>CM022302.1:553047072-553397808 GCA_011799875.1 Thinopyrum elongatum | reverse complement strand
ATGTTGCATATGTAGTAGATCCTTGCTTGCTGAGTACTTCGGATGGTATTACTCACGTTGTTTGCTTTATTTTTCTTTTCCCCCCCATATACCCCACCTTGATGATACACCAGACGATGGAGTCCAGGAGCCAGACGCCACCACCGGAGCCTACTACCAGGCGGGTCCAGAGGGCACGTACTACTGGATCGAGCCAGCTGACCAGGAAGGATAGACGGAGGCTCCCAGGCAGAGGCACAACGCCCTTTCGATCTAGTGTCGCTGTTTGTGCTAGCCTTCTTAAGGCAGAACTTGTCTAACTATGTCTGTACTCAGATATTATTGTGATGACTGACTTATGTATTCGGATCTTCGGATCCCTGGTCTGTAATATGTTGGACCTCCGTTTTTATTTGTGTTTAGAGTTGTGTTGTGATATTTCCCGTGGTCCCTGGGCTTGATCGTACACGTTTTGCGTGTATGACTAGTGTACGATTGAACGGGGGCGTCACAAGTTGGTATCAGAGCCGACTGCCGTAGGAAGCCCCCCCTCCAAATTCCTGGCCGAAGTTGAGTCTAGAAACAGAGAAACTAAATTACTACTTGCTGTGTGGCTTACGGGCCCACGTCGCCAACTGGGTGGTATTAGGATCTTTTATTCCTCGTCTATACTCTGGGACTAATATCTCTTCTATTCGGATTAAATTAATTTATTTTACTAACGCACGACACTTAGGATCTCGTAAATCCCGTCTCTACCCGGGAGAGCTGGATATCTGTGCGATTTCCGTGTTGATCTGTATTAGTCTGATAATCATTTCCTTTCCATTGTTTTGTTTAACCTTTCTCTCCGAGTTTGGTTTAACTTCTCATTGTCATTGACAAATCGAATTTCCTCTGCTTCAGATGGACCGTTTGTTTCCACCCCCGTCCTACGACACAGCTTGTGCTTCGCACTTGGGCTCGTAATACCCCTGGGTTTCCAGCTGTCCTGATCGCTCTCATGACCAGACTGGCTACCGCTGGTACCCTGAGTACATGGTTTACGAGGATTACCGCGAGTTTTAATCAGGAACAGTACTATGCTGAAGTTCGGATTTATGATCAGCAGGACACTCAGACACCGAGTTACACACCTTTTTCACGGATAGGCGTGACGATTGAGATGGCAGTACATGATGCCGCCTACTCTGCTGTCGCACGTCTTCGAGGACAGTTCAGTGATATCTTGGAGACTCTGAGTTCCGATAACATTCCGTATGCCCCTGCCTGGAGATGCTACCGGACACTACACAGCTATCTGTGCCCCGTACGAGCCTCGCCGATATGACCACCGCGTTCTGATTCAGTGGCACTCAGGCTCTGGATCGCACTGTCGGGCTCTGCCGCGAGTTGGTGCCACTCGAGCACGTCTCTACGATGCTATGACGCAGTTGATGCCCGCTGTTCATGCAGGGATACATCCGGAGCACATCCTTTACACCGCGCAGGACTCAGATTGTATGCGGTATTGACTGGCCTGCTGTTGGAGGTCACACACCTACACGTGGACCTCTTCTTACAGTTCAGAGACCGGGTTCTGCATCAGAGTGCACATGGAGCACAGGATCCTTCCGCGACGAATATTCGTCGTCCGCACTCGCAGTTACCCCGTTACAGTGGTTTTCTCCGACGGTGATGTAGCCTTTGCTATGTCTCGTTGTGTACTTCCTACCCGCGTGCTCTGCGCCGCCCTATAGATGTCTAGCTTTTAATTGCGCTGTTATGCTGGTCCGCATGAACCACTTGTGGTATGGATTGTATGTCTTAATCGACTACGGTTATGTATCTAACACTGCTTTAAGGTATTGTCGTGTTAATCATACTTGTCGCTAAACACTCGCAATTGCTTTTTACTAAACTACCCCTGTTGATACGTAGCAGGATGGTTAGACCAGGTGGTCGTGGTCGTGGTCGTGGTCGTGCCCCTGAACGTCCACCACCGCCAGACATATGGCAGCTATGATGCAACAGTTCGAGCTTAACCGCCAGTTCATGGTTGGAATCATGGCTCAGTTTCCGCATCAGAACAAACCAGAACCAGAACCCAGTTCAATAACTTTGACAGAGTTTACGCGACTCAACCCAACGCAAGTTTTGCAACTCTGACAAGCCCCTGGATGCCGATGACTGGCTCCGCGACTCAATCACGAGATGGAGTCTGCTAATGTCGCCCCCGCCAACTTTTGTCACCTTCGCGGCCTTTTTCTTAAAGGGCCCGCTGCTCATGGTGGGACACACACAAGCGTACTCTGCCTGTTGGACAGTCATCACCTGGTATGAGTTCCAGGCTGCTTTCCGTACACGTTAACATCCCTCAAGCAATTATGGAACGCATGAAGACCCAGTTCCGCAACCTCACTCAGGGCAATAAAACTGTCGAAGCTTATCAGCGGGAATTTCTTGATCTCTCCCGCTATGCTGAAGAAACATCGCACAGATGTCCAGACAGGAGAAGTTCCGTAATGGACCCACATGACCAAGTGCACTAGCTGCTCAAGACATCAATGACTTCTCAACTCTAGTGAACAAGGCTATTCTGTTGAGACCGCTCAGATGGAACCAAGGACTCGCAGAAGCGCTATCGTGATGCGGCTCATCTTCGGGATCAGCCGAAGCGTAGAGTTTGGATTCCCAGCAACGCGTTCCGTCCCAATACCTCTGCGCCAAAGAACAATTGCTGCACCACGTCTGCCTCCTCCACCACCGAGGCCGTCAAAGGCTCAAGCTATTCAGAACAAGCCCCTCTTCGTCCTGAGATGGTTTGTGTTTTCAAGTGCCGCAAACCAGGCCACCAGGCTAAAGACTGCCGCCAGACTCAGAATCAGTTAGATTTTCCTCGTGCTGGCCGGGAGATGGCCGTGGCAACAATCAGACCCGCAACATAATACTGGGTCTGCTTCACGTGGTGTGGTCAGGCTTACAACATTGACATTGAAGAAGTCCAGGATCAACCTGCTACTGTGATGGGTACCCTTCTTGTCGATCCAGTACCTGCTTCTGTATTATTTGATTCAGGAGCATCGCATTCATTCATGTCTGAAGCATTGCATTATCTCATGACATTGACATTCGAAAAGTAACCTGCCAAAGTTGTCCGTACCCCTGGAGGCCAATGTCAAACCACTATGATGGCACATAATGTTTCCTGTGAAATCAAGGAATTGAATTCCTAGCTTCCCTATATCCTGAAGTCTTTCACATAGACCTCATACTCGGAATGGATTGGTTGAAGCTCACATTGCTTCGATCATTGTGCCACTAAAATTATCCAACTTCTCACCCCTCCATGAGATAGTGAACTACACTGCCCGATTACTCGAGACGCTGAAGCTGAGGTATATGTTATGAATGCTTTGAACGCCTCACCTCTGGAGGGATCGAGAACGTACCTGTCGTTCGAGATTTTCCCGACGTCTTTCCAGAAGAACTTCCAGGCATACCCACCGGCTAGACAGCTGTCGAGTTTGTCATTGACTTGAAGCCTGGCACCGTTCCTATTGCCCAACGCCTTATAAGATGCCTCCACATCACCTTCTTGAGCTTGGAGAAGAAATCGACAAGTCACTTAAGAGTGGTTTCATCCGCCAGTTCCTCTGCTTGGGGAGCACTTCACTCTTCGTTAAGAAGAAGGATGGAACTACCGATTGGTTCAGGATACGGCCCATAACCAACCACAATCCAGAAAATAATACCCCCTGCCCCGTATCAATGATCTTTATGATCAACTTGCCGGAATCATCGGTGTTCTCTAAACTCGACTCTTGAGGTTGGGTTATCACCAGATTCGTGTCCGTGAAGAGGATATTCCCAAGACTGCATTCGTCACTCGTTATGGCTCCTATGAATACACCGTCATGTCATTGGCCTAACGAAGCCCCAGCTACGTTTCTCCCGTCTGATTGAATTATATATTCATGGATTACCTCGACAATTCGTCGTGGTATATCTAGATGATATTCTGGTCTATTCTTAAGAATAGAGGGAACATGCTGAACATCTCTCCTTGTTCTAGAAAGGCTCCGAGAACACCAGTTGTAGCCAAGTATTCCAAATGCGAATTTTGGCTTCCTGAAGTAACTTACCTTGGAACATGGATTCCCAGGATGGATTGCTGTTAACCCCGAACGAGTTCAGGCTATTCTCGACTGGGACTCCCCCAAGAATGTTAAGAAGTCAGAAGTTTTTCGGACTCGCTAGTTATTGCCGTCGATTCGTTGAGAACTTTCCAAGATTGCCAAAAACCATTGACATATCTGCTTCACAAAGGTGTTAATTTGAGTGGACAGAAAAATGTCAAGAAAGCTTTCAGACACTAAACAGAAATTGACATCTGCCCCAGTAATAACGCACCCCCGGATTCCCAAAAGGATTTCGTGATATACTGTGATGCATCTCGTCAAGGATTAGGCTGTGTCAATGCAAGGCGCCAAAGTGATTGCTTAGCCTCCCGACAATTGCGTCCTCATGAAGAAAATTATCCCGTGCATGATCTTGAACTTTCTGCGGTTATCTATGCCTTGAAGCTATGGCGACATTACCTTCTCGGTAACCGTTGCGAGATATACACGGATCACCAAAGCTTGAAGTATTTATATACTCAACCAGATCTGAACCTTCGTCAACAAAGATGGCTCGAAACAATTGCCGATTATGATATGAATATTTCATATACCCCCGGCAAGGCTAATGTAATGGCCGATGCTTTGAGTCGCAAGTCCTATAGCAACAATCTTATGGTTCAAGAAACACAACCTCTTCTCCATGAAGAGCTTTGCAAATTGAACCTCCATATTGTTCCACAGGGTTATCTCAATACCCTGGTTGTCGAACCAGATTTAGAACACGGCATTAAGGTTATGCAAAGGTATGACACTGAAGTTGAAAAGATTAAGCGATACCTCGAGAAAGGAAAGCCGCCGGAATTCCATCTTGATGCAGATGGGATCCTATTTTTCCAACACCGTCTCTTCGTACCCAAGTTCAAGAATGAGAGGGAAAACGTTATGAAGGAAGCTCATGACACTCCCTTGTCTATTCACCCTGGTAGCACAAAGATGTACCGTGACATTTGTCAAAGATTCTGGTGGCCTAATATGAAGCGAGACATTGCTCGTTATGTTTCTGAGTGTGACATTTGCCGTCGCATTAAAGTAGAACATCAAAGGCCCGCAGGAACTCTGCAACCCCTGGAAATTCCTGAATGGAAATGGGACAAGGTCCAAATGGATTTCATTACTGGTTTTCCCAGATCTCAGAAGGGTCATGATGCTATTTTTGTCGTCATTGACCGATTCTCCAAGGTTGCTCACTTTCTGCCTGTTAAAGAGACAATCACTGCTAGCCAGTTAGCAGACTTGTATGTTTCCCGGATTGTGTCACTCCACGGTGTTCCGTTGGAGATCAGTTCTGATCGTGGCAACCTCTTCACCTCCAGATTCTGGAATAGTTTCCAAGAAGCTATGGGAACTCATCTGTCTTTCAGCACCGCTTTTCACCCTCAGTCACAGGGTCAAGTTGAACGAGTTAATCAAGTGCTCGAAGATATGCTTCGAGCTTGCGTCATCTCCTTCGGTAAGAAATGGGAGGAATCTCTCCCGTATGCCGAATTCTCTTACAACAATAGCTATCAAGCTAGTCTGAAGATGGCACCGTTTGAAGTTCTATACGGTCGTAAGTGTCGAGCCCCTCTGAATTGGTCAGAAACTGGGGAACGCTCACTCGTCGGACCGGACATTATTCGGCAAGCTGAAGAACAAGTCCGCATTGTTCGTGAACATTTGAAATCTGCTCAGTCTCGTCAGAAGAGCAACTATGACCGAAAGCACCAGGAAATAGTCTATCAACCTGGCGAGCAAGCTTACCTCCGCGTCACTCCGTTGAAAGGCACTCATCGGTTCGGAATCAAAGGCAAGTTAGCCCCTCGCTACATTGGCCCGTTCCGTATTCTTGCCCGTCGAGGAGAAGTGGCATATAAGTTGCAATTGCCGCCAAACCTTTCTCAAGTACATGACGTCTTTCATGTATCCCAACTCCGCCGCTGCTTCAAGGATCCTATTCGAGCTGTGGATCATGAAGTGCTTGAATTACGGGAAGATCTGTCATATCCAGAATATCCCATCCGTATTCTTGATCAAGCTGAGCGTCGAACACGTCAAAAGTCAATCAAGTTCCTCAAGGTTCAGTGGTCAAATCATTCTGAAGATGAAGCCACTTGGGAACGCGAGGATCGTCTTCGCGAAGAATACCCCTCTTTCTTTCAGTCTTCCTCTTAATTCTCGGGACGAGAATTCTTAATAGATGAGGAGAGTTGTAACACCCCCGGTGATTAGCAACAGTAATCACTTTTGATAATGACATGTTAGCATGATCAACAGTGCATAATCATCATTAGCATCACATTGCATTTCAACTCCTAAGTCAAATTCAAATTTAAATGAAAGTGGAATATAAAAGTTGTCCAACATAGGAGCTAAAATGTCAGATAACTAACAAATATTCCAGAGGCTATTTTAAAATTGAAACCAACATCATTGGAATTGGATAAGTGACTCGAACAACCTCAAACAGTGGATAAAGATAATATTTAATAACCATTTATTAAATCTGAAATAGATATGGAATTATGTTTTGTCCAAACTAATTTTAGGTGTTAGGGAATAATGCACTGGTATTTATGAACTAGGTCTCATGTTTTACAAAACTCAAATGGTGACCTGACTATTACTAAACAGAGAAAAGGAGAATAAAGAAAAAGGAAAAGAAATAGAAAACAAAGAAGAAGAAAAAAAAGAGCAACACCCCCCCCCCAGGCCAACTGGGCGCAAGCCCAGCCGGCCGGCCCACCTGCGCCCCCTGGCCTATTGGCCCGATCGAAACCCTAGCCCCACCGACACCCCACTCCCCCCCCTCCCACTCGTTCGCCCCCCCCCCCCGATCCAGAAACTGGATCGGGCCGACGCCGCGACGACCTCGCCGCCGCCCGGAGCCCGCGCCTCCCCGCCGGCCTGCACCTCGTCTCCGTCGCCGTCGTCCCCGTCGACCGCCCGACCCCCCGCTGCCCGTCCCTACGATCACGTGAGGCCCCAGGCCTCCCCTCTGGTCCCGCACTCGCCCGCGCGACCACGCCCCGCGCGCGCCGCCACGACCGGCCACGCTCCACCGCGCCCGGCCCCTGCTCCTCGCCCCGCTCCGGTTCCCCTCACCCCGCGCTTCTCCTTCCCCCCCGGTGCTCTGCTGCAGCTGCTGCTACGGCGCCTCGCCGCGCCCCCCCATGCTCCTCGCTGCTGCTGCTGCTGCCCTGCTAGGCCTCGCCTCCCTCGCTACCACTCGTCGGAGCCGCCGCGTCGCGCCATCCCGCCTCCCGCGCTGTCCCGTTCGCCGCGCCCGAGCCTCGCACCGCGGCCCCGCCTCTGCGTCCACCGCATCGCGCCCGGGCTCGCCAGCTCCATGCGCGCCCGCGCCTCTGGAGCTCCGCGCTCGCCCGCACCTTCACCCCGCCGCCTCCCTTGGCCTTGGCCGCCGGCGCCGGCGTGCGTCGGGCGTGCCCAGCGTCCCGGGGACGCGCCCGCTCGGGCTGCGCACACGCCCGCCCCGTGTGGCCGCATGG
This sequence comes from Thinopyrum elongatum, assembly GCA_011799875.1. Lineage (NCBI taxonomy): Eukaryota > Viridiplantae > Streptophyta > Magnoliopsida > Poales > Poaceae > Thinopyrum > Thinopyrum elongatum. The sequence continues at coordinate 553,390,181 of CM022302.1, read as the reverse complement.
GCCACTGACGAGTGGGCCCCGCCCCTCTGGGCCTATGACAAAGGGGGCCCACCCCCAAAAATGTTTTAGAAAGAAAGAAATAAAAATAAATAATTAAAATAATTAATTAATTAATTAGTTAATTAATCCTGATTAGGTTAATCTAATTAACTAATTAGTGTTAATTAAACAGTAATTAGTAATTAACTTAATTAACCGCTGACATCAGCATGAGGTCATGCTGATGTCATCATCAGCACAGTTTCGGATAATGTTGAATTAAATAATTAATTAAATTCCAGAAATTAATAAAACTTTAGAAAATCATATCTTTTAAACCGTAACTCCGATGAAAATACTTTGTACATGAAACTTGCTCAGAACGACGATACGAACCCGGATACGCCCTCGGTATTCTCGTCAGATGCCCGCAACTATAAGAACGTTGAACAATTAGACCGATTTCGATAAATGAATAGTGTCCAACCCTAATTAAATAAATCCGAATAAATTCCTAAATTATCTAAATCGTTTAGTTAGGCAGTAGAACACCCCGGCATATCATTTAGGCATGTCATACATATTGTTTGCATTATTGCCGTGAAATTTATTGTTTCTCTCCCCCTCCTTCTCTCTCGATAGACGCCGAGACCGACGACGCTGCACCAGGTTACGACTACTCTACCGACGAGCAGCCCGTTGACGACCTCCCTCTCTTGCCAGAGCAACCAGGCAAGCCCCCCCCCCCCCTTGAGCATTCCAGATATCGCCCATTCTATTCTCCTGCTTGCATTAGATTTCGCTACTGTTAATGTATGCTCCTATTCTGATGCATAGCCTGCTGTTGTAACCTGTTCATTGCTACCTTACCTGCCTATGATAAACTGTTTAGTATAGGTTGGTATGAACCATCTGTGACCCCACCACCTTACTTTGTCGCCCCGGCTTGTTCATCGACGACTCGATCAACGTGATCGTCGATCAGAGACAGACGCCTCACCTCACACCCCCCTTAGTTGTACGACTCTGCGTAGTAACTATCGAGTGCCGAGGGTGATACCTCGTAACGCACTCCTGATGAATACTCTGCAGCATAGCTGTACGGTCGTGGTCATCGAGGGTGATTCCTCCTTCTCCATGTCCGATACGACTCTGTCGTGCAACCCCTCAGTGTGAACCTCGAGGGTGATACCTCATACGTTCACCCTGATGAATATGACCACACGGTTACTTGACTTTTTTTCACAGGCGGGTCCACCCTGGTGGGTACCCGCTGGGGATCTATGATTTCGGGTGTGCCGGAAGGGCACTCGAGTGTGACATTGTGGCGGAGCATCAGAGACTCTGATTGTCTCCGCTTGATACTAATTGAGCCTATTGGATTTGGGTGTGTGATCTGAGTGGGTCGACGTGCCCTATACGCACTACCACCACGCGGGATAATGGTTATGGGGCCCTCTGCGATGTACGTTTCGCCGAAAGCTTATCAGACGTCACGATTCACCGTGCGGGCTGATCGTCGGGATTGGGCTGGATACTTCACTGGCGAGTTCAGTGTCGCGCCTGCACCCCGGCCAGCCACGCAACGCGCAGGGTGCCCAGGGCGATGGCCCGAGACCCCTGGGTGCATAGGTTAGTCCGGCGTGCTGACCTCTCTGCTGAGCCTAGGTAGAGCACTGCTTCGTGTTGATCTTCCGAGGACGGGCATTACCCAGCAAGTATGTCCGGCCAGAGTTGATCGAGCGTGTTGGGTAACAGTAGTGCACCCCTGCAGGGATGAATCTTCTATCGATAGCCGGTCCTACGGTAAAGGACGCTCAGTTTGTGTATCCCGATCTACCTACTTAAACTGGATACTTGTTACTTAATTGAAGCTTCGGGATTACTTTCTCGCTGGGAGTCGAGGAAGGATCTTTGAGCTGTACTTCAACATGTTTGCTAAATAAAATGCTATTCTACTCTCTTCTACTGCTGCAAGATGATGGCTTTGAGAAGATGTTTGAAGATGCTAGTCTTCGATAGGACTAGGCCTTTCTCTCTATTCTGGCATTTCTGCAGCCCAGTCCACATATACAGCCTTTTCTCCATTGATAATGTTGCATATGTAGTACAGATCCTTGCTTGCTGAGTACTTCGGATGAGTACTCACGGTTGCTTTATTTTCTCTTTTCCCCCATATACCCCACCTTGATGATACACCAGACGATGGAGTCCAGGAGCCAGACGCCACCACCGGAGCCTACTACCAGGCGGGTCCAGAGGGCACGTACTACTGGATCGAGCCAGCTGACCAGGAGTAGGATCGGAGGCTCCCAGGCAGGAGGCCAACGCCTTTCGATCTAGTGTCGCTGTTTGTGCTAGCCTTCTTAAGGCAGAACTTGTCTAACTATGTCTGTACTCAGATATTATTTGTATGACTGACTTATGTATTCGGATCTTCGGATCCCTGGTCTGTAATATTGTGGACCTCCGTTTATTTGTGTTTAGAGTTGTGTTGTGATATCTTCCCGTGAGTCCCTGGGCTTGATCGTACACGTTTGCGTGTATGACTAGTGTACGATTGAACCGGGGGCGTCACATCCGGTGGTCATGTGTCTCAGTCACGTGCTATATGTATTTCAAAGTTCATTTAACATCTCGATGGAGCACAAAATAGAAATAGACAATGCCGTGGATTATATTTGCATGAAGAGATGAGGTATGTCACTGCACACTACGTGTGAACCAATTACCTAGCCAACTTTTGAAAGCGTGTATACAGTAAAAGAAATGGTGATATGCAGAATAATAATGGAAGTATTTTCATAAATCAGTTAACCTTTAACAATATCATTATCTAATTATGCTACAACTATAAAATGTTCATCATGACAAGAAACAACAATATTTTTATTGATTAGCACTGAACGGAGACACCAAATTATGATGTAAGATCTTTTCCAAGATGAACATGTAAGGTTGAAAACTAATAAGCCGATGCAGAAGGAAATACCAAAGTAGAACTGGGTAATGGGAAGTATTCTGGCATAGCAAATAATGCAGGCACAACAAAAACTGGGTCGCCGGTTTCTTAGTTACTTTCAAGTGACGCCATATATCGGATAATTGATTCGGAGCGGCCTACATCGGAGCAGTTGGGCATCCACTCTTTATCTGCACTGTAATATGACAAAATAAATGGCCATCTGGTCAGAGCTAATGTTTAATCTAGTTTTAATATTGTGTTGACACTCCTAATTGCGCTGATCACAAAAAACGTATTTTGACATTACCTTCCATGACATAGAATTCTGAGGTACTAGATAACTATGCTACAGAAAATGAAAATGAGCGTTTGAAACCAGTTTCTTGTTATTCAGAAGTTACATATTCTAGAGAACTTGCAGAATCACATCCAGCTTATCTATCAAGTATACAGCTGGATCCACATAATAATAATATGGGACAACTTGGGTGCATGAGTTCTTTTGTATGTGTGCAACATCACGTGATCTATGAGTCTGCCATACTTATATCTACTGATAGAAGACAACTAACTAATGAAGATGTTGCTAACCAGCACATTCTGAATGCTAAGCTCCTCACCAAAACAATTCAGTAAATTACTGTGGGCTTCCAAAAAGATCTCACTTAACGATGACATACATTAAAGCTTTAAGCCGCTACATATTACACCATTAAAGAAGTTCTTTCCGCACCTTATTTGCAACTGGTCCTTGAGCAAGATATGGCTTTTCATCTCGTACATGGTGGAAGCCATATACAACTTGACCATCCATCCCTATCCAAAATAAATTGCACACTTAGCAGTGAATCAAGGATCTAATAAATTGTAATAAATAATAAACCATATAATTTAGCAAAAAAAAATCATTGATCTGGTGCATTCATATCTTGTGGCTTCAGTTGTAGTCTTACAACTTTATATTATCATAGAGACAATGTGTGTAGTTTCAGATTATATATTTCACTTCGAACTTCCAGATAATGAAGAATATTCATCCATTCAAATTTTCAAATTAAGGTTTAGTGCACACACAAAATTTAGACAACCCTAAACACGTAGGAACCAGTGAGAAAATATATATTACATGTATTATCCAGTTGGTCTGAATATAAAACCTCTCAAGTAGATGTAGATTGATACGTCTCCAACGTATCTATAATTTATGAAGTATTCATGCCATATTTACAACAATTTTATATGGTTTTGGTATGATTTGCATGGAATTAACCCGGACTGACGCTGTTTTCAGCAGAACTACCGTGGTGTTGTTTTTTGTGCAGAAATGAAAGTTCTCCAAATGAGCTGAAGCTTTTTGACGATTTTTTTTGGAACAAAAGAGACCCCCGAAGCTTCGTGGAAGGACCAAAAGGTGAAGGAGTAGGGCACAAGACACCGAGGCGTGCCAGGAGGCCCAGACGTGCCCCAGTGGGTTGTGCTCACCTCGAGGCCCATCTTAGCGTGAAACCAACGCCAAAAATTCCTATAAATAGAGAAACCATCAGGGGTAACCCTAGATCAGAAGTTCCACCACCGCAAGCCTCTGTAGCCACGAAAAACCAATCTAGACCCAGTTCCGGCACTCCGCCGGAGGGGGAAATCATCACCGGTGGCCATCTTCATCATCCCGGCGGACACCATGATGAGGAAGGAGTAGTCCACCCTCGGGCTGAGGGTTTGTACCAGTAGCTATGTGTTTAATCTCTCTCTCTCTCTCTCATGTTCTTGAGATGGCACGATCTTGATGTATCGTGGGCTTTGTTAATATAGTTGGATCATATGGTGTTTCCCCCTCTCTATCTTGTTGTGATGAATTGAGTTTTCCCTTTGAGATTTCGTTCTTATCGGATTGAATATTTTTACGGATTTGAGAGCACTTGATATATGTCTTGCATATGAATACCCGTGGTGACAATGGGGTATTATACTGATTCACTTGATATATGTTTTGGCACTCAACTCGCGGATTCCAGAGGTGACATTGGGGTAATCTATGCATAGGGGTTGATGCACGTTCTCGTCTTTTGTTTCTCCGGTAGAAATCTTGGGGAACTCTTTGAGGTTCTTTGTGTTGGATTGAGTATTATGAATCAGAATTTGCTTTGGTGTTATTTTAGTACGAACTCTTGATAGATCGATCGGAAAGAATAGCTACAAACAATTTCTTCTTATGTTCTCCGCTAGATAGGAACTTTGGAGTGATTCTTCATCACACGTTGAGGGATGGTTATATGATCCAATTAGATTAGCATTGTTGAGATATTGCACTAGCGAAAGTACGGACCCTAGGCCTCATTTTTCAAGCATTGCAATACCGTTTGTGCTCCGTTTTATCAATTGCTACCTTGCTGTTTTTATTGTTACTATTACAAAAATCAATATCTACTATCATTACTACATTTGTATCACCATCTCTTCGCCGAACTAGTGCACCTATACAATTTACCATTGTATTTGGTGTGTTGGGGACACAAGAGACTCTTTGTTATTTGGTTGCAGGGTTGTTTGAGAGAGACTATCTTCATCCTACGCCTCCCACGGATTGATAAACCTTAGGTCATCCACTTGAGGGAAAATTGTTACTATCCTACAAAACTCTGCGCTTGGAGGCCCAACACGAGTCTACAAGAATAAAGTTGCGTAGTAGACATCAAGCTCTTTTCTGGTGCCGTTGCCGGGGAGGTGAGTGCTTGAAGGTATATCTTTAGATCTTGCAACTAAATCTTTTAGTTTCTTGTTTTATCACTAGTTTGGTTTGTAAAATAAAACTACAAAAAAATGGAATTGAGGTTGCATCATATTGTTCATCTTTATAATGTCTTTCGTAAAAATGATGGAAAGGAAAATTGTGCTCAGTTGATAGAGGAAGAATTCTATAAAATGTTTGACAAAAAATCTTTGAATGATGAGCATGGTTGCAATGTTGTTGGTACGAACTCTTTGAATATCCATGATGTTAATGATATGCAAAGCTACAAGCTTGGGGATGCTATATTTGACGAATATGATATTTTTAGTCCCCCAAGTTTTGATGAGAAAACTTATTATGATGATTGCATGCCTCCTATTTATGATGATTATGGTGATGACATGTATGCTATATTGAATAATGATAACCATGAAACTTGCCATCATGATTTTAATTTCCAATCACATGATAGTTATTTTGTTGAGTTTGCTCCCACTACTATTTATGAGAATAAATTTGCTTATGTGGAGAGTAACAAAATTTCTATGCTTATGCATCATGAAAAGAGTGCTATATGTGATAGTTATATTGTTGAATTCATTCATGATGCTACTGAAAATTACTATGAGAGAGGAACTTATACTTGTAGGTATTGCAATAATATCAAGTTTCCTCTCTTTATGTTGAAAGTTTTGAAGTTGCACTTGTTTTGCCTTCCTATGCTAGTTGATTCTTGTTCCCATAATTTGTTTGCTCACAAAATCCCTATGCATAGGAAGTGGGTTATACTTAAATGTGCTAGTCATATGCTTCATGATGCTCCCGTTATGTTTCAATTCTTATCTTTTATGCGACCATCATTGAAATCATCATGCCTAGCTAAAAGGCATTAAACAAAAGCGCTTGTTGGGAGACAACCCAACACTTTTACCTAATGTTTTTGTGTGTTCACATGATTAGGATACTGTAGTGATATTTTTTTATAGCTTTTGTTTCAATAAAGTGCCAAGTAAAGCCTTTGGGATAGTGTGGATGATAGTTGACTTGATTCTGTGCAAAAACAGAAACTTTTGCGTCCAGTACAGAAATTCCTATCTTTTACTGGAACGTGGAAAAATTCTGAATTTTTTACATTTGATGGGTGTACAAATTATCTACGTTCTCCTAATTTTTCATAATTGTTGGAGTTACATAAGTATGACCTTAATTCATATCTTTACGTACTGTTCTGTTTTTAACAGATTCTGTTTTCAATGCATAGTTTGCTTGTTTTATGGTTTCTATGGCTTATATTGCTTAATATAAATTGTGGAAATTGTAGAATACAGTAGGCATTATTTGATAACAATTATGAATCTTATCTTTACAGTACCAAAGTGAATGATTTGTCTCTTTCATACTAACCCATCTCACGAAGTTTCGTTAAGTTTTGTGTGATTGAAGTTTTCAAGTTTTGGGTGAGATATCGATATGAGGAGAATAAGGAGTGACAAGACCCTAAGCTTGGGGATGCCCAAGGCACCCCAAGGTAATATTCAAGGAAGATCCAAGCAACTATGCTTGGGGATGCCCCGGAAGGCATCCCCTCTTTCGTCTTCAACATTATCGGTAACCTCACTTGGAGCTATATTTTCATTCGTCACATGATATGAGTTTTGCTTGGAGAGTCATTTTATTTTATTAGTATTTTCTTGATATTATTTACATAATGTTTTGCATCTTTTATTTCAATAAAAGTGGCAAGGATAGCCATCACCATGCTTTTTTTCCAAATATATGAGTTGCTGTTTCAAAACAGAAAGTTTATCACTGTTGCAATAATTCTCCAGAAAAGTCAGTATGTGATAAAATGTTGAAACTTTTTGCACAATAAGCTCTGATAAATTTTCTACAGTGTGGTAAATTTTCAGAATTTTTGGAGTTAGGGAAATATGAGTACAATTGCACTCTTTACAGACTGTCCTGTTTAGACAGATTGCTGTTATGTTCGCATTATTTGCATATGTTTGCTTGTTTAATGATTCTATTTGAGGATAGGAGTATTAAATATGCAGAGGCATCTAGTATGCAATGTTGAATAATAATTTTAGTGATTTGCTACAGCAGAGAATGATAAGGTTTTTGCATTGATTTATACTAACTTATCTCACGAGTTCTTGTTGAGTTTTGTGTGGATGAAGTTTTTAAGATTTAGGGAAACCGTGATATAAAAGGAATTAAGGAGACACAAAAGCTCAAGCTTGGGGATGCCCAAGGCATCCCAAGTTAATAATCCAAGAAGTCTCAAGCATCTAAGCTTGGGGATGCCCCGGTAGGCATCCCACCTTTCAGAGGCGGAGCCAGAAAATTTAGCCATTGGGTTCATATTATTGACTTGTTGTGAAGATTAGATACCAAATTAGTTAAGTGTAAAATATAATTTCACATCATCTCACAGCAAAGAATACAACACTGAAAAGCAAGATAACAACTGAAAATGTAATATCACTTATCATATATTGTGTTACATTAAAAACTGAGGAGTGCAGGGCATACCGTTTACATACTATAAGTAGTCCAGCAGCAAAATTCTTCATAGCTTCAGATATAGATTCTCATCTTCCTGGAAACATTGAAGGAAGTGACAAGTTAATTTGACATGTTTAAAATAACTACAATAAATTGCTAAGCATCACACTAAACTTGTCCCTTATTGTTTTCCCTGAAAAGAAAGCATCATGAACAAAATGTCGTATGCACCTTTTCACTATACTCAAGTCAACCACCATCTTCATGAGATCGTTCTGGATTAAATCTTTGTGAAGCATATCCAATGTCCCTCTACGGATAATCAAAATTAGGCAGTTGCATCTTGCTTCTTAGGAATTTTTATGTACTCTGAAATTCTCTTTCGATCAACCGGATTACTTCCAACATTGGTATTCTAATTTATCTGAATTTGGCGATTGATTTTTAGTTGAAAAATATTATTGAATAGTCTATGTCAATCAAAGTACAACGGATAAGCAATTAAAAAATTGGGGCAAAAATCAAGTGCCGCTCTACACTAGATAGGACCTTGCACATAAGAGAGGAGATGTGGAGATTGTAATTCATACCTCGAATTTGGATTATTTGTTGGCTTGTCGCTCATCAGCTGGCCGCTGGCGACCAATCGACGGCGGAATGTCGAATAGGAGAGCCAAGATTGTTAGGTTTTGTTAGGAAGCGATTCAGCGAAACGAGAGGCGGCTGCTGAGTACTCTTCAACTGTTGTGGACTTTTGGGCCTGTGATTGTCTTTTTTTTTAGCGGTGGGCCTGTGATTGTCGAGTACGTGGATGCGATTTTGGCACTTCAACTATTGTGGGCTTTTGGGCCTGTGATTGTCGAGTACGTGGGATCCTGTTTGCTTTTTCACTCGAGACTTGGGATCCTGATTTGATGGGTTCAGCCACGGTTTTCAGTTGGGTTCACACCAAAGAAACAGTTGTACGCATGTAGTGCGAAGGAAATATCGTTGGGTTTAGCTGAAACCCAATGACTCAACGCTGGCTCCGCCCCTGCCACCTTTCTTCATGAACAATTATCGGTTAGTATCGGTTGAGCCTAAGTTTTTGCTTCTTCACATGAGTTGTGCTATTTTTGGAATTTCATTTTGTTTTGTTTTGCTTGTTGTTTTAATAAAATACTTGGATCTGAAACTTTTAAATAAGAGAGAGAGACCTCACATAGCTACCTATTCACTTAACTACTCATTTGATCTTCACTTATATCTTTTTGAGCACGGTGTGCTTTAGAATTTTTGAAGAAAAACTCTCATGCTTCACTTAGATTTATTTGAGAGTTAGTAAATTTTTTAAGAAATTCTCTCATGCTTCACTTATATTATTTTGAGAGAAGAAAATTTTATGCTCATGTTCTTCACTTAAATTTGCTTGAGCTTGTCAAAAGCAATTGCAACTTATGAAATTAGTCCCAAAGTGATAGATATTCAAGAGGGATATAATAAAAACTTTCATGAAGATCATTGGACAAAATGAACTTGATTCTTTGTAATAGTTTTGAGATATGATGATAGTGATATGTGAGTCATGTTGGTGAGTAATTATGCTTTAATAAGAATATTGGTGTTAAGGTTTGTGATTCCCTATGCAAGCACGAAAGTCAATAATTATGCAATGAAATTACATCCTACTTGTGGTGCATTATTTGGTGTTAGTTATGCTCAATGCTCGTTTATGTGAATTTTTGTTTCTTGGTTGGTTGCTTCTCAATCTATTTGCTAGCCTCCATTTGTACTAAGTGGGAATACTACTTGTGCATCCAAATTCTTAAACCCAAAGTTGTGCCAAATGAGTCCACCATACCTACCTATATGCGGTATTTCCATGCCGTTCTAAGCAAATTTGTATGTGCCATCTCTAAATTTTCAAAATAATTTCCTTTTTGTGTGCTCGTACCGCTCATGAAGCGGTAGGGGGTGGCCAATATTTTCCATGCTAGATGTGTTATTCTCAAGATGAGTGTTTATTCACTTGTCATTGCATGAGAGTACGGCAAAGGTATTAGGGATGCCCAGTTCCGAAATGAAAAATGAATTTACTTTATGTTGTCAAATAATAAATTCCTTGGAAAGTGTTGGTATGGAGGGCACCCGTGGATATGGCTAGCCATGGATCGTGAAAGAATGGTGGAAAAAGGAATAAACTTTATTTTTTGTTTGGGAACCGCCTATGATATATCTAGCATGGAAAGTGTTGGGAATTACTCGGTCATTTTCATTGACGGGAAAAGTATGCCTCTCAAAAATTTTATCTCTCAATTTAAGCTTTGAGCTCTGGCACCTCTACAAATCCCTACTTCCCTCTGCAAAGGGCCTATCTATTTACTTTATGCAATTTTTATTTTTATTTGAGTCTCCATCTTCTCTTATAAAGCACCAACTAAGGGGCACTATGATCGTACTTGAGCATTGGATGTAGCTAATATGCGAGTGTGTTTTGCGAATGGATCAATGATTGAGCATGATGGGCTAGGGATACATTTCTTTAGTGTTGATATTTTGAAAGACATGGTTGCTTGTTGATATGCTTGAGTATTGATGTCTTCGTGTCAAATTATAGACTATTGCTTTGAATCATTCAAGTCCAAATGTCCATGCTACAAAAGAAAGAGTATATGATGAATATGATAGGTAGCTTTCCACAACAAAAAATCGTTTTCAATTGCTACTTTATCATGAAAGGTTTTATGAGAAAGAGTTGCTGTTATGATGCTAGAAAAAGTTATTGAAATTATCATTGATCAAACTTATGCATTTTGCTAGCATTCACACTTCATAAATTATTTCTTTTATCATTTACCTACTCGAGGAAGAGTAGGAAATAAGCTTGGGGATGCTGATACGTCTCCAATGTATCTATAATTTATGAAGTATTCATGCCATGTTTACAACAATTTTATATGGTTTTGGTATGATTTGCATGGAACTAACCCGGACTGACGCTGTTTTCAGCAGAACTACCGTGGTGTTCTTTTTTGTGCAGAAATGAAAGTTCTCCAAATGAGCTGAAACTTTTTGACGATTTTTTTGGAACAAAAGAGACCCCCGAAGCTTCGTGGAAGGACCAGAAGGTGAAGGAGTAGGGCACAAGACACCGGGGCGCGCCAGGAGGCCCAGGCACGCCCCGGTGGGTTGTGCTCACCTCGAGGCCCATCTTAGCGTAAAACCAACGCCAAAAATTCCTATAAATAGAGAAACCATCAGGGGTAACCCTAGATTAGAAGTTCCGCCTCTGCAAGCCTCTGTAGCCATGAAAAACCAATCTAGACCCCGTTCCGGCACTCCGTCGAAGGGGGAAATCATCACCGGTGGCCATCTTCATCATCCCGGCGGCCACCATGATCAGGAGGGACTAGTCCACCCTCGGGGCTGAGGGTTTGTACCAGTAGCTATGTGTTTAATCTCTCTCTCTCTCGTGTTCTTGAGATGGCAAGATCTTGATGTATCGCGGACTTTGTTAATATAGTTGGATCATATGGTGTTTTCCCCTCTCTATCTTGTTGTGATGAATTGAGTTTTCCGTTTGAGATTTCGTTCTTATCGGATGGAATATTTTTATGGATTTGAGAGCACTTGATATATGTCTTGCATATGAATACCCATGGTGACAATGGGGTATTATATTGATTCACTTGATATATATTTTGGCACTCAACTCGCGGATTCCAGAGGTGACATTGGGGTAATCTATGCATAGGGGTTGATGCACGTTCTCGTCTTTTGTTTCTCCGGTAGAAATCTTGGGGCACTCTTTGAGGTTCTTTGTGTTGGATTGAGTATTATGAATTTGAATTTGCTTTGGTGTTATTTTAGTATGAACTCTTGATAGTTCAATCGGAAAGAATAGCTACAAACAATTTCTTCTTATCTTCTCCGCTAGATAGGAACTTTGGAGTGATTCTTCATCACACGTTGAGGGATGGTTATATGATCCAATTAGATTAGCATTGTTGAGATATTGCACTAGCGAAAGTAGGGACCCTAGGCCTCATTTTCAAGCATTGCAATACCGTTTGTGCTCCGTTTTATCAATTGCTACCTTGCTGTTTTTTATTGTTACTATTATAAAAATCAATATCTACTATCATTACTGCACTTGTATCACCATCTCTTCGCCAAACTAGTGCACCTATACAATTTACCATTGTATTTGGTGTGTTGGGAACACAAGAGACTCTTTGTTATTTGGTTGCAGGGTTGTTTGAGAGAGACCATCTTCATCCTATGCCTCCCATGGATTGATAAACCTTAGGTCATCCACTTGAGGGAAAATTGCTACTGTCCTACAAAACTCTGCGCTTGGAGGCCCAACACGAGTCTAGAAGAATAAATGTCGTCGTAGACATCATAGATCACCATGTAAAGTTCAAGATAAATAACAGAAATAGCTAAGGAAAGAAAGTAGATGAAGTAACAAAGTAATACCAATGCTAAGGTAGTTACGGAATACTCCTTTATAGCAAGAAGCTTTTTCGGTTAACTCACTGCCACTCGCCTGCACCAAATTACACAAGGTCTTTAGCACATACATAAGTACTTGTACACTCACTGAGAAAGACAAATATAGGAGGGATCATAGTATTTTTCAAGTAGAGTTGACAATCGACAGAAGAAAATAACATGCCGGAACAATCCATCAAACTATTCAAGAGAAACAAATTGTAACAAGCATTTGTAGCAAGTATGACAGGCAACCATGCAGAGTCAAAGAGTGGCACGCATTCAAAGTTACTGTGCAAAACTTAGCAGAAACTAAATTTCTTTTCCTAGGTAAGTAAGGGACATCCTGTATGCAACTCGGGTTTTTCTGAATTGACCTGAATATTTCTTAAAAATGCAAAGTTAGACTATCTTTGATCATCTTGGTGCAGACGACAATATAATGCAAAGAGAATAATCAGGAGAGGATAAAGCAACCTCGAAAAGAAAAACTACCAGCAGATATATGAAAGAGAGACAAATTACATGCAATTAGCATGATGAGGGTAGTGTATGGATATACGCCCCCTCTCCCTACACGCAATCATTTATTATTCGGGCGAAAGCACCATTCCAAGAAGAAATCGACTTTCTCGTTTTATGATTATACCAAAAGGATATGTACAGACAAAGGCAGCTGAACCCAAACAAACAAAAAAGGCACCACACTGCAAAATATAAGACCATGATGGTACACAGATATCTCAAAAGGCCCCAGCAAAGGCATACCCTTAAGGGTAAACGATATTCTATGTTTCAATAGTACATTCTACAACTTTATCTTCAGCAAGTTTTTTTTAGCGATTCTCTTAATGTACATGAGACAGAACATCATATAATTGTCCATGAGTAAACATATGAACTGCTACCTTTTTTGATAATAGAAAATCAGCAGGCCACAATTCAAAAGAGTGAACTGGGAGGATTATTGCAATTGCTATATCGGTATCCTACATCCAAGCAGAATAGTGGGCACCAAGATTATTGGAAGAACACGTCAGCAATGAAAAAGATACTAAAAGGACTGACTATAGGCATATAGCGCAGGCACTGGCACATGAATGAATCATCTGACTCTGTTCAGCGATTATTTGCCGCACTTTCTCATTAGTCATTACTAACACAACCTAAACAGCACATGCAGAGATGGTGTTGCCGGCGCAAGAAAAAAGCGAATCAAATTTGCATTTGTCCTGCAACAGTGTTATAAACTACACATATTTGTCCTACCAACAACAATAAGCAATAACTGGAAAAAAATGCAATTCATTTAGGGGAACCATGTAATGCAAATTTAATGGCCTGATTAGCATTTTTAATATGCTAAATCATGCAACAATAGTTATGTGACAATACTTAGCTCCATAAGATGATGAGACTAATGGTTTTCTTATGTTTCTCTCCATGATGATGATGATGAAGAAGAAGAAGACACCTCTCACTCTCTTGCATATGAGCTCCTTGCAAGAATCGTTGAAGAGCCCGAGAAGCTCGTCGACGGCGGGGAAAACGGGTGGCGCAGCATCGAGCAGGGGCAGCTGCGACAACCAGACCACCTCGAGCACCACGGTCCATAAGCCAAGAGCATGAGCAAACCAAAATCAGAATGGATTAACCAGGAAACCCTAGACAGATACCTAGAAAACAACAAAGCCCTTGATGAGCACATACACATCACAAAGGGAAAGACAAACAAGGGAGCAAATAATCACCTCAGCCATCTCAGAAGCCCACTCGGTGTGCTCCCTCTCCGGTCGGCCCGCAAGATAGCCCCAACGCCACGCTACCGTCCCAACTGTGAAACAACCAGAGAAGCAAGGAAGATGGTAAGAAACAAGCGAAATAAAAGATAGTGGGCTCCAATACAAACATTAACCAGCCTAAAGACGCTGTTATTAGAAACATGACACCGTGGTTTCTGCTGGTTTATCAACAAATTAAAACAAGCCATTCAACCGACAACTTGCTGGGAGCGAGTCTTTCTAGCATAACAAAGTGCAACTTACTCTTAACCAGATGAAATCAAGGACCAACAATAAACAATAAAAGATCAAGAACAACTTATATGCAATAAAGGTATGAGAGAGAAGAAATCTTTACATAAGATGGCTATAAACACTGGAGCATAAATAAGCAACACCTTTAAATACAAATAAAAAGGGTTCAGGGTTCAATGCATAGTGGGCTCAGATTTGCCTTTCCTCGATCATATAACCTACCCCTGCCATCTCTTGTCACCAGATTAATCTGTTTATACATTGGAGCTTCCCTGGTTATCACTCAACAAGAATGACCATCCAAGGACAGAACAATAAGTATCACAGGATCAAAAAGGATTCTAGAGACAGGAGGGAGGATCCAACTTGATACCCACAAGTGCCTTCATTGCTCAAAGGCACACTTATTTCAGCCACGGCTAATCATCATCGCCCTAGCAAGAATGGCTTCTGACCGGTGGGGCACATGCAAATAAAAAGGGTTCGGGGTTCAATGCATAGTGGGCTCAGATTTGCCTTTCCTCGATCGTATAACCTACCCCCGCCATCTCTTATCACCAGATTAATCTGTTTATACAGTGGAGCTGCCCTGGTTATCACTCAACAAGAATGACCATCCAAGGACAGAACAATAAGTATCACAAGATCAAAAAGGATTCTAGAGACAAGTGGGAGGATCCAACTTGATACCCACAGGTCCCTTGATTGCTCAAAGGCACACTTATTTCAGCCACGGCTAATCATCATCGCCCTAGCAAGAATGGCTTGTTACAGGAATTACAGGTGGGGCACGTGAATTACAGGCGGTGGCACGAGATATTTCACCGTGGGAGTAACTATTCATCGCTACAGGAGCTCGGGTTCGATCCGACTACCGAGGTCCTCCAGCGCCTCGATCCAACGGCCCAGATCTCATCAAGCCAATGAAATGGACGGCCAGATGTTCCAAATCACTGAGAGCGCCCGTAGCCCCCCCCCCTCCGTTCTTGTCTCTGGATGGTTATCGCTCATCAGAAATGACCATGCAAGGACAGAGCCACTAAAATAAGAACGTGATCAAAACGGCTCAAAGAAACGAGGGGGGATCCAACTTAATACCCACAGGTGCCTCAATTGCTTGAGAGCATGCCTATATCAGCCATAACTGATCATCATAGCCCTGGCCATGTCCCATACAGTAGCCAAAGCAGAGGAGCAGGAGGAAGATGGAGCTCACCGAGGGAGGTTGTAGCCGAGGCAGTACACAGTGGGCGCCGGGGTTGCGCCTGAACGCCGTCCAGCCGGCGAGGAACCGCTTCCTACACCGCACATCCACGCCGCCGCATCGGAGTTGTGCCTTGCACCGTCCCACCGATGAGCACGAATGACACGGGCACCGAAGCGGCCAAGGAGGCGAGGAGGTGATGTACATCCAGGAGCACCACCAGGGGCGGAGATGACCGGGGCAACAATTTTGATGTTTCCAGTTCTGATGTCAGGCAAATGAAAAGGTGAGACTGAATAAGAATAAATCAAACATTCAGTCGAAGACAACAGTGTCTGCTACATACTGTATAATCGACCACCTAGCTGATGATGATTGCCTACCTTCAGGCTTTGCCTTTTACCTTGAGCTCACACCAAAATTACCCGCAAAACGGTAGACATGCATTTCAGTGCTAAGGTGAAGACAAAGAAAAGAAAAATGAAAGAAGAAGAGAAAGAAAAGGAGATAACTACAATCCAAGGAAGAAACGCCTAACACCGCACCCAAAGTGAAATAAGAGGTAGAAGAGACGACAAAAGACGAGCTAAAACAATCCAGATCAGACCCACAGTGCAGTCCCACACCCCAACCAAATCATCTCACTCTTTTCTTTTGTAAGCCATGCAAAATCCTGTTCTAAAGGCGAACAAGTTACAGAAATGAACCTATAGTTAAATTTAGTGACTAAAACCTATAGCCGAAAAAGGAAATAATCCGCAATGAAAAGGTAATATCATTTATCTATTGCCAATCACCCTATCCATTTAAAAACATTAAATTGCATATGATTTATAATCTGAACATAAACAATTTCCGGTCACATGGGATGATCTATTTAACTGAACTGAACTTCCAAAGCTATGCCGACGATTAAATACGACATTAGTGTAAAATATCGTAATGGTGTGGTTTATTTGGGTCAAAAAGGCAAACCAAAAATTTAGGAAGAGCTAATTAAGGATACATATTTTGTCCCCCAACACTAAAAATCGAGGAATGTAGATCACTTCACTTATCACCGATGCAAAAGTCAAGTAGGATTACAATCTAGAAGTCATGGCACGAAATTGAAAAGCCATCCATACCGGGCATAGGTGAGTTCAGGGCACTTGGCGACGGTCGGCATAACATTTTCCTCAGTGCAAGCATACAATTCTCCTAGTGTAGTAGCTACATGAAGTGAAACTCTCCTGGCAAAACAAAGTAAAATCTTATGTCCAAATGTAATGGAAAATATAAATATTCATTGCAAAACTGGTCTGCCTTTTCAGGTACTAAAAAAAATTGATAGCATGTCAGGCCACTATAAGACTAATAAACAATACCCTTTTCATTCACATTCATATCGTTCTTGAGGTTTCACTGCAGCAAGATTTATCCAAAAACCAATGATAGAAAGGAACTGACATTGTGGTGCATCATGCATCATAATGGCTACCAGAACCATGTCAATGCATTGCAAAGAATTACATAGAACTCAATTCATGGAAAGGGCATACAAGCTAAGGGCATACAAGCTCAACATGTCAACTGTAAAACATGGAAGCCAGAACAAATTATAGCACTAAAACAATCTGTAATTACACATCATGATGATATAGTTGTTATTGCATAAGTTGAGATAATCACTACACAGAGCCTAACTGAAACTGTAATGATAAATTTCAAGTGTAAGGATCTTAACCTAGTACTCATTTTGAACCAGAGGAATATCCCATATACATATTTTACAAAATAACAAAAAGCACATGAGTACCTTAACTTCCAAAAGATCCCAATATTTGGAACCTAGCTAAACCCTTCTCTCTCCCATGGAGTCCAAGCAAGGCAGCACAAAAGGCCACAGAAAAGTGGCCATCTTTGGAACCTAGCCAGACCACTTGGAATCTAGCCAAACCTGAGAGCACAAAAGGCTCTGTGGCCATCTTTGGAACCTAGCCAGTCCTGAATCTAGCCAAACCTGAGAGCACAAAAGGCCCCCATCTTTGGAATATGGTCCGAATCCAACATCATCTACAGACAGAGAAGACAAATAACCTACAAGCCCAGGCCTACAAACAAACATGAACAGATAAAGGAGAGAGAGGCCTACGAACAAACAACATCAGAGAGGGAGAGGTGGTGAGGAGTGGAGGCACCAAATCAAAACCGAAGTGTAAACGGCGGCTCAGATCTACGGCTTGGCGTCGCCGGAAGCCGCGACGGTCCCCCTGCCAAGCGCTCCCCTGAGGCCCTCCCACCGCATCCGGCGCCGACGCCACCGCGATGGCTGCCCGAACACGGGCCTCCAAGCCAGCGTCATCGCGGCGTGACGTGGCGCCGGCGGGAGGGCTGGCTCCGCGATGAGGAGGGATCCGCTGCCGCCGCTCGGGAGCACGGGTCTGCGCCAAGGTCCAGGCCTCCTCATCAAGTGGCCGCGGTCCCTGACGGCGCGGTCATCGGCCAAGGCGAGCAAGACGGGCGGGGCGGGGGCGGGCGAGGCAGGGCGGGGCGGGGCTGGCGAGGCGGGGCGGGAGAAGCGGCGGAAGGGGAGAGAAGGACGTGATCGAGGAGGCGTCTAGGGTTCCACGGGAGCCGCCGTCATTTTATAGCCGGCAGCGAAATGACCCAAATGCCCTCGGCGGGGCACCGATTTTACACGCGGTGGCACGAGATATTTCACCACGGGAGTAACTACAGGAGCTCGGGTTCGATCCGACGGCCGAGGTCCTCCGGCGCCTCAATCCAACGGCCAGATCTCATCAAGCCAACGAAATGGACGGTCAGATGTTCCAAATCATTGAGAGCGCCCGGTGGGTGTTTCGTTTCTTCTTCTTCGATACACTATAGATGGAAACTTCCATGTGTGGACTAATTATCTTTGTTCGTCATCCGATGCCTTGCCTTTAACGTGCTCAATGTCTCTTCCCTTTTCTCGTTGCATTGTTTTGTCAATCTTCCCGTGCAGCCTAGGGTGGCAAATGATGTGAAATATTATGCTAGACACTGAATCTTTGATATGTTTATAAAACCCCGCTTATTATCTCATCCAACTATCCACAAGTTCTTCTAGATACATTCAGACATCACATTCAGACACCATACAACCTTCTATGGTTTTGATACTACAAAGCTGCTAGATGCTTTTGGATTGGTTCTTCTTTTACGTTTTTTCGCTGGTGTTTTCTACTGGTTTGTTTGGTATTTTCTCTTTTTCTGCTTTTGTTTTAAAAAAAATTCTTTCTCTCCTCCTTTGCTTTTTTATTTATTTTATTTTTTGAATATTTCTTCAAATCTAGAAAAATATTCCAATTTATAAACCTTTATCAAATTCATGAACTTACTTCAAATGTGTGCACTTTTTTCAAATTCATTGTTTTTAAGTGTTGAGATTTTAAAATTTACAAACCTTTTCAAATTCATTAAAAAGTAATCTCACAAACATTTTTCAAATGTGCAAACGTTTTTAAAATTCCTGAACTTTTTTATCCAATGCATGAACTATTAAAAATTTGTGACTTTTTTCAAGTTCATGAACTTTTTCAAACTTATAAACTTTTTTGAATTATGTGATCTTTTAAAAATTTGGTGTTTTTTTCCCGAAAGTCAAGGCCAACGCTCATGGTCAATGGTCATCGTCACGGTCAACGATCCAGGCAAGCGAACGCTCATTGTTGGGTTGCCCAGGCGAGTGGGTGCTGATGTCGCCAACCAGCGCCATGAGCGCTGACCAGGAGTTATTTGTGCTCCACTGAAGAAAGACCCTCTTATTTGACCAACGTCGGCTGGAAAGGATGGCAATTCCAAACGTTTTTGCTGATAATTTTAGTTGTAGAAGCCTAGAAGGTGACAATTTCTTCAAAGCATGGAATATTTTCTAGAGAAGACATTTTTTTATTCAATACTGACATCGTTTGATCGAGATCAAACGGTTGCAAGGGTGTTCGTTGGAGTTCCTTCCCAGCAAACATTCACATGTTAGCATTAGAAAAAAAACTCTCTGTGCACTATCGATAAATAAAAAATAACATCGCTTGATCGAGATCACATGTTATTTTCTGTTCCGGATTTTTCCCGTTTTCGGTCCTTTTTGGTTTCATTGTTTTCATTTTTCCTTTTTATTTTTATTTACTTTTTATTTCTGTTTTCCCTGGGGTTTTTCATGAAAAAGATTAGCCAAAACCTAGTAACATCTGATCTAGTTTTGAAGATCTTGACGCAAGAAACCCAACGATGAAGATGGTTCGTAATTTAAACGTAATTCAAGAGTTGAAACGCTTTAAAAAAATCAATCTATGAAAAAAGCGAAACTCCAGGTTGCAACAAATGATGCACATACAGTGTGTCATTTGTCGGCACTAGAAAAGGTGGGGAGTGAACTTTTTTTCCAATGCGTGAACTTTTTAAATATACTTGACATTTTTCAAGTACATGAGTTTTTTTCAAACTCATATTTTTTTTTGAATTAAGTGATTTTTTTTTAAAATCATTTTTTCCTGAAAGTTAACAACCATCGCTCGGGGTCAATGCTCATCCTCACGGTTAACGGTTCAGGCGAGCGGACCGAGCGTGAGTGAACGCCCCCGTTGGGGTGGCCAGGCGAGTGGTCGCGTGGGCACGCCAACCAGTGCCATGAGCGCTGACAAGGAGCTCTCTGTGTTCCACTAAAAAAGACCCTCTTATTTGACAAATGTCAGCCGAAAAGGGCGGCAATTCGAAACGTTTTTGCTGATAATTTTAGTTGTAGAAGCCTAGAAGTGACAATTTCTTTAAAGCATGGCAGTTTTTTCTAGAGAAGACATTTTTCTAAAACAGAAAAAATCCAAAACAAACCTTGATCTTGTAGGCGAAAGTTAAATCAAACCCTGAACTTGTAATTCCGAAAATCAGCACATCAAACTCTGTGATCTCAGTCTATTTTAAACCTGTGAGTGTTTAGCTGGTATTTGGTGACATGGCAAGGATCGTCGACGGGCTCGCTGGCAGTAGGACAAATCGGGCCGCCCCATTAGCGCAGTCGCTCGCTTTGATCTTTTTTTTTCATTTTCTTGTGTTTTCTTTTTGTTTCTATAATGATAATAAATTCCTTTACATTTTTGTAATGACAATAACTTTTTTAAACTACAGGAACGCACTTGTCTTCTGTTAGGAGCGACAAAAATTACTAGCAGCAAAGAGTGCGATTCAGAAGAGTCAAACTCGAAACATCGAACTCGCAGTACTCGCACCTAACCAATCGCCCCAATAGCTGGTGGTGATTATGTTTAGGGCGCCGTGTATAAGAAGACATAGGAGCGTTCATATAATGAAAACGTATTTGACAATTTCGAAACATTTCTTAAAAAAATTGTGAACAACTTTATAGTGCCTAATACATATTTTTAAAGCAAATAATTTACTAAATTTTAAAAATATTTTTGAAAAATGTGACACGGTAACATTTTGCCAAATACACGTTTTAAATTTTCTTAATGACAATAAAATTTTATAAAATTATAAGAACATTTTTTACATTGTTTAAACATTTTAAAAAAAATTCAAGTTTCAAAATTTGTTCCTATATTTTCAAAACATTTTAATGTTTCAAATAGTGTTCGCTTTTTTAAAATTGATTATGTATCAAACTGTGTTTTTAAAAAAGTCAGATTTTTTGAAATGTCACAATTTATTAAATGTATGGAATATTTTTTAATCACACAATTTTTTTTACATTGTATAAACATGTTTTTTAAATTTCACGTACATTATTTTAACTAGTGACATTTTATAGATGTAACAAACATTTTCTTACACATTTTTCCAGGTTTCAAATTTTGTTCCCATTTTAAAATAATAAAAAAACGTCTTCACACTTTCAAATTTTGTTCAGGTTTCAAAATGTGTTGCCATGTTTTCAAAAAATGTTTATGTTTCAAAACGTGTTTGCTTTTTCAAAATTGATTGTGTTTGTTAAAAAATATTCAGAATTTTCAGAAAGTGTTCACACTTTCAAACTTTTCAGAGATTTCAAAAATTGTTTACTTTTTCAATATTTGTATGCCTTTATAAAATTGTTTTCAAATCTTGATGCTGTTGTGTATGGTTAAACTATTTGGGCCTCTAATTATAGCACTGACGGCCATTAGTTTTAGGCTAGCGCGAGCAGGTTAACCTGTGTCAGGTTGCAAGCTAGATTCCTCCCAAGTGTCTCTTTTTTCTGTATTTTTACGCCGCGCGTTAAAAACAGAAGAAGAAACTTGCTTCGCGCATGGTGATCCCGGGATTGAACCTGCCACCTCCACAATCCCTGTTTGGGAACACTCTCAAGGTTTAAAATAGATCAGGATCAAAGAGTTTGGTGTGCTGATTTCAGGTATTGAAAGTTCAGGGTTTGATTTAGTTTTGGTCTATAAATTCAAGATTTATTTTTGACTTTTTCCTTCTAAAAACTGCCATCGTTTGATTGAGACCAAACGGTTGCAAGGGTGTTCGCTGGGAGTTCCTTCCCAGCAAATGCCTATTAACATTAGAAAAAAAGCTCTATCCGCCCCATCTCCGGCGGCCTTAGAGCATCTCCAGCCATTCGCCCCCCCCCCCCCCCAGGGGCTAGAAAAAAGCACCGCTTGGGGGCGAACCGGCGATATTTTCGGCGTGGGGGCGATCGGCTTCCCAGCCGCCGCCCCCAGGTCGGCCCCAGATGCTCTTTAAAAAAAAAACATAATTGGGCAAATTTCGGCAAACACGGCATACATTCGACGATATTTAGGCGGTTCATAGTTTTTTTACATATAGAAACATAATAATAAGTCTACTAAAACGAAGAAAAAAAACGGGCGCGCCTACAGGCCGAAGAACTCGCTGAACACGCCGAAGTCGCCGCCGTCCTCCTTCTCCTCCTTGACGCAGCCGTCCCTGCTGGACCCCTGCCCGGGGTCCCCCTGGCGGACGGGTTTGGCCGGCGGCGGTACCTCGTCGTCGCTGTCGTCGAGAACGATGACGCCTCCCTCGTCGCGGCCACGGCGCCGAGCGACGATCTCCTCCAGGGCGAGGCGCTGGCGCTCCAGCTCCGTCCGCACCCAGTCCTCCCGCACCCACTTCATGGCGGCCTCGTCGTCGAGGGCGGCCTCGTTGTTGTGCTCACGCTTCACGGGGACGAGCCCCGGCTCCGTCTTCGGCCTGACGAGGCGGGAGGCTGGACCCGAGGAACCGCCGCCGCCCTCGTTGATGACGACGCCGCGGTTGCGCCGGCCGAGCGGCGTTTCCACGGGCTCGGCCTTGACGCTTAAGAGCGCCGGCGACCCGGAGGAGTGGGAGGAGGAGCGGGAGGAGGAGGAGGAGGAGGACCCGCCCTGCATCCTCCTCGGCAGCCATGGATTGGGGCCGGGGCGGCCGGGTACGTTAGCGGCGGATCGTTGCCGCCCTCGAGGTACTCGAAGACGGCGTGCTGCGTGCGGCTCGGGGTGCCCCACCACAGGCGGCGGCCGTCGCTGTTGTTGCGCCCCCTCACCAGTGGCGTGTTGTTGATGGAGGCCAGCTGCTCCGCCTGCCGGCGTTCGAAGTACGCCGCCCATGCCTCGTGGTTGCCGGCGTCGTACTCCGGGAGGGCTCGCTCCTCCTCCGACAGAGACGCCCGCACACGGTCGATCTCGCCCTGGAAGTAGTGGGGGGTGCTCGACGTCGGACAGCGGGGGGACGGGGATGCCCCTGGCGCGGAGCCTCCACCGCCCCGGCGCGCGCATGTCGGGAGGCGCCGGGTAGTTTGCTTCGTGGAGGAGATGGGCTTCCCACTCGTGCAGAGAGCGGCGGCCGAAGCCATTGGCCGCCGCGCCGTCACCGGGGAACCTTTCGTCCATCGTCTGTGCGTGCACGGGGAGAGAGGGAAAGAGAGTTCGGCGGTGGCGGCTTATATAGCGGGGAGGGGGGGGGGGGCGTCGTGCGTACACGTGGCGGGAGCGGGCGCGTCGCCTCACCGCGCCGCCCGTGAGGAATCAATGGAAGGCTGACCGGCGGCAGCCTTGGCATTGATTCCCCGCGGGAAACCGAGGCGATGAGGACGACGAGGCGCGGGGGTCGCTGACTCGGCGGGCCCGCCGTTCTTTCGCGCCAAAATCAGTTTCCCCGGCGCCCCCGGGCGCCCCCAGCGCGTCGGGTTCGGTCTGGGTCCGCCGGCGTCAGTTTCGGCCCAAACCGGCGAAAAACGGGCTCCTGGGGGCGCGACTGGGCCGATTTTCGGGCGCCGGCACTAAAAAATGGCCTTGGGGGGCCTGTTGGGGGCGCGGCTGGAGATGCTCTTAGGGTTAAGGGAGCGGAGTGGATCCCGGTCCTTACCGATGGGAGGGCTCTGTTTTTAGATCTTTCTTTGAGTTTGGTTAGAGTTGGTGTCCTACTTAGGAAGACGAGGCGGCGGCGACTCCCTGAAGATGGAATAAGGTTATCCCCGCCTAGGCCCTGTTCCGGTGTTGCTTCTAGCATCGTCGATGGGCGTGTGGAGATGTGTCTCCGGCAAATCTGTCTTTGGTGGATTTGCTTGGATCTGGTCGTCGTTTGTCTATGTTCTTGTGTCTTCAGGTTGGATTATTCTAATCTACGCTACTCTTTATAGGCGGCGGTTGCTATTCTGTTGTGTTGGTCCTATGGGGCCTTAGCACGACGACTTCCCAACTGTCTACTATAACAAGTTTTGCCCAGTTCCAACGAGGGAAGAGCGATGACAGCGGCGCGTCTTTGGCTCGCTTCAGTGTTTGTAATCGTTGCTAGGTGGTCTATGAATCTCGATGTAACTTTTATTATTTTTAGTGTTCATTGTTCTATCATAATTAAAAATAAATAGAACGGAAGTTTTTTTCTTAAAAAATGAACGAAACGAGACGGAGCAGCGCCAGTTTGGTGTTCTCTCTTACCACCAAGGCGGGAAAAGGCAACGAAGACATACACGCTTTCGAGGCAAACAAAGGGCAGGCGCATGCTCAGGTCCAACGACAACGAGACGGCGCATCGGATGCTCTCTCCATCTGTCCCCGGCTCCTTTATCTAGTCGTATCGGAAGCTTTCACGCGGACCACCGACGGAACCTGGGACGCAGCTTCAATGACTTTACGAAGCCAAGTCTTACCGTAACTTAGCCCTCGTTATCAGCCGTTCATCAAAGATCCAACGTTCCAGATTAATCTATTTTTCATACTGAAAATTTTAAAGTGTTCAAAAAAAATTAAAAAAATCCAATAAATCATAAATGTTTCGTTTTGTATTCTTGGAAAGTTTCAACCCATTTGGATGTATGGTTTGTGATTAAATAGCTTTTTGAGCTTAAATAAGTAAAAAATGTGTATTCGCAAACTCTACATCCAAATGGATTGAAATTTTCACAGAATACTAAACGAAATATTTACGATTTATTGGATTTTTTTCAAATTTTTATGAACACTTTAAAAAATTTCATTCAAAATATGGATCAATTTGGTCCGTCCGATCTGAAATGGATGGCTAATAGAAGGGGCTAAGTTACGGTGAGACTTAGCTTTATGAAGTCACTAAAGCTGCGTTCCGGAACCCGACCGCGCACTCATCGTGGCTCCGATGGGCGGCGCGCGTTTGCCCTCCTCTTGGCCCGACTCATGCGAGCCGTCCATGCACGCACGTAAACGTGATTCATGTATATGAATTGTGGCCCGACGCACTGGCATTCTACTGCTCCCTCTGTTCCTATAGACATGTAAACGTTTTTTTAGAGATTCCACTGTGGACTATATACGAAATAAAATGAATCTATAGACATGTTTTATAGTGTAGATTCACTCATTTTACTTAGAGCAACTCCAACGTGGCGACCCATTTCGTCCGCGCGCGTCCGTTTGAGTCGACGCGGACAGAAAAGTCGGCCCAACACGCCGTCCCAAACGGACACGCGTCCGCTTTTCGTCCGCCTGCCGACCCATTCCCGGCCCATTTTTTAGCCTCATTTGCGTCGGCGCGTACACGAGCCTCATTTCTCCTGACCCGCCAGTCGGTGGCAGCCTCCACCGTTTACCTTCACTTTCCCAAAATCATCCCGCCTGCGCGCGCTCCCGCCGCCCGCCATGGACGACGACCTCGATGCCGCCGCCGGCCTCGCCTCCCTCGCCTCGTCCGGCATCACGACCGCCCTCTCCGGCAAAGGCGAGCCTCGCGCCCCCCCTCCCCCGGCAAGACCGCCGCCGCGCGCAAGCCGAAGAAGAAGCTGGCGCCCAAGGAGCGGGCAAGGGATTCGGCGAAGAGAAAGGGCTGAAGGCACGCGGCGGACGCAAGGGAGGAAGCCATCGCGACGGCCGCCATCGCCGCCGCCGCACAGCAAGAGGCCACCAGCGCCCGCGTCGCGGCGGCAACGAGGGAGGCGTTGATGTACCTAGGGTTAAACCCTGGCCAGCACGGCCTCGTCAACACCGCCGTGGCCGCGGCCAGCACCGGCTCATCTGCGTTTCCTCGGATGGTGCTGCCCGAGTCGCCCTGCGCGTCGGCGACGCAGCCGATGCCCAGCTACCACCTCCACCCGCAAGCCTCTCGACTCTCCAGGGAACGCTGCCCCGAGGTGAGCGTGGCGGCGCCTTCCACGCCCGTGCCCGGGCCCATCGACCTCAATGCCACACCGGTGGCTGGTGGCTCGTCATCCAGAGGGGCGAGGAAACGCGCGCGGCACATGCCAGCCGACGTGCTGTCGGGCGCACGCAACATGTTCGACGGAATGCCGGCCTCCGGCGACGACGACTACATGCAGAACATCATCTTCGAGGGTGGTGCGGCGGCCGCTGGCGGTGCCGCCAGGGTTGGCTACGATCCCAACGAGACACAAAGCCAGGACGGCCGAGGGCCGTTCACGCCGTCCAACTTTGATCAAGATCCGGTAGCCTTCATGCATGATCAGGTCGGCCTGGACCTGGACGGCTTCCCGCTCGACCACGAGTTTTCGGAGGACTACGGACTCGAGGAAGAGGATGAGTGCGACATCGAAGATGAGCCTTTGTTCGAGGACGAGCTCGCCAACCAAGCCGCCGGGGGGAGGCCGAAGCACAAGAGCAGGCGGACCAAGGCATACACGGCGGCTGAGGACAAGCTCCTTTGTGAGTGTTGGAGGGACATTGGGCAAGACCCCAAGACCGGCGCTGAACAAAAGGCATCAACCTTTTGGACCCGTGTCCATCGTGTGTTCCATGAGCACAAGAAGTTTCCGCCGTATTAAATGCAAAGCACGCGCGGGTGGGTGCCCATTTCGAAGTGTTGGAAGGTGATCCAACAAGAGTGCAACAAGTTTTGTGCCACTCTTGAGAGCATCAAGGCACGCCCCGTGAGCTGCATCGGCATGCAAGACATGGTATGCTAGCTGTAACATCCCCAGCATCTCACTACAGTGGCCACCTCTTGATCATGCCATGTCAGCAAGTTTAACAAGTGCCTAGTCATCATTTGCATCATGTTGCATTTCAACACCTAATTCAAACTTCAATTTAATTCAAAGTGGAAAATAAAAGTTGTTCAAACCAGAAACTAAAATGTCCATAAAATAGAAAATAATTCAGAAGCAATTATAAAATTGAAACCAACTTTAATGGGATTAGTTAAGTGACTCTAACAACTTCAAACAGTGGCAAAAGGCAACACTTGATAACCTTTTAAATTAATACAAAATAAATATGAAACTGTATTTTTCCCAAACTAGTTTTTGGAGTTAGGATATAATGCACTGTGATTTATGAGCTAGGTCACACTTTTTACAAAATTCATTTAGTGTCCAAACAATTAGCAAATCAGAGCTGAAAAGGAAACAGGAATAAGGATAATAGAAAAGTCCATAGTGCTTACTGTGCACTTAGGCCTTCTGCTACAGTATGCGGCCTAGCCCAACAGAGTCAGCCCACCAGCCGGTCATCTCCCTCCTCCCGCGCTGTCGCGTGCAGACGCCGACACGGCGGCGCCCTCCTCGCTGTCGCCCATCCCGCGGCTCCCCCGAGCCGATATGTACTCCCCACGCGCTCTCCCAGCGAACCCCAGCCCCATTCCTCCCCGTTCCCCTCTTCCTCGCTCGATTACAAGCTCGCCCGAGACGCCGTCGCCATCGCCGCGTCGATCCCGCGGCCACCGGCCGCCCCTCACCTCGCCGTGATGCCCGAGCACTCCACCGTCGACTGCTACGCCTTCTGGGGCCGCTCGTTGGAGCCGGGAAGCCCTGCTGCTGGCTACCGCCGTCGTCCCCATCTACGGCCGCCGCAACAACTCCGGCGAGCTTCGTCGACCTCTGCTGCTACTAAGCCCCCAACGGCCACCGTGAGCCTCCTGGTGAGCTACACCCCCTCTCCCCTCGCTCCCCTGCCCTCCGGCGCGACTGTAGCCGCTGCACCGGCCATAGCCGAGCCCAGCTCTGCCGTGCTGCTTGCCGTTGCCGCTTCCGTCGATGTCGTGGCCGTCCGAGCACGTCATCGTGCTCGGGGCACTCCGCTGGTGCGAACCGTCGCGCTAAATTGCTCGCGCGCGCTAGGTCTTCGATTTCGCCGAGCCACCGTAGATCACCGCCGCCGGCGACGCTGCAGCGCGCAGCTCCGGCCACCCCAGCTCCGGCCACCGCCACCACTCGATGCGGCCAAGCTCAGGCTCTCGAATGAGCCTAGCCGCGTCTTCCCCCGTGCCCCGTACGCGATTTCCGACGATGCCCGAGGTCGCGCCGCCGCGAACGAGCTCGTCGGCGTGATTCCGGCGAGTCTCCGGCCGGCATCAACGTGGCCTGATGTGTGGGTCCCTCTGAGTCACTGACGGGTGGGCCCCGCTGACCCCTTTGACCCAGTCAACTGCTGACTTTGCACTCAGGCTCACTGACATGCGGGCCCCACCAGTTATAACGTTTTAAAAATAAATAAAACTATTAATTAAAATCTGTTAATTAATTATTTAGATAATCAGTCGCTGACACCAGGGGCCCACCCCACTAATCACTCTGTTAGTTTAATTAATCCACTGTTAGTCTAACAGAGGCTGACATGTGGGTCCCACTGGACCCACATGTCAGGTTTGACCCTCGTCAGCGCCCGGTTGGCTTGCTGATGTCATGCTACCATCATGCTGATGTCATATATCATTTTCTGTAAATAAAAATAATTCTAGAAAATCAATTAATCTTTGAAAATTAATAACTTTTAAACCGTAACTCGGATTGAAAAACTTAAAACATGAAAGTTGCTCAGAACGACGAGATGAGTCTGATCGTGTCATCTGTTTCCATATCGGAACCTCCTACGTAGGAGAACTCGTAACTTCGAGCCCAATTCCGGTTGATGAATATTGCACACACACCGGGTAATAAACCTCACGTTAATCCTAAAATAACTAAAGAGACCTAGATGCATCGTTAGGCAACCCTGCACTGCATCATGGCATAGCATGCACTGTGTTGCATTTGTTTGCATTATGTTTACCTGTTTCTTCCCCCTTTTCTCTCTCGGTAGACCTCGACGTTGATGTAGCTCCCGAGGCAGACGCAGCTCCGGAGTACGACTACGCGTCCCCGACGACACCACTGAAGACCTTGCCCTTGCCGCAGAGAAAACAGGCAAGCACCCCCATTTTGAACATGCCTATATCGCCTATTCTCTTCTCTCTTATGCTTGCATTAGAATTGCTGCTGTTACTGTTATCCTATATCTGCTGCATAGCCTGTTTATTGTAACCTACTTTGCTACCTTCCTGCTTATCATAAACTGCTTAGAATAGGCTGGGTAGAGACCCGACAGAGACCCACTTTATCCCGACTGCCCCGCTGGATTATCAGAAGACCTGATCAATGGGATTGAAGACCAGGCCCCGGCACCGCACGTCACTTCCCCCTTAGTTGCCGACACTACTGGGTTATTATCGAGTGCCGAGGGTAATACCTCGTTAGCACTTCTGATGATAACCTTGTAGGTTGGTTACTCGGTCGTGGTAAGCGAGGGTGATTCCTCCTACACCACCCCCGATAACGACGTCGTCGTGCAACTTCTCAAGTGTGGACCTCGAGGGTGATTCCTCCTTCGTTCACCTTGACGATAACATCAGGTGGAATCCCATTGAGGGTGATTCCTCAGGGTTCCCCCTTGGTGTTAGACACACAGTTACTATGGTTACTGAGACTTACACTGTACCATGTTACTAAAGACGGGTCGGCCCTGAGGGGTACCCGCGCGAGCATATTGCGAAGTGATGTGGAGACGGGTTGACCTGAAGGGTGCCCGCGAGATAAATACGAGGCGTGGCCGGGCATTCCTAGCCCTTGCCGCAAGTCCTCGAGACGGGGCGACGGGGTCACATCGATCGTGAGTCTCTGCTCGTTTCCGCGCGCTCCTAATCCACTAAACGGTTTGGATATTTGATCCGAGGGGCCTCTGGCCTGATAGCACTAACCATCACGTGGGCATAGTATGGGCGTTCTGCATCGTATACTTCAGCCGAAGCTTAATAGACATCAGCAACTGAGCGGCACACGCTGGGTTGGACTGGGAACGCAACCGCACTTGTATAAGGTGTTGCTAGGTCTGCTCACCGGCGGTGTACGCAACGTGCAGGAGCGTCCGGGGCGATGGCCCAAGACCCCTGGGGGCATAGGTTTAGTCCGGCGTGCTGACCTCTCTGTTAAGTATTCGGTCGGGTTGTGGCGTGTTGCTTAGCCGAGGCCGGGCATGACCCAGTAAAGTGTGTCCGGCCGGAGTTAAGCGAGCGTGGTGGGTAACTTGGTGCACCCCTGCAGGGAAGAACTAATCTATCGATAGCCTGTCCTACGGTAACGGACACTCGGAGTTGTATCCCGATCGATACAACTAGAACTTGAGATGATAACTGGATAGTACGGCTCTGGGATTGCTTTCTCGCAGGGAGTCGAGAAAGGATCTCAGGCCGAGGTTGATAACACTACTACTACTTTACTTTATGCTAATCTGCACTCTTCTAATGCTGCAAGACTGCTGAAGATTGCTGAAGATGCTAGTCTTCGATAGGACTAGGCTTTCCCCTCTATTCTGGCATTTCTGCAGCCCAGTCCACATATACAGCCTCCTCTTGACAATGATGCATATGTAGTGTAGATCCTTGCTTGCTGAGTATTTCGGATGAGTACTCATGTTTGCTTTGCTTTCTTTTTCCCCCATTTCCAATTGTTGCCACCAGACGTCGGAGCCCCTGAGCCAGATGCCCCCGTCGACGACCACTACTACTACCCGCCCGGCGAGTACTACTACTACGAGGAGCCGACTGATGACCAGGAGTAGGATCGGAGGGTCCAGGGCAGGAGGCCTACGCCTTTCGATCGTAGTATTTTATTTTGCCCCGCCTCTGTGAAGGCTTATCTCTGTTGTGTAATATATCTGTACCCAGATATCTAATGCTTTCGTTGACGCTTGTAGGCCATCGAGCTATGTATTCGAGCCCTCGAGGCCCTGGCTTTTAATATAAAGCTTGTATGACTTTATTTATGTTTTAGAGTTGTGTTGTGATATCTTCAAGTGAGTCCTTAGGCTTGATAGTGTGCATTTGTGAGTATGGTTAGTGCATGATTAAGCCGGGGTCGTCACACTAGCAAGCACCCCTCTTTTTGTCATTCCGTTTATGCTTGCATGTCCATTTCCATATCCATTGGCCAATATGCTTGCATGCAATCCATTTATAGGCATTCCAAGCTTTGGAGGCATTCAAGGTCCAACACGATGGCAAGTCCTTCAACCTTTCGCATTATTGGAGAGTCATCAAAGACGAGGAGAAGTTCAAGGGGCAATATGCCGCCCTCATGTCGCGTGGGGGGAAGAAGGCCGTGGAGGAGGTTGGGGACGGCGAGAAGCCACGGCCGCGCGGGAAGACCAACTCCAAGAAGGAGGACAAGCGGGATGCGACGTGGAATGCCTTGATCGCAACCGTGGAGAACATGATGACCAAGAAGGACTCAAGGGAGGAGAAGCGACGACAAGACAAGGAAGAACAAATGAACGCCTTTATGGAGATCCAAAGGAGGAGGCTTGAAATGGAGGCGGAAAAGCAAACGAGGATGCTTGAGATGGAGGCGGAGAAGCAAGCCATGATGCTAGAGATCGAGGCCGCCAATGCCAAGACCAAGGCGAAAGAAGTGGCTCCCGCTAGCATGATGATGGGGGTGGAGATCATGAAGGTGGATCTCAACACCGTGTCACCAAGGAAGAGGCCGCGGTTCGAGAAGATGCAGGCCGACATGCTCAAGTTCGACGACGAGTGACCTATGGCAGCGAGCGCCAACTTTTTTGTATGCCGGCAACTGTGCTGGCATGACCACGGACGCGATGGCGTGGTCGAACTCCTGCCCCTTTTTGTGTGCTGGCATGTGGTGCCGGCCGCTGGCAAGTGCACCTGTCAAACTGTGTGTTGTTTTTCTGAAGTTGCATTTTATGCCGGCGCTGGCATGGTGCCAGCATGAGCTTCGGGCGACGACATGGCCGCTGGCATGATCTATGGCCGCGGGCCCTTTTTCAAAATTTGCGTGCGGACATCAAATGGGTCGCGGCCGTTGGGCGCACTGCCGACCCAAATCCTAAAGAGGGCGGACGCCGAGCGGGCGGCCGACCCAAACGGACAAAAGGCGGACAAAAGCGCCGTCCGTTTGGGTCGGCGCGTTGGAGTTGCTCTTACTATGTATTCCGTAGTGGAATCTCTAAGAGCATCTACAACCGGGCGTCTCAAATGCCCGTACGGCCCGCCCGATCACTGACCGATCACGTTTTTCTAACCCAACCAGGCGCCTCAAACGGTTCTCAAATGCCCGGGCTGTCCGGCGCCCCTTATACCCAACCCAAATATGGGGCGGATACAAAGGCGTCCGGACACGTCCGCAACGTCGGCCCGGGCCACCCTGACCCCACTCCGTCCCCACAAATATCCCCAATCCGAAAACCCTAACTCACTCTCACTCTCAATCCGTCTCTTCTTCTCCCTCCGGTTTCTCCGTTTCGATCCACTCCGACCACTCCAACGACTCCAGCGACTGCGGTGAGCATGTCGAGCGCCAGCAGCCACTCCTCCTCCGACTCGGACGATGACCTAGCCCTCTGCTTTGCCCTCGAGAGGTCCAAGGTGGACACGGGTGGCAGTTCCGGATCGGCCTCGCCTCTCCCCCGCCGCCGCAGCAAGGATGCCAGCGCTGGCTCCTCCCGGCCCGCGCTTGGCTCCGCGTGGACTGCGCAGTCCGCGCCTCCCCTGCGCCGTTCCCTGGCCCCGCCGCCTGCTGCTCCCCCACGCGGGGCAGCGGTGGGTGCTTGTGCCCGCCCCGCTGGCCCGGACACGCATGCCGAAGTCAGAGGCGCGGACGCGATGGAGAGCTTTGTCCGCCGCTGCCGCGGGTTACCCGCGGAGCCCGACGAGGACGAGCGGCTCCTCGCGTGGATCTACCGCCGGTCGCTTACGACGGCAGAGACAAATGTTCGGCGGCTCCGCCGGAAGAATGCGAAGGCTCTCCGGCTAGCTATCGAGTAGTCCGAGCGCGAGGCCAGGGAGAAGGCGACGGTGGCGGCTCGGCTGGCGAAGCTCAAGCATCAGCAGGACCGGGCCGTCCAGCGCCTCAAGGGCCTCATCATCGTCTCCGCCTTCGACGACGATGACGGCTCCTCGTCCGACGACTCGGACGATCCTCCACCAGCCGCCGACGGCTACAGCTGCGCCGATGACCCAAAGGGGAAGGGGCCGACCTGGAAGTGGTGAAGATCCGCTTTTCTTCAATTTAATTTCTAGTTTTAGATGTAGTTTCAAATTGTCCGTCGTTTATGTGAATTTTGGTGGTCGTTTGAACATCCGATCGTCTGGTGAAAGTATTGTGCTTGCGTGTGTCCGTTTGCTGACCTACGTAGTTTGATCGACGTTGCATGGTTTAGTATAGATATAGGAGATCGGATACGAGATACACGAATGTGGATGAGGCTATTTGAGGAGTGCCCGGTCACTGCCCGCGGACGCGTCCGTGTGCGTTTGAGGGTTCATATTTGTCCTCTGCGGCTATAGATGCTCTAAAAAGACTTATATTTAGGAACGGAGGTAGTAGATGACAATAGGATGCTTGACGAATAGGAACCACATAAAGCATGCGCATGACGACCTCGTAATTGGGGGCATGTACAATGGTGCTATCTTAGGAGTGCCACGTAGGATAAATAATGAGGTGGAGGAGAGAGAACTCATAAGAAAAGGCTTGTCTTCTCTTATTTAAGAGAAGACAAGAGATGATCTCTTAGCACAATATGGCTCACCATATTTTTAGGAATGATTAGTTATTAAAGATAAGGCTAAGAGATGATCATCTCTAAAATACATGCAAGATATAAGATAAGACTATCTTATTAACATTTGTACATGCCCTCAGTAAACCATTGTAAATGGAGTGATGCACCTAGAGCTGTTTTCGGGCAGTACTAGCTTGGAATGCGCTACGTTTGTCCGGTTCAAAGTGCCGTTGCACATCCGACAAGTGGATACGGGCGTTCCGAATTGTTCCTTTTTTTAGGCAATTCCGAACCGTTCGTGATATTTGTCTGGCAATATCAGGTCCTCAGGCCAAAGATAAGCGGCCAGCCCATATAGGCCTAACAACGTCTTTAGGGCAACTCCAATTGGACGCGCAAAAGAATGTGGATTTTGATCTTTTTCTGTCTGTTTGGGTCAGCAGCGTGGCGGTGTCCGGTCCGTTCGTGTTTTGTTGGCCAGTGCGCACAACCAACCAACACATTTCGTCCGTGCGGCCAGTACGTGGCCATATTATTTAGACAAGTGAGGAAAGGATGATGGAGGCTATGATTCCCCCATAAGTCGGGATGAGGCTCCGGACGAAAAATAAAAAATAAAAAAGAAGAAAAAAAGGAAAAGATAAAAAAAGAAAGATAAAACAAAAAAAGAAAAATGAGAGAAAAAAGAGAGAAGGGACAATGTTACTATCCCTTTTCCACACTTGTGCTTCAAAGTAGCACCATGTTCTTCATATAGAGAGTCTCCTATTTTGTCACTTTCATACTCCCTCCGTTCCAAAATAAGTGTCTCAACTTTATACTAGCTCTAGTACAAATTTGTACTAAACTCAAGACACTTATTTTGGGACGGAGGGAGTATATTACTAGTGAGAATTTTTCATTATAGAATTTGACTTGTATATTTCAATGATGCGCTTCCTTAAAATGCCCTAGGTCTTCGTAAGCAAGCAAGTTGGATGTACACCCACTTAGTTTTCTTTTTGAGCTTTCATACACTTATAGCTCTAGTGCATCCGTTGCATGGCAATCCCTACTCCTTGCATTGACATCAATTGATGGGCATCTCCATAGCCCATTGATTAACCACGTCAATGTGAGACTTCCTTCTTTTTTGTCTTCTCCACACAACCTTCACCATCATATTCTATTCCACCTATAGTGATATATCCATGGCTCACGCTCATGTATTGCGTGAGAGTTAAAAAAGCTTGAGAACGTTAAAAGTATGAACCAATTGCTTGGCTTGTCATCGGGGTTGTGCATGATAAATACTTTGTGTTATGAAGATAGAGCATGACAAGATTATATGATTTTATAGGGATAACTTTCTTTAGCCATGATATTTTGAGAAGGCATGATTGATTTATTAGTATGCTTGAAGTATCATTGTTTTTATGTCAATATTAAACTTTTGTTTTGAATCTTATGAATCTGAATATTTATGCCACAATAAAAAAGATTACTTGATAAACATGATAGGTAGCATTCCACATCAAAAAATTTGTTTTTATCATTTACCTACTCGAGAACAAGTAGGAATTAAGCTTTGGGATGCTTGATACGTCTCCAACGTATTTATAATTTTTTATTGTTTCATGCTATTATATTATCCATCTTGGATGTTTTATATACATTATGGTGCTATTTTATATCATTTTTGGTACTAACATATTAACCTAGTGCCAAGTGCCCGTTGGTGTTTCTTTTCTTGTTTTTGTCTTTTACAGAAAATCAATACCAAACGGAACGAAACTTTTTGACGATTTTTCTTGGACGAGAAGACACCTAGGAAGCTTCGAGACGAGGCCAGAAGGGCCACGAGGGAGCCACAAGCCCTGAAGGCGCGCCCTAGGGGGAAGCGCCCCCAAGCTTGTGGGCCCCTCGAGGCACTCCTAACCCTAATTCCAGCTCCATAAATACCCAAATATTCCTCGTACACCAGAGGGAACATCAAAAATACTTTTCCGCAGCCGCAAGCTTCTGTTCTCGTGAGATTCCATCTAGGGGCCTTTTTCGGCACTCCGCCGGAGGGGGATTCGATCGCGGAGGGGTTCTTCATCAACCTTGCTGCCCTTCCGATGATGTGTGAGTAGTTTACCACAGACCTACGGGTCCATAACTAGTAGCTAGATGGCTTCTTCTCTCTCTTTGATCTTCAATACAATGTTCTCCTCGATGTTCTTGGAGTTCTATTCGATGTAATTTTCTTTTGCGGTGTATTTGCTGAGATCCGATGAATTGTGGCTTTATGATCAGATTATCTATGAATATTATTTGAGTCTTCTTTGAACTCTTTTATGCATGATTAAGATAGCTTTGTATTTCTCTCCTCTATTGATTTGGTTTGGCTAACTAAATTGATTTTTCTTGCAATGGAAGAGGTGCTTTGTAGTGGGTTCAATCTTGCGGTGTCCTCATCCACTGACAGAAGGGGCGAGGCACGTATTTCTATTGTTGCCACTAAGGATAAAAAGATAGGGTTTTTACCATATTGATTGGATCTATTTCTCTACATCATGTCATCTTGTTTAAGGCGTTACTCCGTTCTTATTAACTTAATACACTAGATGCATGCTGGATAGCGGTCGATGTGTGGAGTAATAGTAGTAGATGCAGGCAGGAGTCGGTCTACTTGTCACGGACGTGATGCCTATGTTCACTATCATTGCCTTGGATATCGTCATAACTATGTATTTTTCTATCAATTGTTTAAGAGTAATTTGTTTATCCACCGTATGCGTTCTTTCAAGAGAGAAGCCTCTAGTGAAATCTATAGCCCCGGATCTATTTTTATCATATTATTTTCAGAACTATAAAACCAAAAACACAAAAATACATTGCTGCAATTTATTTATCTTTACCTTATTTTGCACTTTTATTTATCTTTTATATCAATCTCTATTAGATCTCATCCTTGCAAGTAACCGTGAAGGGATTGACAACCCTTTTTCGCGTTGGGTGCAAGTATTTGTTTGTTTGTGCAGGTGCATCTATTGGGGACTTGTGTGTTCCTCCTACTGGATTGATACCTTGGTTCTCAAACTGAGGGAAATACTTATCTTTACTTTGCTGCATCACTCTTTGCTCTTCAAGAAAAAAACCAACGCAAACTCAAGAAGTAGCATACGGCAGCGGCGAAAAGAGGCCACCAACTCCGGCAATAGCGGGCATCAGATTTG
Source organism: Thinopyrum elongatum (assembly GCA_011799875.1). Taxonomy (NCBI): domain Eukaryota; kingdom Viridiplantae; phylum Streptophyta; class Magnoliopsida; order Poales; family Poaceae; genus Thinopyrum; species Thinopyrum elongatum. The sequence continues at coordinate 553,352,861 of CM022302.1, read as the reverse complement.
GCGCGGGGGTGGGGGAAGAGCACGACGGCGGACTAGGCAATGTCCAACCGGCCGGAAGTGGGCAGCGACAGTGTCGGTGGCGTGGCCCGAGGTGTCGGGTGTGGATGGGGGCGGGGAGAATAGTCAGTGTGCACAGGCCATGGGAGGATAAGGGTGGGCGTCGCACACGTCCGCGCTGACGCAAACCAGGCCCAAATTTGGGTCGGAAATGGGTCGCGGGCGGACAAAAGTCAGACGGTTGTCCATTTGCGTCGGCGCATTGGGCCTCGTTTTCCGTCCGTTTCAACCCAAACGAATGCACGCGGACAAAATGTGTCGGCATGTTGGAGTTGCCCTTAGCCTTGGTTTTAAATTTTAATAACTATGCAAATACTCCATCAAAACTTAACTCCTCACACTCATATTCTTCTTTACTAAACTTTTTTTGCATATCTCTTCCCAAATCCACCGCCACGCCGCGAATGACGACACACGAAGAGAGTCCCGATGTTGAGGGCCTCCACAGCACACTTGAGGGGATTTTCTTCCGGATGCCCCATTCCTTACACAGGTAGTTGATCGCTGCCATCTCAAATGGAGGAGTCATGGCAAAGTGGGGACCAACTTTGCAGTATGGGGACTGGTCTCCCTCTCCACCGCCAACGGTGCCCATGTGGGCAAGAACCATGGCTCCCTTGCCACGAGGAGCGGTTTAGGAGGAGGCGGGTTCAATCCCCCGTCGCCCCATGCCGAAGGGAGCCATCTCAAGGTCGAGCGTCTCGCTAGAGCGGAGGCTGGGGGCACGCTGGGAGGAAGTCACCCGATGCTCCCCGCTAGTAGCCGCCTCTAGTTATAGGAAAGCACCTCTTCAGATCGATGCACGTAGCACCGATGACAAGATTTCAGATTGGTGGGCGCACGGGCGCCTTCTTCGACGACGAGGAGAGTTAGGGAGTGGTTGTAGTAGTGTGGCTCGCTAGAGGCAGTGGCATGGCTGGAGCAGCATGGACGGCGAAGAAATGCGGCAACGTAAGGCGACGATTGGGACATGAATAACATTGACGTTGGTTTAGAGAGGAGAAACAAGGTTAGGGAACAACAGGAAGGATGCTCAAATTTGAGTAGGAATGAAGCATATTGAAGAATAACTTTTCAAAATTTTAAGTAGTTAAAGTTCTTATGGGAAGGGCTAGATGATATTAACTCTCCAAACAAACAAACAAACAAACAAAAGTCATTATAGCAATTTGAGAGAAAGGCTATAGATGCCTTGACTATTTCAATTGTCATTTCCAGTATCTCTACTAATAAAGGAGGAGCTGGTAGTCTTGCCTCACTCCCACCAACCCCTCTGTAAACCCTATGTTACGTGCGCGAGCATCTTAAAGATGACCTTTCGCTCAAGCGTAACCAATTTAAGCGGGCCCATTTGATGCGTGCATTAACTCAATTAAATCGGCACTTTCCCAAAACAACTTTATGCATTTAACTCATTCAAATCAAATATTATCTCTACTAATAAAGGAGGAGCTGGTAGTCTCGCCTCACTCCCACCAACCCCTCTGTAAACCCTATGTTACGTGCGCGAGCATCTTAAACATGACCTTTCGCTCAAGCGTAACCAATTTAAGCGGGCCCATTTGACGCGTGCATTAACTCAATTAAATCGGCACTTTCCCAAAACAACTTTATGCATTTAACTCATTCAATACAAATATTATCTCTACTAATAAAGGAGGAGTTGGTAGTCTCGCCTCACTCCCACCAACCCCTCGGTAAACCGTATGTTACGCGCGCGAGCGTCTTACAGACGACCTTTCGCTCAAGCGTAACCAATTTAGGCGGGCCCATTTGACGCGTGCATTAACTCAATTAAATCGACACTTTCCCAGAACAACTTTATGCATTTAACTCATTCAAATCAAATATTAATAAAATATCAACTAAATTCAAACTTTCCTTATCTTCCGCTACTCATACCCAAATTAAATTAAATCTTACCAAAACATCAATTATAGTCAAAGTTGGCCGACCCATTTGACACGTGTGTGCGTTTTTATTTTTCATTTTTTCTATGTTTCGTTTTTTGGTTTCTTTTTTTCTGTTTCTTTTTTTCTATGATCAATAGGTTGGTTTTTGCTCGGGATAGCAACAACATTCCGGCAGAACAAATTTATTTAAACTGGTTTTTAGCCCACTGATCTATTTAAGCCGGTTTTTATTTACCAAATTTAGTAATGTTGTTATGGAAGTAAATCTCACGGTGATCCCTAATCAATCTTGAAAGATCAAATCTATGGAAAGAAATCAATGTCAAATGCATCATGAATGCATTCTTAAATTCTTTGATTAAAGAGTTTTTTAGCTCTTGATATTTTATTATGGTTGTCGATATACCCATTCACATATCACTCTGATAAACATTTTTCGTTGGGAGAAAAAATTAAAGGAATAAAAGGACAATGATTTACTAGTAAAAAAAGTCGCCAAGGCAGCCTGGTGTGCAAGAAGATTTTGAATATGTATGCGAGATATAACTAATGTGGAATTACTAAATATATGTGCCCTCGTTGCAACACATGGGCAATTAACTAGCATCAATGGTAGGTTACTTGAAGTGTCAGTGTTATGTTTTGCTACAACAATTTAGCTGAATCTATCATTGACGTGAGATTATGTGGGATGTTCACTTGTCCCGTAAAAAAAATATGTGGAAACATGTGGGTCTCCTACTTATATTATGCCACAGATGTTGATGTGGATGTGGATGGGGGTTGGAGTTACTCTGCTCAGTTACGGCTGTCTGAGCGGAATAATTCTCCTACTTTAAAATATGTGACAAATTGCATTTCATTAAAGATGGATTTACAGCAAATTTCATGTGCGAGCAATTCATGTTATTTTCATCGAGTCGTACAATTTTTTAGTTATGATAAAAGGCTAAATCCATTGCTTGGTTGCTTCAAGAGTTAATAACGGACACAGTGATATACCAATTGCATGCCCAACAATGGACATCATATTTTTGTGGAATGCACGACATTCAACTGTATGTTAGAATGTGGCAATGGCTTAGGAGACATTGGATCTGCCTTCTTTGCTCGGGGATGTCACGTGCGGCACACACCTTCTACCACTTGATGGGGTGACGGATCGACACGAACATGGGAGGGCGGAGGGGATCATGGCAGAGAGTGGGAGATTAGTGGGGGACTCCTCTTTGGCGGTCCATGGAGAAGTACAATTAGGTGGGCGTTATCCGGTTTTAAAGGAGAGGGCACCATGGCGAAGGTGAGGTGAGCGTCATCCGGTTTTAAAGGAGGAGTTGGTAGTCTCGCCTCACTCCCACCAACCCCTCGGTAAACCCTACGTTACGCGCGCGAGCGTCTTACAGATGACCTTTCGCTCAAGCGTAACCAATTTAGGCGGCCCATTTGACGCGTGCATTGACTCAATTAAATCGGCACTTTCCCAAAACAACTTTATGCATTTAACTCATTCAAATCAAATATTAATAAAATATCAACTAAATTCAAACTTTCCTTGCCTTCCACTACTCATACCCAAATTAAATAAAATCTTACCAAAACATCAATTATAGTCAAAGTTGGCCGACCCAATTGACACTTGTGTGCATTTTTATTTTTTGTTTTTTCTATGTTTCATTTTTTGGTTTATTTTTTTCTGTTTCATTTTTCTATAATCAATAGGTTGTTTTTTTTGCTCGGGATAGTAACAACATTCCGGCTGAACCACCCCCACTGATTTTTTTTCTCTACCCCACCAATTTATTTAAACTGGTTTTTAGCCCACTGATCTATTTAACCGGTATTTATCTACCAAATTTAGTAATGTTGTTATGGAAGTAAATCAATCATGGTGATCCCTAATCAATCTTGAAAGATCAAATCTATGGAAAGAAATCAATGTCAAATGCATCATGAATGCATTCTTAAATTCTTTGATTAAAGAGTTTTCTTAGCTCTTGATATTTTATTATGGTTGTCAATATACCCATTCACATATCACTCTGATAAACATTTTTCGTTGGGTGAAAAAATAAAGGAATAAAAGGACAATAATTTACCGGTAAAAAAAAGTCGCCAAGGCAGCCTGGTGTGCAAGAAGATTTTGAATATGTATGTGAGATACAATTAAAGTTGAATTACTAAATATATATGCCCTCGTTGCAACACATGTGCAATTAACTAGCATCAGTGGTAGGTTACTTGAAGTGTCAGTGTTATGTTTTGCTACAACAATTTAGCTGAATCTATCATTGACGTGAGATTATGTGGGATGTCCACTTGTCCCGTAAAAAATTATGTGGAAACATGTGGGTCTCCTACTTATATTATGCCACAGATGTTGATGTGGATGTCGATGGGGTTGGAGTTGCTCTGCTCAGTTACGGCTGTCTGAGCGAAATAATTTTCCTACTTTAAAATATGTGACAAATTGCATTTCATTAGAGATGGATTTACAGCAAATTTCATGTGCGAGCAATTCATGTTATTTTTCATCACGTCGTACAATTTTTTAGTTATGATAAAAGGCTAAATGCATTGCTTGGTTGCTGCAAGACTTAATAACGGACACAGTGATATACCAATTGCATGCCCAACAATGGACATCATATTTTCGTGGAATGCACGACATTCAACTATATGTTAGAATGTGGCAATGGCTTAGGAGACATTGGATCTGCCTTCTTTGATCGGCGATGTCACGGGCGACACACACCTTCTACCCCTTGATGGGGTGACGGATCGACACGAACACGAGGGGGGGATCAGGGCAGAGAGTGGGGAGGTTGGTGGGGGACTCCTCCTTGGCGGTCCGTGGAGAAGTGCGATGAGGTGGGCGTCATCCGGTTTTAAAGGAGAGGGCACCATGGCGAAGGTGAGGTGAGCGCCATCCGATTTTAAAGGAGAGGGCTCCGGCGAGAAACGTCACGCTACGGTGCGAAAGCGAGCGGGAAGGGGAGGGTCCGACAGAAAAAAATGAAGGATGTGTCATGGGGGTGGGTATGTTGTGTTGGGCCCATGTTTTGGAGATAACATGATGGATAGTCCAGACAACCACATTTCCCGCAAGGGAAGGGGATCAGGGCGTAGACTGGGGCAGGTGGGGGATCAACACAAACACGAGGGGAGAGGATCAGGGCGGAGAACTGGACGATTGGCGTGGGATTCCTCCTCGACGGTTCGTGGAGAAGTATGGTGTGAAGGAGAGAGGGCGCCATGATGAAGAGGAGGTGTGCCCAACAATAGACATCATATTTTTGTGGAATGCATGACATTCAACTGTATGGTACAATGTGGAAATGGCTCAGGAGATATTGAATCTGTCTTCTTGGCTCGAGGGGGCGTCACAGGCGATGCATGCCTATTATCCCTTGATGGGTGTCGTGGATCGACACGAACATGGGGGGGGGGATTAGGGCGAAGAGCGGGGCGGTTGGTGGGGGACTCCTCCTTGGCGGTCCGTGGAGAAGTACAGTGTAAAGGAGATAGGGTGCCATGGCAAAGGTGAGGTGGGCGTTCTCCGGTTTTAAAGGAGAGGGCTCCAGCGAGAAATTTCCCTCTACGTCGGAAAATCGAGTGGGAAGGTGAGGGCCCGGTAGGAAAAGGAGGGTGCGTCGTGGGGGTGGGGTTTTTGTGTTGGGCCCACATATTGGAGAAAACATGATGGATAGTCCGGACAACCACATTTCCCGCGAGGGGAGGGGATCAGAGCGGAGAGCGGGGCGGGTGGCGAATCATCACGAACACGTGGAAAGGGGATCAGGGCGGAGAGCGGGGCGGTTGGCAGGGGACTCCTCCTTGGCTATCCGTGGAGAAGTACAGTGTGAAGGAGAGAGGGCGCCATGGTGAGGTGGGCCAAACAATGGACATAATGTTTTTATGGATGCACGACATTCAACTATATGTTAGAATGTGGCAATGACTCAGAATACATTGGATCTGCCTTCTTGGCTGGGGGGCATCATGAGCGGCGCACGCCTCTTACCCCTTGATTGGGGTGGTGGATCGACATGAACATGGGTGGAGAGGATTAGGGCGGAGAGTGGGGCAGTTGGTGGGGGACTCCTGCTTGGTGGTCCATGGAGAAGTACGGTGTGAAGTAGATAGGGCGCCATGGCGAAGGTGAGGTGAGCTTCATCCGGTTTTAAAGGAGAGGGCTCCAACGAGAAATGTCCCTCTATGGTGGGAAACCAAGCGGGAAGGAAAGGGTGCGTCGTGGGGTGGGGTTTTTTGTGTTGGGCCCACATGTTGGAGATAACATGACAGATATTCCTGACAACCACAATTCTCCCCCATATGGTCTGGATTTGGGGGAGCTCGGACTGTCCAGACGATTGAATTCCGGGAAGCCTGCTAGGCTCCCATTTGATGTCCGAACACGTCTAGATGTATGAGAAAGAAATGAGCTTCGACTTTGAAGACGACCTTAATCATTTATTTAATTTATTTATATGCATTGTAGCCCGTAGCAACGCACGGGCGTTCTACTAGTTTATCTAGGGGGGAGTAAATGCAGAAAGTACCTTGGCCTGATCACATGTGGAAGAAGCCTTGCCATGGGCCCGTTAAAATAAATGTTGATGCATCATTCCATTCTGAAACTCTCCCAGGTTCTTGTGGAGCTATCATCCGAGATGCACATGGAGATTCCATAGCAGTTGCAAACTAGTTTTTACCTCATGTCCGAGACGTTGATTAAGCGGAGCTAATTGCTATCAGAAATGTCATGTTTCTTGGAGTAAAAATTGGTAGCAACAACATGGAATCGAGTCGTACTGCATGCTTACAGTTGAATTGGTACAATTTAATGGATGATTACTTGGGTCCAGGCATGGAAGTAATTATGGAGTGTAAGCAATTGGCGATGGACTTCACTAAAAATATGATTTGAGAATTGCTTCCGCGAAGCAAATCAAGTTGCTGATTCTCTAGCAAAAAAATATTTTAGTACCCGATCTTTTGGTTCATGGGAAGATTCGATCTCGGATTTTGTTTCTCATCTCCTTGTAAATAATATGACCATTATATAAAAAATAAAGTCTATTACCCATCAAAAGTCTTGCTGCAACTACCTTCTGCCCAGGAGGTAAAGTTTACCTCATGGCGAAAGAAAGAAGAACTTAATGGCAACTCCAACACGGATCACCAAACCTCCCTAAATGTTTGGACCAGATGATCTGGACGTTTGTTTGCCACCCAACACCACCTCTCAAATGTTCATGAATGCATCCAGACATCAAAATCTCACAAACCGGTACCAAACCAGGGGAGGTTTGCGCGCGTGCGAACTCTTGCCACGTTTGTGTCCGACTACACGGGTCCACCCAAAACCCTTCCCGAACCTTCTGCTCCAGAAACCTCACTGTGCATTCATGCCGCTCAGAGCACTGCCTAGCCGCATTGACGTTGAACAGATGGACGTGACAGTAGGGATGAACGCGTCAATAATCACACCGACGCAGCGACTGGGAAACCCCATCCCGGTTGGTACGCTGCGTCGGTCTGCCTGCTTTGTCTATTTAAGCAGGCTGGCCGCGTCGGCCAACCCCATCCCATCTCATTTCCTCACACCACTTCCTCGCCCCTCCTCTCCTCTGCACACCATGACGGCGGCGGAGAAGGCGGCATTCGAAGATTTTTTTTGAACTATGGCGGCATCCGAAGTTGCACGGCAGAAGTGGCGCAATGTGACGCACGACGCATCGGGCCGCGCTCGCGACATCAGACATGGCACTGGACTGGGTGCTCATCGACCCCGACCTTGGCGCCGGCTGGTGGATCTGGTGGAGCAAGCTCCTGATCATGGTGCTGCCTCCCACAGTATCAGGGGTCCTCGTCCTGTACCGCTACATCGATGAAGGTGGAAGTCGTGCTCTCCTCGGATGATGAGGAGCAGGGCCCGAGGACTGGTCCAGGATCACCACACAGACGTTCACTCGGCGGTAGCACAGGCTTAGCGACCAACTCCTCAAAGTGGAGTTGGTCATGTCCGAGCGCGTCGTCCATTCTATCAATGGAAAGGGCAAGGCATCTGTGGCCAACCATCGTCACCAAGATGACATGTCCAAGTGTTTGCGCCACGCAATGAAGGCAGCCGATCGGCTGGGCCATAAGCACCAGCCAGCGGCCGATTAGGGCTGCCTCGACCCCTACCCGCCCTTCCACCCCTAGAAGGGCCACAACGTCTCCAACTCCGATGACGACAATGATGGAGGGGAGAACGACGGAGGTGCCGACGGCCAAGGCGGCCATCCGTACAAGTTCACTGAGATGGAGACCTTATTCCAACGCGTCATCACCACTGCCACCTCGCTCAAGACAATAGGAAAACAAAAACCAAAGAAAAACATGGTCTACTCAAAATAATGAGGAGGACGGGTCCCCGCTCCCTTGGCCGCCGGCATGGAAGAGAGGAGTGGCACCGAGATGGCGGCGCGAGAGGAACTCTAGACGGTGACGGTTGTTTCTATTGGACATGTACGTACTTCTAGGTTATAAACTTAGTTGCATGTGGTGTGTATGTGCAAGCTTGAGGTCCTCCTTTGACTCCTTAGGTTTTCATTCTGTATTTTTTTGGAGGGTTCAAATTTTGTACAAAACAAAAAGCTCGATAGGTAGACTACAGATGTGCGGGGCTATGACAAAAGCCAACTCTTCGATGAGGGTCGATGTAGACTATGGTAGTCTTCGATGGAACCATGGTGTCTTACTCTACACTTTATCGTGATCGGTCGGATATGAGTCGCGGAGATTGTTTGTGTGGTCGGACCCTACTCTAAGGTTCGAGAAGGTTGTCATATACAATCATTGCCATAAGTTTACATCAATGTCTGCGATCGAAGTTGGTGACGACGACACATAGGGGCATTGTTTATCTCCTTGGAGGCGTTTTTTAAGAACAAGCTCATAATTCACTCTGGGGAATGGTTGTGTTGTGCGATGAAGTGATACGTCTCCAACGTATCTATAATTTATGAAGTATTCATGTCATGTTCACAACAATTTTATATGGTTTTGGTATGATTTTATTAGAACTAATCCGGACTGACGCTGTTTTCAGCATAACTACCGTGGTGTCGTTTTTTGTGCAGAAATAAAAGTTCTCGGAATGGGCTGAAAATTTACGGTGATTTTTTATGGACCAAAAGAGACCCCCGAAGCACAAGAGTTGGGCCAGAAGAGTCCCGAGGCAACGACAAGGGTGGAGGGCACCCCCCCTAGGGCGCGACCCCCTACCTTGCCGCTGCCTCGTGGACCCCCTTAACGTGAAACCGACGCCAAAAATTTCTATAAATCCAGAAACCCCCAGAAATAAACCTAGATCGGAAGTTCCGCCGCCGCAAGCCTCTGTAGCCACGAAAAACCCATCGGGACCCCGTTCCGGCACCTTGCCGGAGGGGGGAATCATCACCGGAGGCCATCTTCATCATCCCGGCGGTCTCCATGACGAGGAGGGAGTAGTTCACCCTCGGGGCTGAGGGTATGTACCAGTAGCTATGTGTTTGATCTCTCTCTCTCTCTCTCTCTCTCGTGTTCTTGATTTGACACGATCTTAATGTACCGCGAGCTTTGTTATTATAGTTGGATCATATGGTGTTTCTTCCCTCTCTATCTCTTATTGTGATGAATTGAGTCTTGCTCTTTGAGGTTTCGATATGTTGGAATGAGTATTGGATTTGAGAATACTTGATGTATCTCTTGCGATGGGATATCTGTGGTGACAATGGGATGTTCTATTGATTCACTTGATGTATGTTTTGGCACTCAACTCGCGGATTCCCGAGGTGACATTGGGGTAATCTATGCATAGGGGTTGATGCACGTTTTCATCCTACGTTCTCCGATAGAAACTTTGGAGTGATTCTTTGTTGCATGTTGAGGGATTGTTATGTGATCTAATTATGTTATCATTGTTGAGAGAACTTGCACTAGTGAAAGTATGAACCCTAGGCCTTGTTTCCAAGCATTGCAATACCGTTTTTGCTCACTTTTACTACTAGTTACCTTGCTGTTTTTATATTTCAGATTACAAAAACCTATATCTACTATCCATATTACACTTGTATCACCATCTCTTCGCCGAACTAGTGCACCTATACAATTTACCATTGTATTGGGTGTGTTGGGGACACAAGACACTCTTTTTTATTTGGTTGTAGGGTTGTTTGAGAGAGACCATCTTCATCCTATGCCTCCCACGGATTGATAAACCTTAGGTCATCCACTTGAGAGAAATTTGCTACTGTCCTACAAAACTCTGCGCTTGGAGGCCCAACACAAGTCTACAAGAAGAAGGTTGCGTAGTAGACATCAAGCTCTTTTCTGGCGCTGTTGCCGGGGAGGCTAGGTAAGCGGCACTCACATCCCGTCAATGAAACTCTTTTCTGGCGCCGTTGCCGGGGAGGTGAGTGCTTGAAGGTATATCTTTAGATCTTGCAATTGAATCTTTTAGTTTCTTGTTTTATCACTAGTTTAGTCTATAAAAGAAAAATACAAAAAAATGGAATTGAGGTTGGCACATATAATTCATCTTTTTAATGTCTTTCGTGAAAATGATGGAAAGCAAAATTGTGCTCAAGTGTTAAAAGAAGATGTTAATAAAATGTTTGGCACTAAATATTTGAATGATGAGCATGATTGCAATGTTATTAGTGTGAATTCTTTGAATATCCATGATGCTAATGATATGCAAAGCCATAAGCTTGGGGATGCTATGTTTGATGAAGATGATATTTTTAGTTCCCCAAGTTTTGATGAGAATATTTATTATGATGATAGCATGCCTCCTATTTATGATGATTATATTGATGAAAGTGGGTTTGGAAGAGTGTCAACTCTAGGTAGTATTGATCCCACTATTTTGGAGGGTGTTGAATCTTTTCACAATATTGATAAAAGTGAATTTGGAGAGGTCATGACTTTATTTAGTGATGAATCCACTATTTCGGAAGAGGTTCCAATTGATTATGAGAACAAAGTTGCTATCTATGATGATTATTGTGATGACATGTAAGCTATAAAGAATAATGATAACCATGGAACTTATCATCATGATTTTAATTTTCAATTGGATTATACCTCATATGATAGTTATGTTGTTGAGTTTGCTCCCACTACTATTCATGAGAATAAATTGGCTTATGTGGAGAGTAATAAAATTTCTATGCTTGTAGATCATGAAAAGAATTCTTTATGTGAAAGTTATATTGCTGAATTCATTCATGATGCTACTGAAAATTATTATGAGGGAGGAACATATGCTTGTAGGTATTGCAATAATATCAAGTTTCCTCTCTATGTGCTTAAAGTTTTGAAGTTATGCTTGCTTTGCCTTCCTATGCTAGTTGATTCTTGTTCCCATAAATTGTTTGCTCACAAAATCCCTATGCATAGGAAGTGGGTTAGGCTTAAATGTGCTAGTCATATGCTTCATGATGCTCTCTTTGTGTTTCAATTCTTTACTTTTATGTGAGCATCATTGAAATCATCATGCCTAGCTAAAAAGGCATTAAAGAAAAGCGCTTGTTGGGAGACAACCCAATATTTATCCCTACTGTTTTTGTGTGTTCACATGATTAATATACTGTATTAATCATGTTTTATAGCTTTTGTTTCAATAAAGTGCCAAGTCAAGCCTTTGGGATAGTGTGGTTGATAGTTGATTTGATTCTGTGCAAAAAGAGAAACGTTTGCGTCCAGTACATAAATTCCTATATTTTACTGGAACATGGAAAAACTCTGAATTTTTTACAAAGGATTGGTATACAAATTGTCTACGTTGTTCTAATTTTTCAGAATATTTGGAGTTACAGAAGTATGAGCTTATTTCAGATCATTACAGACTGTTCAGTTTTTGACAGATTCTGTTTTCGATGCATAGTTTGCTTGTTTTCTAGTTTTTATGGCTTATATTGCTCAATATAAATTTTGGAAATTATAGGGTACAGTAGGAATCATGTGAGAAAAAAATTTGAATCTTGTCTTGACAGTACCAAAGTGAATGATTTGTATTATCATACTAACCCATCTCACGAAGTTCCTTTAATTTTTGTGTGATTGAAGTTTTCAAGTTTTGGGTGAGATATCGATATGAGGAAAATAAGGAGTGACAAGACCCTAAGATTGGGGATGCCCAAGGCACCCCAAGGTAATATTCAAGGAAGATCCAAGCAACTAAGCTTGGGGATGCCCCGGAAGGCATCCCCTCTTTCGTCTTCAACATTATCGGTAACCTTACTTGGAGCTATATTTTTATTCGTCACATGATATGAGTTTTGCTTGGAGCATCATTTTATTTTATTAGGACTTTCTTGCTGTTATTTAGAGTAATGTTTTGTAGCTTTTATTTCAATAAAAGTGTCAAGTATAGCATTTACCATGCCTATTTTGCAAGTCTATATGTTGCTGTTTTGAAAACAGAAAGTTTTCTATCATTGTCTGAATTCTTATGGAAAGTCAGAACGTGATAAAATCTTGAAATTGTTACACAACGAGTAACAACAACTTTTATACAGTGTGATAATTTTTCAGAATTTTTGGAGTTAGGGAAGTATGAGTACAATTGCACTCTTTACAGACTGTTCTGTTTAGACAGATTGCCTTTTATGTTTGCATATGTTTGCTTGTTTAATGATTCTATTTGAGGATAGGAGTATTAAAAATGCAGAGCCATTTAGTATGCAATGTCAAATAATAATTTTAGGGATTTGATACAGTAGAGAATGATAAGGTTTTGCATTTGATTTATACTAACTTTTCTCACGAGTTCTTGTTGAGTTTTGTGTGGATGAAGTTTTTAAGATTTAGGGAAACCGTGATATAAAAGGAAATAAGGAGACACAAAAGCTCAAGATTGGGGATGCCCAAGGCATCCCTAGTTAATATTTCAAGAAGTCTCAAGCATCTAAGCTTGGGGATGCCCCGGGGCATCCCACCTTTCTTCTTCAACAATGATCGGTCAGTTTTGGTTGAGCCTAAGTTTTTGCATCTTCACATGATATGTGCTATCCTTAGAATGTCATTTTATTTTATTTTGCTTGCAGTTTGAATAAAATACTTAAGATCTAAATTATTATTTTTGAGAGAGAGTCTTCACATAGCTACTTAATTATTTGACTACTCATTGATCTTCACTTATATCTTTTTTGGAGTACTTTGTCATTTGCTCGTGTGCTTCACTTATATCCTATGAGTAAATGGTTGAATGAATTGAATATCATAAATCTGAAATTATATATGTTTCATATGCTTATCCCATGGGGAGTAATGACTTCACATATAAGAAGTGGAGGTGGTAAATTTATTGAAAGTTAGCAAACATAGTATTGCTCACTTGAACAATTCATGAAAGAATATTGAAGGAAGAGAGATTTCACATATAAATATACTATCTTGGACATCTTCTATGATTGTGAGCCCCATTAATTATTTTCAAATTTGAGCAAATTAGTTGAAGTTGGACAAGGAAGACAACATAATGAGTTATGTGAAGGAAATATGCCCTAGAGGCAATAATAAAGTTGTTATTTTATATTTCCTTATATCATGATAAATGTTTATTATTCATGCTAGAATTGTATTAACCGGAAACTTGATACATGTGTGGATACATAGACAAAACACCGTGTCCCTAGTAAGCCTCTACTAGACTAGCTCGTTAATCAAAGATGGTTAAGTTTCCTAACCATCGACATGTGTTGTCATTTGATGAAGGGGATCACATCATTAGGAGAATCATGTGATGGACAAGACCCATCTGTTAGCTTAGCATATTGATCATTCAGTTTTATTGCTATTGCTTTCTTCATGCCAAATACATATTCCTTCGACTATGAGATTATGCAACTCCCGGATACCGGAGGAATGCCTTGTGTGCTATCAAACGTCACAACGTAACTGGGTGATTATAAAGATGCTCTACAGGTATATCCGAAGGTGTTTGTTGGGTTGGCATAGATCGAGATTAGGATTTGTCACTCCGAGTATCGGAGAGGTATCTTTGGGCCCTCTCGGTAATGCACATCATAAGAAGCCTTGCAAGCAAAGTGACTAATGAGTTAGTTGCGGGATGATGTATTACGGAACGAGTAAAGAGACTTGCCGGTAATGAGATTGAACTAGGTATGAAGATACCGACGATCGAATCTCAGGCAAGTAACATACCGATGACAAAGGGAATAACGTATGTTGTCATAACGGTTCGACCGATAAAGATCTTCATAGAATATGTAGGAGCCAATATGAGCATCCAGGTTCCACTATTGGTTATTGACCAGAGAGGTGTCTCGGTCATGTCTACATAGTTCTTGAATCCGTAGGGTCCGCACGCTTAACGTTCGATGACGATTTTGTATTATATGAGTTATGTGATTTGGTGACCGAATGTTGTTCGGAGTCCTGGATGAGATCATGGACATGACGAGGAGTCTCGAAATGGTCGAGAGGTAAAGATTGATATATAGGACGATGGTATTCGGACACCGGAAGTGTTACGGAGGGTATCGGGTACATATCGGGTCACCGGAAGGGGTTCCGGGCACCCCCGGCAAAAGATATGGGCCTAATGGGCCAAGAGGGGAAACACAGCAGCCAGCAGGGGCTGCTGCGCCCCCCATATGGGCCGCACTTGAGGGGAAGGAAAGAGGGGAAGAGAGAAGGAAGGGGAGGGATCCGGCCTCCCCCTTCCTTCCCTCCTCCCTCCTCCTTCCTTTCCCCTCTGGTGAATAAGGAAGGGGGGAGACCGAATTGGGGAGGGCGCCCCAAGTAGGATTGCTGCTCCCCTCCCTCTCCCACCTATATATACATGGGGAGGGGGCGCCTAGAATACACAACAACATCTCTTAGCCGTGTGCGGTGCCCCCCTCCATAGATTACACCCTCGGTCATATTCTCGCGGTGCTTAGGCGAAGCCCTGCGCGGATCACTTCACCATCACCGTCACCACGCCGTCGTGCTGACGGAACTCATCTACTCCCTCGACACTTTGCTGGATCAAGAGTTCAAGGGATGTCATCGAGCTGAATGTGTGCAGAACTCGGAGGTGCCGTACGTTCGGTGCTTGATCGGTCGGAACGAGAAGAAGTTCGACTACATCAACCGCGTTGTCAAACGCTTTCGCTTTCAGTCTACGAGAGTATGTAGACACACTCTCCCCCTCTCGTTGCTATGCATCTCCTAGATAGATCTTGCGTGAGCGTAGGAATTTTTTTGAAATTGCATGCTATGTTTCCCAACAGTGGTATCAGAGCCAGGTCTATGCGTAGATGATATGCATGAGTAGAACACAAAGAGTTGTGGGCGGTGATCGTCATACTGCTTACCACCAATGTCTTATTTTGATTCGACGGTATTGTTGGATGAAGCGGCCCGGACCAACCTTACATGAACACATTTATGAGACCGGTTCCACCGACAGACATGCAACTAGTTTTGCATAAAGGTGGTTGGCGGGTGTCTGTTTCTCCTACTTTAGTTGAATCAAATTTGACTGCGGCCGGTCCTTGTTGAAGGTTAAAACAGCAAACTTGATAAATCACCATTGTGGTTTTGATGCGTAGGTAAGAACGGTTCTTGCTAGAAGCCCGTAGAAGCCACGTAAAACTTGCAACAACAAAGTAGAGGACGTCTAACTTGTTTTTGCAGGGCATGTTGTGATGTGATATGGTCAAGACATGATGTGATATACATTGTTGTATGAGATGATCATGTTTTGTAAAAGTTATCGGCAACCGGCAGGAGCCTTATGGTTGTCTCTTTGTTGTATGAAATGCAAACGCCATGTAATTGCTTTACTTTATCACTATGCGTTAGCGATAGTTGTAGAAGCAATAGTTGGCGAGACGACCACGATGCAACGATGGAGATCAAGGTGTCGAGCCGGTGACGATGGAGATCATGACGATGCTTTGGAGATGGAGATCAAAAGCACAAGATGATGATGGCCATATCATGTCACATATTTTGATTGCATGTGATGTTTATCTTTTATGCATCTTATTTTGCTTAGTACAGCGGTAGCATTATAAGATGATCCCTTCACTAAATTTCAAGGTATAAGTGTTCTCCCCGAGTATGCACCGTTGCGACAGTTCGTCGTGTTGAGACACCACGTGATGATCGGGTATGATAGACTCTACGTTCAAATACAACGGTGCAAGACAGTTTTGCACATGCGGAATACTCGGGTTAAACTTGACGAGCCTGGCATGTACAGACATGGCCTCGGAACACTGGAGACCGAAAGGTCGAACGTGAATCATATAGTAGATATGATCAACATAGAGATGTTCACCATTGATGACTACTCCATCTCACGTGATGACCGGACATGGTTTAGTTGATTTGGATCACGTATCATTTAGATGACTTGAGGGATGTCTATCTAAGTGGAAGTTCTTAAGTAATTTGATTAATTGAACTTAATTTATCATGAACTTAATCCTGATAGTATTTGCATATCTATGCTGTAGATCAATAGCTCGCGATATAGCTCCCCTATATTTTTGATATGTTCCTAGAGAAAACTAAGTTGAAAGATGATAGTAGCAATGATGCGGACTGGGTCCGTGATCTGAGGATTATCCTCATTGCTGCACAGAAGAATTATGTCCTTGATGCACCGCTAGGTGACAAACCTATTGCAGGAGAAGATGCAGACATTATGAACGTTTGGCAAGCTCGATATGATGACTAATTGATAGTTTAGTGCGCCATGCTTTACGGCTTAGAACCGGGACCTCAAAAATGTTTTGAAGTGCCACGGAGCATATGAGATCTTCCAAGAGCTGAAATTGGTATTTCAGACTCATGCCCGTGTTGAGAGGTATGAGACCTCTGACAAGTACTTTGCCTACAATATGGAGGAGAATAGCTCAACTAGTGAGCATGTGCTCAGAATGTCTGGGTACTACAATAACTTGAATCAAGTGGGAGTTAATCTTCCAGATAAGATAGTGATTGACAGAGTTCTCTAGTCACTATCACCAAGCTACTAGAACATCGTGGTAAACTATAATATGCAAGGGATGACGAAAACGATTCCCGAGCTCTTCGCGATGCTGAAATCGACGAAGGTAGAAATCAAGAAAGAGCATCAAATGTTGATGGTTATCAAGACCACTAGTTTCAAGAAAAGGGCAAGGGAAAGAAAGGTAACTTCAAGAAGAATGACAAGCAAGTTGTCACTCCCGTGAAGAAGCCCAAAGCTGGACCTAAGCCTGAAACTGAGTGCTTATACTGCAAAGGGAATGGTCACTAGAAGCGGAACTGCCCCAAATACTTGGCAGATAAGAAGGATGGCAAAGTGAACAAAAATATATTTGATATACAGATTATTGATGTGTACCTTACTAGTGTTCGTAGTAGCCCCTGGGTATTTGATACCGGTTCAGTTGCTAAGATTAGTAACTCGAAACAGGAGTTACAGAATGAACAGAGACTAGTTAAGGGTGAGGTGACGATGTGTGTTAGAAGTGATTCCAAGGTTGATACGATTACCATCGCACACTCCCTCTACCTTCGGGATTAGTGTTGAACCTAAATAAATGTTATTTGGTGTTTGCGTTGAGCATGAATATGATTAGATCATGTTTATTGCAATACGGTTATTCATTTAAGTCAGAGAATAATTGTTGTTCTGTTTACATGAATAAAATCTACTATGGTCATACACCCAGTGTAAATTGTTTATTGAATCTAGATCGTAGTGATACACATATTCATAATATTGATGCCAAAAGATGCAAAGTTAATAATGACAGTGCAACATACTTGTGGCACTGCCGTTTAGGTCATATTGGTGTAAAGCGCATGAAGAAGCTCCATGCAGATGGGTTTTTGGAATCTCTTGATTATAAATCATTTGATACTTGCGAACCATGCCTCATGGGCAAGATGACTAAAACTCCGTTCTCCGGAACAATGGAGCGAGCCACTGACTTACTGGAAATAATACATACCGATGTATGCGGTCCGATGAGTGTTGAGGCACGCGGCGGGTATCGCTATTTTCTGACCTTCACAGATGATTTGAGCAGATATGCGTATATCTACTTAACGAAACACAAGTCTAAAATGTTTGAAAAGTTCAAAGAATTTCAGAGTGAAGTGGAAAATCATCGTAACAAGAAAATAAAGTTTCTACGATCTGATCGCGGAGGCGAATATTTGAGGTACGAGTTTGGCCTTCATTTAAAACAATGTGGAATAGTTTCACAACTCACACCACCTGGAACACCACAGCGTAATGGTGTGTCCGAACATCATAACCGTACTTTATTAGATATGGTGCGATATATGATGTCTCTTACCGATTTACCACTATCGTTTTGGGGTTATGCATTAGAGACAGCTGCATTCACGTTAAATAGGGCACCGTCTAAATCCGTTTAGATGACACCGTATGAACTGTGGTTTGGCAAGAAACCTAAGCTGTCGTTTCTTAAAAGTTTCGGGATGCGACGATTATGTCAAAAGGCTTCAGCCTGATAATCTCGAACCCAAAGCGGAGAAGTGCGTCTTCATAGGATACCCTAAAGAAACTATTGGGTACACCTTCTATCACAGATCCAAAGGCAAGATCTTTTGTTGCTAAGAATGGGTCCTTTCTAGAGAAGGAGTTTTCTCTCAAAAGAAGTGAGTGGGAGGAAAATAGAACTTGATGAGGTAATCGTACCTTCTCTCGAATTG
The DNA here is from genome assembly GCA_011799875.1 of Thinopyrum elongatum. Lineage (NCBI taxonomy): Eukaryota > Viridiplantae > Streptophyta > Magnoliopsida > Poales > Poaceae > Thinopyrum > Thinopyrum elongatum. The sequence continues at coordinate 553,334,169 of CM022302.1, read as the reverse complement.
GAAAGTAGTTCATCACAGAAAATTGTTCCCGTGATGCCTACACCAACTAGAGAGGAAGCTAATGATAATGATCATGAAACTTTAGATCAAGTTACTACTGAACCTCGTAGGTCGACCAGAGCACGATCCGCACCAGAATGGTATGGTAATCCTGTCCTGGAAGTCATGTTACTAGACCATGACAAACCTATGAATTATGAAGAAGCTATGATGAGCCCAGATTCCGACAGATGGCTTGAGGCCATAAAATCTGAGTTAGGATCCATGTATGAGAACAAAGTGTGGACTTTGGTGGATTTGCCCGATGATCGGCAAGCCATTGAGAATAAATGAATCTTTAAGAGGAAGACGGACGCTGATGGTAGTGTTACTATCTACAAAGCTCGAATTGTCGCAAAAGGTTTTCGACAAGTTCAAGGTGTTGACTACGATGAGATTTTCTCACTCGTATCGATGATTAAGTCTGTCCGAATCATGTTAGCAATTGCCGCATTTTATGAAATCTGGCAAATGGATGTCAAAACTGCATTCCTTAATGGATTTATTAAAGATAAGTTGTATATGATGCAACCAGAAGGTTTTGTCAATCCTAAAGGTGCTAACAAAGTGTGCAAGCTCCAGCGATCCATCTATGGACTGGTGCAAGCATCTCGGAGTTCGAATATACGCTTTGATGAGTAGATCAAAGCATATAGTTTTATACAGACTTTCAAAGAAGCCTGTATTACAAGAAAGTGAGTGGGAGCACTACAACATTTCTGATAAGTATATGTGAATGACATATTGTTGATCGGAAATGATGTAGAATTTTATGAAAAGCATAAAGGAGTGTTCGAAAGGAATTTTTCGATGAAAGACCTCGGTGAAGCTACTTGCATATTGAGCATCAAGATCTATAGGGATAGATCAAGACGCTTAATAGAACTTTCACAAAACACATACCTTGATAAGATTTGAAGAAGTTCAAAATGGTTCAGTCCAAGAAGGGGTTCTTGCTTGTATTACAAGGTATGAAGTTGAGTAATACTCAAAACCCGACCACGGCAGAAGATAGAGAGAGAATGAAAGTCATTCCCTATGCCTCAGCCATAGGTTCTATAAAGTATGCCATGCTGTGTACCATACCTGTTGTGTACCTTGTCTTGAGTTTGGCAAGGGGGTACAATAGTGATCCAGGAGTAGATCACTGGACAGCGGCCAAAATTATCCTTAGTTACCTAAGAGGACTAAGGAAATGTTTCTCAATTATGGAGGTGATAAAGAGTTCGTCGTAAAGAGTTACATCGATGCAAGCTTTGACACTGATCTAGATGACTCTAAGTCTGAATCTAGATATGTATTGAACATGGGAGCAATTGGCTAAAGTAGCTCCATGCAGAGCATTGTAGACATAGAAATTTGCAAATTACATACGGATCTGAATATGGCAGACCCGTTGACTAAACCTCTCTCACAAGCAAAACATGATCATACCTTAATACTCTTTGGGTGTTAATCACATGACGATGTGAACTAGATTATTGACTCTAGTAAACTCTTTGGGTGTTAGTCACATGGCGATGTGAACTATTGGTGTTAATCACATGGCAATGTGAACTAGATTATTGACTCTAGTAAACCCTTTTGGTGCTGGTCACATGGCGATGTGAACTATTGGTGTTAATCACATGGCGATGTGAACTAGATTATTGACTCTAGTGCAAGTGGGAGACTTAAGGAAATATGCCCTAGAGCCAATAATAAAGTTGTAATTTTATATTTCCTTATATCATGATAAATGTTTATTATTCATGCTAGAATTGTATTAACCGGAAACTTGATACATGTGTGGATACATAGACAAAACACCGTGTCCCTAGTAAGCCTCTACTAGACTAGCTCGTTAATCAAAGATGGTTAAGTTTCCTAACCATGGACATGTGTTGTCATTTGATGAACGGGATCACATCATTAGGAGAATGATGTGATGGACATGACCCATACGTTAGCTTAGCATAATGATCGTTAAGTTTATTGCTACTGCTTTCTTCATGACTTATACATGTTCCTCTGACTATGAGATTATGCAACTCCCGAATACCGGAGGAACACCTTGTATTCCAGAAACTCTAGGGGAGCAGACGAAACACAATTCCAGTCGCCGCAAGTTCCAGAACCACGAGATCCAATCTAATACCATCACGGAGGGGTTCATCATCCTCATTAGTGCCTCTCCGATGATGCGTGAGTAGTTCACCATAGACCTACGTGTCCGTAGGCAGTATCTAGATGGCTTCCTCTCTCTTTTTGCTTCTCAATACAATGGTCTCTTGGAGATCTATTTGATGTAATGACTTTTTGCGGTGTGTTTGTTGGGATCCGATGAAGTTTGAGTTTATGATCAGATCTTTATCCATGAAAGTTATTTGATTTTTCTTTGATCTCTTATATGCATGATTACTTATAGCCTCGTATTTCTTCTTTGAATCTTTGGTTTAGTTAGGCCAACTAGATCGATTTTTCTTGCCATGGGAAGAGGTGCTTTGTGATGGGTTCGATCTTGCGGTGTCCTCTCCCAGTGACAGAAGGGGCAGCGAGGCATGCATGTATCGTTGCTATTAAGGATAACAAGATGGGATATATTCCTACATGAATAGATCTTGTCTACATCATGTCATCATTCTTATTGCATTACTCCGTTTCTCCATGAACTTAATACACTAGATGCATGCTGGATAGCGGTCGATGTATGAAGTAATAGTAGTAGATGCAGAATCGTTTTGGTCTACTAATCTTGGACATGATGCCTATGTAATGATCATTGCCTGGACATCGTCATAATTATTTGATCTTCTACCATTTGCCGAACAGTAATTTGTTTACCCACCGTATGCTATTTTCTAGAGAGAAGCCACAAGCGAAATCTACGGCCCCCGGGTCTATCTTTTATCATATTGCTTTCCGATCTATTTTTATTCGCTGTTGTTTTCAGATCTATTATTCCAAAAACCCAAAAATACCTTGCTGCACTTTTTCTTTATTTATTTTATTTCGTGTTTTATTCAGATCTATTTATCCAACATCGTACAAACCAATCTATCTTTTTACCAAGGAGGGATTGACAACCCGTCTTACGCGTCGGGTTGCAAGTTTTTGTTCTTTGTGTGCAGGTACCACTTACATAGCTTGGCTTGGCTTCCTATTGGATTGATACCTTGGTTTCATAATTGAAGGAAATACTTACCATAGCTGTGCTGCATCATCCCTTCCTCTTTGGGGAAATACCGACGCAGACTCAAGCCACGTCAGTGTAGTTGTCAAGAAAACACTTCCCCATCAAAACCTTTTCTCCCAGATCATAGACATGGCATGTATGACGCCCAGACCATTCTACTTTCGCAGGTCCCATCTACATTTACTGGTCGCTAGTATTTTTCTGTGTGCAACTAATTGTGAGGTGTTTGTTTTGTAAAATTTTATTCCAACATAAACATAACAAGATAGGTTGCACGAGCAAGAAAGCACACATAGCTACCATGAAAATACACCCCCAGCAAAATCGTTTCTCCTAGATCACAGGGACGTGGCATGTATGAGACCCCATTATTCTATGTTCGTAGGTCCCATTTGTATTGGTTGGTCGCTCGTTCTTTGTTGTGTGCAACTACGGTTGATGTGAGCGATTTGTTTTGTAAATTTACTTTTAGCACTAACAACACGAAGAAGTTGCAGAGAATACATATCATGTGGCTGTCAATAAAATGCAACCTCGGCAAAATCAGTCAATGAAATCGTTTCTACCTAACCAGTGACATGGCACATATGGTGCCCTTATTGTTCTACATTTGCAGGTCCCATGTGCATTGGCTGGGCACTAGCTCTTCATCATGTGCAACTACGATTGATGTGAGATATCTTATTTGTAAATCTTATGTATCTAAATAGTTAGACCCCACTAACCTATTTTTCTCAACATGCAAGCATGACACATCATCATGCAACATGCATGAGAAAAAACTCACCTCAACAGGCAACCATGCATAAGAAAGATCCAACTTCGACATGCAAACATGTATTAAATCATACTCCCTCCATCTGGAAATACATGTTGGAGAAATGGATAAAAATAGATGTATCCCGGACAAGTATTTCCGGATAGAGGGAGTATGTATTTTCAATTTTAGTGCTCATATTATTACTCCAAATATTCATGTTCCATACAACCAAATATCATTGAAATATATTAACGTGCGGGGTGTCATCTAGTTAATTTTCAACAAGAACAACCAATGGAAGTTGCACAAGTAATAAAGCACACACAGTTGGCAAGAAAACATAACCCCATCAAAATATGTTCTCCTAGATCAGTGACATGGCATACATGACGCCCAAAATGTTCTACTTTCACATGTCCCATCTGCATTGAACTGGTCCCTAGTTCTTTGTTGTGTGCAACTACATGTGAGAGGGTTCATTTTGTGAGTTTTATTTTCAACACGGACAAAACAAAAGAGGTTGCACAAGGAAGGAAACTCACATAGCCACAAATAAAATACAACCCAACCAAAATTGTTTTTCCCATATCATAGAGACGTGGCATGTATGCCACCTCGATTGTTCAACATTCGTATGTTCCATTTGCATTGGTTGGTCTCTAGTTCTTTGTTATGTGCAACGATGATCATTGTGAGTGATTTTGTAAACTTTCCTTTCAACATAAATAGCTAGAAGAAATTGCACACATATGAAAGCGCATGTGGCTGTTAAGAAAACACAACCCCAGCAGAACGAGATGATGAAATCATTTCTACTAGATCAGTGATGTGGCATATGGTACCCTTGTGCGTTGGCTGGTCGCTAGCTCTCTATCATGTGCAACTATGATCAATGTGATTAGATTTGTATGTATTTGCCTTTTCCACCGACTCACATCAAATGTATGTTGATATCAATTATTTTATTGATTTCCTCGACAAGGTGTGTGAGTTCATTATTTTTATGGTTGTGAGTTTTTTTTTGTGAACTAAGATGTAGAATTGTTGATGATACTAAGATGTAGAATTTCTCCAATGTTTGTCTCTTCTGATGTTTATATCTTTTCTACCATAAACAAAAAAATACACCCACAAAAAAAGAACAACAAAAGTGAATCATCTACTAGGTTATAAACTTAGTTGCATGTGGTGTGTACGTACAAGGTTGAGATCCTATTTTGACTCATTTGATTTCCATTTAGTATTTAGAGGGTTCAAAATTCATATAAAACCAAGGGCTTCGATGGATGGACTAGAGATGTATGGGTCTATGACAAAGCCAACTCTTTGACGAGGATCAATGTTTGCGATGATGGTGTTCGAGGGAACCTGTGTGTCTTACTATATGCTTTATCTTATCCGGTCATATATGAGTTGGTCGCGGAGCTTGTTGGTGTGGTCGGACCCTACCCTAAGGTTCAGGGAAGGTTGTCATATACGATCATTGGCGTAATCTTAAATGGGTCAAAGTTGGTGCGGACGACTCACAAAGGCTTTGTTTATCTCCTTGAAGGCATTTCCATAGAACAAGCTCATAATTCACTCTGTGGAGTCACTACAAAAAAAACCACTTCCATGATAATACGTGTTTGTCACAGTAGGTCACCTTTTCTGTCATGCATGTACATCCATGATGATTTTATGACAGAATCAAGATAGTCATACATGTGCTGTCGTAGAAGTGTGTGGCATCCTGGCTCAGAGGAAACCGGAACGCCCCGTATTCCAGCCGAGAGACAAGTCTTCTGGAATACGGCACTGTTGGCATAGAACAAATCAGCTCTTTATTACTATGAATAAGGTTACAAGGGTACATGGAATACATCGGCACGGCGACACTACGCCTGCCCAGGGTAGCTCTATGCTAACAGCGAAACAACCCGAGGAAGCGGAATACCCTCGGTAGCGGAACAACAACGGCGGTGGTGAACTCCACTCCGCAGGGACTCTGGCTGGAACGCGTATCCTAGCTCGCAAACTCGGAATCCTCGACAAGCAAGCAATCATGGCATGACCTGTAAACTGGCATGACACGCTAGGTGAGTACTTTGAATGTACTCGCAAGCTCACAGCAACCAAAGCAATCAAGACAAGCAACAGCATGGCATTAACAGGTTAAATAGGTGTAGACATGATGATGCTAGCATGGCATGGCATGGCATATGAGCATGATGACACCACATGCAACAGGTTAAGACTATCATTATGCAACTTACTCTGTTCTGAGGTTACCTTATAACCACCGTATGTAAGTACTTACCAACGAGTGTGCCACATGATAACCTCAGGACCAACCAAACTTGGTATTACAATACTGTAGTGATAACATGATCACAAGGAGACTGATCTTTACCCGAGATCGCCACGTAACACCATCAACCAAATCCGGTATCCCTGATACCGCAATGATCCTCTAGTGATTACGATCAACCAACATCGGTATCCTCGATACCACGATCATCCTCTCGCGATCACATAAAGATCAACCAACTTCTTTCTCAGCGAACCGGGTTGTTATAAGCAAGTTTATTATACTGTTGACCCATAGTGTGTCCTACTACGAACTGTGCCCATATCCGAGGACGCGGCTATCGATAGATTATACACTCTGCAGAGGTTAGTACACTGTACCCACACCACGGAACTCATGGCCTCGTGCTACCATTAGGGTGGACCAACAATGTTTCGACAAAACCCAATCTATTGCATGGCACTCTCCCGGCCACTCCGACAAACTCCCCTTTGGGCTATGTCATGGGTGACCCCTGTGTCCTTCCAGGGTAGCACGCACTCATAACATTCCCTGGTTGGAGGTACCAGCGAGAGGCATGACAATAGACCGAATTAGGGCTGCCCCATCCCAGCAAGTGTGGTTGCATTGGTGAGCTCGATTCGGTCCCACTATGACTCAGCAAACAGGTGTTCAAGTTTGATTACATCCAGTTTAACTTAAATGATGATGTACTGAGTCATGATAACATGATGAAATCATATTGCATATGAACATGATATAACCAAAGCAGGGATGGGAAGCATACTACCTGGATCATAGCATCAACAACATGCAAGCATTTAAATAGCTGAATGCAGACGAGCATGGTGAGCATGAACAACATCAGTATGTCCATAACAACCAATAAAGAAACATGCAGACATGTCATCATCCTAGTATGAACTACTGCAAATATTGACCATAAACATAATGCACCAATAAGTACTTGATAACTAGCATGACTCACGAGCATATAAATATTAACATGCACACATTAAATAACTAATCACGTATGAACCATGGCTACTGCAAATCCGTCATGCAAATGGCTGTCGTGGCTTGCCTTGTACCAAGGATGTGGAAAGAGTACTCCTGGTCCTCAAAACAATCTGAAAAGCATTTTTCAAAGCAATTTTTTGTAATCATCACATAAAGAATTTTCCACTGTCCAGAAATTCTAGACAGCAGAGGAAAATACCAAAATTTTACAGAAAATAAAGGAGCTCATAAGAAAAATAATGCAAAAAGAATGAACTCATTTGGACTTATGGTTTAAAAGATATTCATGGTCAAAGTGCAGTCAAATTTCTGGATTTATTTGAATTAAACAGAAAAATCAGAAAAACCCCGGGGAGGCCATGTCGAAGACGTAAACCAGCCGGGCGTCTCCACTTGCGTACCCCTTCGGGCGCAACTGGGTCGCCGACATGCGGGGCCCGCCTGTCATAATTGAAGGGAGGGAAAGAGAACAGAGGGATGGCGGCGCTCACCGGCGATGTTCACCGGCGTAGAGACGGCGGCGAGGCTGGGAGATAGCAGGGATGGATCGGGCAAACGAAGACGAGCACTCCCGTACCTGTGGCTCCTCGAACGGGGGTCGGACGGCGTCGCCCACTCCGACTCAGGTGGCGGCGAGCTACGGTGGCCGATCGGTCCGGAGATTTCGATGAGCTTTTGGGCATAGGAGAGGCTGGGGAGGGGCAATGGAACTCCACGAGCTCGACGGTGGTCTCAATTGGGCTTGGGGTGGACGGAGGCGAGAGGGAGGAGCAGAGGCAGAGCGGCGGACCTCCTTGCCGGAGATGGGGCAGGAGAGCTGCCTAGCTCTGCTTCCGGGCACAGGAGAGGCGATTGAGAGGGAGAGGAGTGGAGTAGGTGAGGAGAGACGAGGCCGAGAGGGCCTTATATAGGGGAACGGAGGATGGTCGAGCCAGATCCCGCCACGGTTGCGCTGGCACGTCGAGGACGGCGAGCTGGAAGCTGCGCTGTCCGTCGTGGCGTGGCTGAGGTAGACGTGAGTGCGCAGAGGTGACGGGACGCATGCGGAGCCATTAAGAGCGTGCGGACGAGACGGGGACCGCAGCGCCCTGTTCGGCCCGTGCGTGAACTTGGCAGCGAGTGGCGGCGAGCTTCACCGGAGTTGGGAGAGGGTTCTGGAGGGGGTACGTGGACGGTGGGAACAAAGTCGACACGACGGGACAAGAAGAGGCAGCGCAGGGTGGCCGGAGTGGTCATGTCCGACGCGGTCGGCGTGCAGAGCACGACTTTGGCTCGGGCAGACGCATGGTCACCACGTGCATTGCCGCACATGGTGCTCTCTAGCCCGTCCTGTCATGTCTACGCGGTAGTCCTTGCTGCCTGAGGCCCCCCTGTGCCATTGGTTTGGCTGGAAGCCCTCTGAATCGAATGGTAGCATCATCAGCAGTTTCTGAACAGCAACTTGGGAGGGATCCAGAAGAGAGATGAGTTGGCGATGGAGCCAAATGAGTTGTCTGGTGGGTTCTGGGTTGTAAGGACTGCCTTCTGGCCAAGTTTGAAAGACTAACAACAAGTTTTGACCATAGTTCATGTACAAACCTCATTCTGGTCCAGAAATAATAATCTTGAAGTAGTGCTCAATTGGCTTAATGGATTTAGACAAAACTTGGTGCAATAGAGTCATTTGGGGTTGCCATGATACCATAAAAATTTCATAGCATTTGGACAAGTATAAATGGTACTTCCTTCACAACACTTTCCACTGGACAGAAACTTGGGGAAATTTTTGGGAATTAATGGCTAATTAAAATGAGCTCAAATTTTGTGGAGAGGGTTAATATGGGTGGGAGGATGTCCTGGTAAAATTTCAGAAATTATGAAGCAATATAAAATATAGTTTCTTCACAAACTGAAATTATGGCCAGAAACAAAGATTGGGTGGTGAGCTTACATGAGCATGGAATCTTGAATATTTTTACATATCCAAGGTCCATCAGAATCAAATGAATTTTGAGAATTTTCTTGGAATTGTTGGGAGGACAGAAATGGAGTTTGCTTCACAAGCTGGAGCTTAAAGGATTATGTATTTAACAGAAAAGGAATACTTTAATTGGAATAAAATTGAAATTGGGCAAGAATAGGTATAACATGTCTTGTGAGAAGTTTTTGGAGGCTTGGGTAACTTGGGAAAGGAAAGTAAAAATACTCCCAAGTTTTAAGTCCATAGAGCCATTCAAACCAATTTCCAAAGAAAGCCTTCAAATAAAATTTGAAAAGAAAGCTGAAAAAACCAGGGTGTCACAAACCTACTCCCCTTACAAAAATCTCGTCCTCGAGATTTGGTTGCGCAAGAAACCGATATTAATCTTCTGACTTAAGGAATTCGTTTTCCATTCGGGTATCCTTTTCTTTATAATTCGTTTTCACGGGAGCTCATATAATCTGTCTTCCCCAATCTGAGGTGGTCTTCTTCATGACACCCAACATTCTGACAAGTTCTACCTCGGATATTTATGCTTGCACTGTCTCCACTTTGGCCTATCTGCCGGCTCATCTGATATGTATTATGACTGGAACATGTCATCTTTCCATGAGTCCGAGAGGGGATTCCCGGCTAATGTGACATTTTATATCCAGCACTGGTAAAATTCCATAGAGTTGTGAACAATTTGATGTGCCTCATAATCTTTTTTTGGCGGATTCAGACTGTTTGTAGGTGGGTCCATTGTCTCGAATATCAAACCCGCACCAAAGATTCGACTATCGCCTGTCCTGACCTGTATGAAAGAGTACGACCTTATAGTAATCCAAAGACTTACCTGTCAGTGGTTCCGGCAGAAGAATCTTGTTCACGGCGGCTACTATTTCACTGGGTAATATGTGTGAGGACACATGATCTGGGATGGTTGTTCAACACTCTGAGTACTCTTTCGGTCGGTCTATCCCTAGGTCATGCAATGCCTTAACACGATTACTGAAGTCAGGCTGCTAAGCTGGCTAAGGAATATTTTATTATAACCAACTTGAATATTTGTTGTAGACAATCCTATGCATATGTTGTTAAACAAGCGGGTTGCCTTGGTATGGGATCCTTACAAATGGTGTAGACCTCCCTTGAGTGCATACTCCTGATGATTGATACGGAATCAATCCATCAATGATATCCGTACCATGTGATTTCTTCAACGATCATCATACCAACATTGCCGGTCTTGCTCTTTCATTATTGTTCTCTCTTTCCGAATCCTTTGTTGAAAGAGCTTGGTCGTGCACACCCTTAACTCTTCGTGTGACCATGGGCGCTGTTAGGTGCAATATTCTAGCAAACATACCTTATCCTTATCTTATGACAGGGCAACGATATTTCACTCGCAAGTTTATCAACTCGCAAGCTTTAACTCCAGAGTAATGATCATCTGAACCCCTTGGCGTAAAATCGGCAAAGAAACCGGTAGCCACCAGAACGGTCATTACAACTCAGATCTGGGACATTACCGAAATAACTCAACCCCAGCTCAGGACGACTGGAAAACAGCTCAGAGCATGAGACGGTGTTGATAAGAAGAATGTAGCAGTTCCCTAAGACGGCCGAAAAATAGCTCAGAGCATAGGGTCACTACTACAGAAAGAAATTCAACAACTGCCCGAGACGGCCGAAAAGCAGCTCAGAACACGGCCAGTTGTTGAAAAGAGAACATAAAATCGGCATCCACCCCGGACGGCCAAAAGCAGCTCAGACACAGGCGTGTTGCCGTTATTGAAGAAAGTGCAAGCAAGGGTTTGTCAGAGTCACATATACCAGATTTACGAGTACCTCGATGTCCACTGCCAAAATTATTGCTCCAAACCGACTTACTTCATAATTTATCAGTCCTCACAAACCGCTAAAATGTATACCGGCCTGCTTCCTCTTGCATGACTTAGGTAGGTGTTGGATTCTCACCTTCTTTCGGTAGACCTGCTCGAACTCAGTTGTCTCCCCATGCAGGCGACTCGCCCCCCATGCGGGTGACTCGCATGATACCGGTACTATACTCATAATATATGAAAACTTTGGTAGTTGAACATCTTTTCTTAAGACCATCACTTGTGTCCTGACAGGCCTGGGTTTCTGAACAAACGGTTGTGGACTTGACTTCTTAAGGTTCACGGCCAACGCACTGTGTGATTGCTTGTTGGGGAAGATTTGGTGTCTTAGGCCAGAAGCTTCCTACTCCAGGAATTCCTTTCTGTGCCGGGCTTAACATACATACCTCCTCACAATTTCCTGCTGTTGGTTGCCTGACAAGAAGTTGTCTAACAATCCTTCCCGCTGAGTATGGGATACGTGGTTCATTCTTGCTTCCTTCTGAGCCATAACATATTTCCATTTTCACCCAAGTGGAGCCAACCGTTGTACCACAATTATATTGTTAGCTTTGCACACCATTGGTCTTTTGCTGACTCGATCATTACTGTCGTGACACTTGCACCACGGGTGTATACTTGACGTTGACAACCAATTCAGGATGCTTTTTGCTTTCAAACCCAATATTTTCTGAGGACTCCATATTGTTTAGCTGAGCTTCCAGACATTGCACTCCTCATCGATCCTTTGAGTCAGATGGCGGTTGATGAGCAACTTCTAGAGAACAGTAATGTGGCACCAAAGAGTCAAAGGAAAACGAAAGAAAATTGTTCAATGGAAAGCGCCAAACTTATAAAACCCATACTTTATTGCTACTTAGGGTAATTTACAACTCTTGGTGCTACCACAACTTATGCAACATACGTCTTGCAGGTACTTAGGTGTTATGATCGGATGTCGGGTTACTAGAGAGCGAAGGAGCTGGCGGGGAGGTTGACGGGGCTAAAGCTATACCAAGTGCTCTCCGGGCAGGGGTTGCATCTCTAACCAGCTCGGCGATGAGGGCATACTCTGCAATCATGTAACGAGACAGGAATGCTACAGCAACATCGTCATCTGGACGAACATGAGGGAAACTAATCCGTCTGGGAGTGGTGGCTATGGTGGGATAGTAGTGGAAGGCACGATTCTCTTGCATCGAGCTTTCCTGATGACGAAGAACAGTAAGACCTGCCAGAGCGGCAAGTTAAATGGCACGATCCGGTGTTGAGGCATATCCACCGCGGAGACTATAGGCGCGATTTCCCAAGGGTAAATTGACGGTCAGAAGAACGCTAGCATAATACTCAAGCACCAGTCCTCCAAGCGAGGTCTGGAACACATGATACCGTGGCATCTCTCCACTGGGATAGAGAAGACGCCAAACATCCCAAAGCAGGGATGCAAAGCTGAGCGGTGCAGGAGCTGAGTGGTAATTAACCGGAACGGATGCCATCTACAAAATCAACTAGTTAGCGAATCAAATCTATATGCATGCTATGCCACAAACAAATGCAACAACCAATGCAGCAATCAAATGCATCATATAATCAAGCTGGATTTTAGTCTAACGGTTTCTAACGTCCGGGTTAGCTAGGGTGTCCTACAGCCAGACCTGCACTGATACCAACGCTTGTGGCACCCCGGCTCAGAGGAAACCGGAATGCCCCGTATTCCAGCCCAGAGACAAAGTCTTCTGGAATATGGCACTGTTGGCATAGAACAAATCAGCTCTTTATTACAATAAATAAGGTTACAAGGGTACATGGAATACATCGGCACGGCGACACTACGCCTGCCCAGGGTAGCTCTATGCTAACAACGTAACAACCCGAGGAAACGGAATACCCTCGGCGGCGGACCAACGACGGCGGTGGTGAACTCCACTCCGCAGGGACTCTGGCTGGAACGCGTATCCTAGCTCGCAAACTCGGAATCCTTAACAAGCAAGCAATCATGGCATGACCTGTAAACTAGCATGACACGCCAGGTGAGTACTTTGAATGTACTCGCAAGCTCACAGCAACCAAAGCAATCAAGACAAGCAACAGCATGGCATTAACAGGTTAAATAGGTGTAGACATGATGATGCTAGCATGGCATGGCATATGAGCATGATGACACCACATGCAACAGGTTAAAACTATCATTGTGCAACTTACTCTGTTCTGAGGTTACCTTGTAACCACCGTATATAAGAACTTACCAACGAGTGTGCCACATGATAACCTCGGGACCAACCAAACTTGGTATTACAATACTGTAGTGATAACATGATCACAAGGAGATTGATCTTTACCCGAGATCACCACGTAACACCATCAACCAAATCCGGTATCCCTGATACCGCGGTGATCCTCTAGTGATTACGATCAACCAACGTCGGTATCCTCGATACCACGGTGATCCTCTCGCGATCACATAAAGATCAACCAACTTCTTTCTCAGCGAACCGGGTTGTTATAAGCAAGTTTATTATACTGTTGACCCATAGTGTGTCCTACTACAAACTGTGCCCATATCCGAGGACGCTCCTATCGATAGATTATACACTCTGTAGAGGTTAGTACACTGTACCCACACCACGGAACTCATGGCCTCGTGCTCCCATTTGGGTGGACCAACGATGTTCCGACAAAACCAAATCTATTGCATGGCACTCTCCCGGCCACTCCGACAAACTCCCCTTAGGGCTATGTCATGGGAAACCCCTGTGTCCTTCCGACACCTACCACCGTCGTGGCCAAACAAAACTGTCCCAAACGGGGACCTGAGCTCAATACCAAAATTGGGTTCACAAGGTTATAGCCGCCTACCGAGCCAGGGTAGCATGATAATACGTGTTTGTCACAGTAGGTCACCTTTTCTGTCATGCATGTACATCCATGACGATTTTATGACAGAATCAAGATAGTCATACATGTGCTGTCGTATAAGTGTGTGGCACCCCGGCTCAGAGGAAACCGGAACGCCCCGTATTCCAGCCCAAAGACAAGTCTTCTGGAATACGGCAATGTTGGCATAGAACAAATCAGCTCTTTATTACTATGAATAAGGTTACAAGGGTACATGGAATACATCGGCACGACGACACTACGCCTGCCCAGGGTAGCTCTATGCTAACAGCGAAACAACCCGAGGAAGCGGAATACCGGCAGCGGAACAACGACGGCGGTGGTGAACTCCACTCCGCAGGGACTCTGGCTAGAACGCGTATCCTAGCTCGCAAACTCGGAATCCTCGACAAGCAAGCAATCATGGCATGACCTGTAAACTGGCATGACACGCTAGGTGAGTACTTTGAATGTACTCGCAAGCTCACAGCAACCAAAGCAATCAAGACAAGCAACAGCATGGCATTAACAGGTTAAATATGTGTAGACATGATGATGCTAGCATGGCATGGCATGGCATATGAGCATGATGACACCACATGCAACAGGTTAAGACTATCATTGTGCAACTTACTCTGTTCTGAGGTTACCTTGTAACCACCGTATGTAAGAACTTACCAACGAGTGTGCCACATGATAACCTCGGGACCAACCAAACTTGGTATTACAATACTGTAGTGATAACATGATCACAAGGAGACTAATCTTTACCCGAGATCGCCACGTAACACCATCAACCAAATCCGGTATCCCTGATACCGCGGTGATCCTCTAGTGATTACGATCAACCAACGTCGGTATCCTCGATACCACGGTGATCCTCTCGCGATCACATAAAGATCAACCAACTTCTTTCTCAGCGAACCGGGTTGTTATAAGCAAGTTTATTATACTGTTGACCCATAGTGTGTCCTACTACGAACTGTGCCCATATCTGAGGACGCAGCTATCGATAGATTATACACTATGCAGAGGTTAGTACACTGTACCCACACCACGGAACTCATGGCCTCGTGCTCCCATTCGGGTGGACCAACAATGTTTCGACAAAACCCAATCTATTGCATGGCACTCTCCCGGCCACTCCGACAAACTCCCCTTTGGGCTATGTCATGGGTGACCCCTGTGTCCTTCCAGGGTAGCACGCACTCATAACCTTCCCTGGTTGGAGGTACCAGCGAGAGGCAGGACAATAGACCGAATTAGGGCTGCCCCATCCCAGCAAGTGTGGTTGCACTGGTGAGCTCGATTCGGTCCGCACTATGACTCAGCCAACAGGTGTTCAAGTTTGATTACATCCAGTTTAACTTAAATGATGATGTACTGAGTCATGATAACATGATGAAATCATATTGCATATGAACATGATATAACCAAAGCAGGGATGGGAAGCATACTACCTGGATCATAGCATCAACAACATGCAAGCATTTAAACGGCTGAATGCAGACGAGCATGGTGAGCATGAACAACATCAGTATGTCCATAACAACCAATAAAGAAACATGCAGACATGTCATCATCCTAGTATGAACTACTGCAAATATTGACCATAAACATAATGCACCAATAAGTACTTGATAACTAGCATGACTCACGAGCATATAAATATTAACATGCACACATTAAATAACTAATCATGTATGAACCATGGCTACTGCAAATCCGTCATGCAAATGGCTGTCGTGGCTTGCCTTGTACCAAGGATGTGGAAAGAGTACTCCTGGTCCTCAAAACAATCTGAAAAGCATTTTTCAAAGCAATTTTTTGTAATCATCACATAAAGCATTTTCCACTGTCTAGAAATTCTAGACAGCAGAGGAAAATACCAAAATTTTAGAAAAAATAAAGGAGCTCATAAGAAAAATAATGCAAAAAGAATGAACTCATTTGGACTTATGGTTTAAAAGATATTCATGGTCAAAGTGCAGTCAAATTTCTGGATTTATTTGAATTGAACAGAAAAATCAGAAAAACCCCGGGGAGGCCACGTTGAAGACGTAAACCAGCCGGGCGTCTCCACTTGCGTACCGCTTCGGGCGCAGCTGGGTCGCCGACATGCGGGGCCCGCCTGTCATAATTGAAGGGAGGGAGAGAGAACAGAGGGATGGCGGCGCTCACCGGTGATGTTCACCGGCGTAGAGACGGCGGCGAGGCTGGGAGATAGCGGGGATGGATTGGGCAGACGAAGACGAGCACTCCCATACCCGTGGCTCCTCGAACGGTGGCCGGACGGCGTCGCCCACTCTGACTCAGGCGGCGGCGAGCTACGGTGGCCGATCGGTCCGGCGATTTCGATGAGCTTTTGGGCATAGGAGAGGCTGGGGAGGGGCAGTGGAACTCCACGAGCTCAACGGTGGTCTCAATTGGGCTTGGGGTGGACGGAGGCGAGAGGGAGGAGCAGAGGCAGAGCGGCGGAGCTCCTTGCCGGAGATGGCATAGGAGAGCTGCCTAGCTCTGCTTCCGGGCGCAGGGGAGGCGATTGAGAGGGAGAGGAGTGGAGTGGGTGAGGAGAGACGAGGCCGGGAGGGCCTTATATAGGGGAACGGTGGATGGCCGAGCCAGATCCCGCCATGGTTGCCCTGGCACATCGAGGACGGCGAGCTGGCAGCTGCGCTGGCCGTCGTGGCGTGGCTGAGGTAGACGTGAGTGCGCAGAGGTGACGGGACGCATGCGGAGCCATTAAGAGCGTGCAGACGAGACGGCGACCGCAGCGCCATATTCGGCCCATGCGTGAACTTGGCAGCGAGCGGCGGCGAGCTTCGCCGGAGTTGGGAGAGGGTCATGGAGGGGGTACATGGACGGTGGGAACGAAGTCGGCTCGACGGGACAAGAAGAGGCAGCGCAGGGTGGCCGGAGTGGTCATGTCCGACGCGGTCGGCGTGCAGAGCACGACTTTGGCTCGGGCAGACGTGTGGTCACCACGTGCATTGCCGCACATGGTGCTCTCTAGCCCGTCTGGTCATGTCTACGCTGTAGTCCTTGCTGCCTGAGGCCCCCCTGTGCCATTGGTTTGGCTGGATGCCCTCTGAATCGAATGGTAGCATCATCAGCAGTTTCTGAACAGCAACTTGGGAGGGATCCAGAAGAGAGATGAGTTGGCGATGGAGCCAAATGAGTTGTTTGGTGGGTTCTGGGTTGGAAGGACTGCCTTCTGGCCAAGTTTGAAAGACTAACAACAAGTTTTGACCATAGTTCATGTACAAACCTCATTCTGGTCCAGAAATAATAATCTTGAAGTAGTGCTCAATTGGCTTAATGGATTTAGATGAAACTTAGTGCAAGAGAGTCATTTTGGGTTGCCATGATACCATAAAAATTTCATAGCATTTGGACAAGTATAAATGGTACTTCCTTCACAACACTTTCCATTGGATAGAAACTTGGGGACATTTTTGGGAATTAATGGCTAACTAAAATGAGCTCAAATTTGGTGGAGAGGGTTAATATGGGTGGGAGAATGTCCTGGTAAAATTTCAGAAATTATGAAGCAATATAAAATATAGTTGCTTCACAAACTGAAATTATGGCCAGAAACAAAGATTGGGTGGTGAGCTTACCATGAGCATGGAATCTTGAATATTTTTACATATCCAAGGTCCATCTGAATCAAATGAATTTTGAGAATTTTCTTGGAATTGTTGGGAGGGCAGAAATGGAGTTTGCTTCACAAGCTGGAGCTTAAAGGTTCATGTGTTTAACAGAAAAGGAATACTTTAATTGGAATAAAATTGAAATTGGGCAAGAATAGGTATAACATGTCTTGTGAGAAGTTTTTGGAGGCTTGGGTAACTTGGGAAAGGAAAGTAAAAATACTCCCAAGTTTTAAGTCCATAGAGCCATTCAAACCAATTTCCAAAGAAAGCCTTCAAATAAAATTTGAAAAGAAAGCTGAAAAAACCAGGGTGTCACAAACCTACCCCCCTTACAAAAATCTCGTCCTCAAGATTTGGTTGCTCAAGAAACCGATATTAATCTTCTGACTTAAGGAATTCGTTTTCCATTCGGGTATCCTTTTCTTTATAATTCGTTTTCACGGGAGCTCATATAATCTGTCTTCCCCAATCTGAGGTGGTCTTCTTCACGACACCCAACATTCTTACAAGTTCTACCTCGGATATTTATGCTTGCACTGTCTCCACTTTGGCCTATCTGCCGGCTCATCTGATATGTATTATGACTGGAACATGTCATCTTTCCATGAGTCCGAGAGGGGATTCCCGGCTAATGTGACATTTTATATCCAGCACTGGTAATATTCCATAGAGTTATGAACAATTTGCTGTGCCTCATAATCTTTTCTTGGTGGATTCAGACTGCTTGTAGGTGGGTCCATTGTCTCAAATATCAAACCCGCACCAAAGATTCGACTATCGCCTGTCCTGACCGGTATGAAAGAGTACGACCTTATAGTAATCCAAAGACTTATATGTTAGTGGTTCCGGCGGAAGAATCTTGTTCACGGCGGCTACCAATTATGGCCCAGTGAGATTTCGGCCTGTTAGAGGCCCGATATAGACCTGGGCCCATTTCAGCCCAGTGTGTCTTTCGGCCTGGGAATGGCCCCTGCTGCCCATGGGCCATATATGGTCTGATGCGACATCCGGTCCACTAACGGCCCGTGATCAAGGTGGCAACAGTTCAGCCCAACGTGACTTTGGGCCTGTTAAAAGCCTATCGTATAATTTGGCCCGTTGATGCCTCTACTAAGCTTTCGGCCTCTTAAAGGCCCATGATATCAGTGGGCCAAAGAAGGCCCGAGATATGTTTCGGCCTGGTAACGGCCCGTCATATAACTGGGCCAACAATGGCCCGGTCTACATTTCAGCCTGCTAAAGGCCTGTGGACGACTATTGAAAATTGAGGCCCAACATGCATTTCGGCCTGCTAAAGGCCCATGGTATCTTCTGGGCCGTAACAGGCCAGCAGAATATTCAGCCTGTTAATGACCCGAAGTTACATGGGCCCAACTAAGTGCTGGTTCCACTAAAGGCCCAACTAAACTTTGGGCCCAATGAAGGCCCATGTAAGTTGTGGGCCTGGCGCACAGTCTCCACGAAGGGCCCCAATGGCCAGTCAGCGCAGGCCCAAGAAAGTTGCGTGCCGGCCCAGTTGTGGCCCGCTAAAATGCAGGCGAATGTTTCAGCCCGGTCGACTACATCAGATTTTCGCCCTTTTTTCAGATAGCGAATGATGGCATATATGGTAACTAGTAGGAATTAAGAACAAACCTACTCTATACAATAAATAAATTATGGCATAATAACTTAGAATAAACCTACACTATACAATAAAGGATTTATGGTATATTACATCCACTGGGCATCGAAGTTCGCCATCAGTGATCATAAAGCGCAACGAAGAAGCAGATTACAAAAACTGGGCGCCATTGCAGCGTAACAAAATAATACTGAACCCAGACCCCTTCCAATACAGTTCAAGAAAGGTTAGCCTTGTGCGGGAGCTGCTGTGCAAGCAGCTGAGAAAGGCTGTGAGACCGGCCTAGCATGTCGTTCATAGCTTCCAGGTGTAGCTGTTTAGCAATGAGGTTCTCATTGGTGTTCTCCGCGATCTTCCTTAGAGATTGGACTTCAAGTTGAAGTTGAGTTGCAGAATGCCTTTCTGCTTGAACTTGAGACTGAAGAAGTCGAACTGATTCAGGCAGCGAATTCTATGAGCTTGTGTGACTGCTAGTCTCAAGTAACTTGAACACTGCATCAAGACATGACTTGGGGGTTGTCTCGCTATCTTCAAGATGTTTTGCCTTCTTTGCTGCAATATATGTTGGGCTTGTATCACAGCCTTCAACAGACTTGTGCATGCCATCAGGCATATCACCCTGAAACAAGCAAAGAGATGACATGTTTTGCACGTATATAAACAAAGATGGTAACTGTGCTGTCAATTCCAACCAATTTCAAATTAGAAAACAAAGATGGTAACTGTGTTGTTTGATCTTTTGGTGTAAGGGAAAATAAGCGTTGTACGAACTTGTGATGGCAAAGTAATAAAAGCGATGGACTGCATAATAAAGGTTGCTATCATAAGGGGCAATATAACATGACGTGCTTTTGCATTAAGAGATTGTGCATCCAAAAATAAAAACGCATGACAACCTCTAGTTCCCTCTGCGAAGGGCCTATCTTTTACTTTTATGTATTTACTTTCTATGCAATAGTCAAAGTTTTCTCCTCTATTCCTTTTATTTTTCTGTTTGGTAAGCATCATGTGGTGGGGAAAGATCTAGGCACATACATCCAGTTGGATGTGAGTGATCATGAATCATTATTGTTGACATCACCCTTGAGGTGAGTGTGTTGGGAGGCAAAATTATAAGCCCCTATCTTTCTTTGTGTCTTGCTGAAACTTTTTGCTCCATATGTATGATGTGAGTGTTAGCAATCATAGAAGACTAAATGATAGTTGAGTATGTGGACTTGCCAAAAGGCTCCGACATGAGACCCTTCCTGAAAATATGATGAATTGCAATTGCATTACTGACTGAGAACATAGTTTGTTAGTTTTCAAGAAAGTTTATGCTTTATACTTCGATGTTGTGATGAATTGTTACTTTTTCATAAGAAGCTATATGATAAAGTTTATTGTTGTTATAATAATGATCATGATGCTACTATGTCTGTATTTTGTTTTTATCAACACCCCTCTCTCTAAACTTGTGGACATGTTTTTCGATGTCGACTTTCGCTTGAGGACAAGCGAGGTCTAAGCTTGGGGGAGTTGATACGTCCATTTGCATCATGTTTTCCTACTGTTATTTATAGTGTTTTTATTTATTATAATACTTTATCGAGTAATTCTAATGCCTTTTCTCTCATAATATGCAAGGTTTACACAAAGAGGGAGAATACCGGCAGCTGGAATTCTGGACCTGAAAAAGATATGTCAGAGATACCTATTCTGCACATCTCCAAATGAGCTGAAATTTTACGGAGAATTATTTTGGAATATATAATAAATATGGGAGAAAAGAACTACCAGTGGGGGCCAGCCAGGTTCCCACAAGGCAGCAGGGCGCGCCAGCCCCCCTGGCGCGCCCTGGTGGGTAGCGGGCTCCTCGGCCCACCTCCGGTGCCCATCTTATGGTACATCAGGTCTTTTGACCTAGAAAAAATAAGGAGAGGACTTTCAGGACGGAGCGCCGCCGTCTCGAGGTGGAACTTGGGCAGGAGCACTTTTGTCCTCCGGCAGAGCGATTCCGCCGGGGGAAATTCCCTCCGGGAGGGGGAGATCGAAGCCATCATCATCACCAACAACACTCTCATCTTTGGGAGGCCAATCTTCATCAACATCTTCAATAGCACCATCTCGTCTCAAACCCTAGTTCATCTCTTGCGTTTAATCTTTGTATCAAAACCTCAGATTGGTACCTGTGGGTGACTAGTAGTGTTGATTACATTTTGTAGTTGATGCTAGCTGGTTTATTTGGTGAAAGATTAAATGTTCAGATCCATTATGATATTTATTACTCCTCTGATCTTGAGCATGAATATGTTGTGTGAGTAGTTACTTTTGTTCTTGAGGACACGGGAGAAGTCATGTTGCAAGTAATCATGTGAACTTGATATTCGTTCGATATTTTGATGTTATGTATGTTGTGATTCCCTTAGTGGTGTTATGTGAACGTCGACTACATGACACTTCACCATCTTTGGGCCTAAGGGAATGCATTGTGGAGTAGTTATTAAATGATGGATTGCTAGAGTGACAGAATCTTAAACCCTAGTTTATGTGCTATTTCGTAAGGGGCTGATTTGGATCCATACTTTTAACTAGTAGAATGCCCATGCATTGCTACGGGCGCAACACACTTTTAATTTTTTTCTGATTGCATATATATATACACCTGAAATTTGGTGATTATTTTGACTGTTTAACGACATCACCTTGGGACCTTGTCAATGGATTCTTTTTGAATATTGACATAATCCATCTTCATCTCTCTCATAATCTGCAAAAACTTATATAGACATACACCTTTTATACATCATGTGCAACATCTCAACAAAGAAGAGCAATTATTTGTATGCATCTCTTCTAATTCTGGGATACTCGATGAGTTTTCAGTTCGGTCCATCATAGTAACGTCAGTACTTTGTCAATCGACATTTTCAAAGCATCATGCAAAGGCATCATTTTTTATCTCTGATCTACAAAGGTGAACATATAAAAATATACGAAAATAAAAAATAAAAATAAGCTCATGTACAATAAATTCTTTTGGGTCTAGATGCAAACAGTTGGCCGTTTTTAGTCAAAGTGGCATCGTGCTTTTTAGTAGAGCGAATCGCATCCCACTTTTATTAACATGTAGGTTCACCTGTAAATCACTTATTGGTAACCCTACAAAAAAATCATTTATTGTTAATTATTCTTTAGAAATGACTTATTAGGGTTTGTGATATTTTTCATCATATAAAAAAGTATGTGACATTTCTCTTATTTCAAACAATCGTTTTTCCATTAAAAAAAACAGCCGTCCCTTTTCTTTATTATCTTTAAAAAAGCGAGTCACCCTCTCACTCTCTCATGTCACGACACAATGCTCACATCTCATTCCCCTGGCCTACTCTGCCCACCATGACTTCTCACTGTCGTCTCTCCTCGATGCCACATCAAATTTGCTCGTGCCTTGCCCTCACCGTCGTGTCCCCTCCTCTCCACGGCGTCACCTGCCTCCCTTCTCTTCTTATCTTAAAAAAAGCAATTCGCCCCTCACTCTCTCATGGCATGACACAACACTCACATCTCATTCCACCAGCCTGCTCTTCCACCACAGCTTCTCACCTGTGACGACCCCGGCTTAATCATGCACTAATCATACATGAAATGCACACGATCAAGCCTAAGGACTCACTTGAAGATATCACAACACAACTCTAAAACATAAATAAAGTCATACAAGCTTCATATTACAAGCCAAGGCCACGAAGGCTCGAATACTTAGCTCGATGGCATACAAGCGTCAGCGGAAGCATCAGATATCTGGGTACATATATATTACAGATACAGAGATAAGCCTTTAGAAAGGCGGGGAAAAATAAAATACTACGATCGAAAGGCGTAGGCCTCCTGCCTAGGACCCTCCGAACCTACTCCTGGTCGTCGGTCGGCTCCTCGTAGTAGTACTCGCCAGGCGGGTAGTAGTAGTAGCCGTTGGCGGGGGCAACTAGCTCAGGGGCTCCGTCATCTGGATGCACCAAATGGAAATGGGGAGAAAAAGAAAGCAAAGCAAACGTGAGTACTCATCCGAAGTACTCAGCAAGCAAGGATCTGCACTAAATATACAACATTAGCAAATGGAGGCTGTATATGTGGACTGGGCTACAGAAATGCCAGAATAGAGGGAAAAGCCTAGTCCTATCAAAGACTAGCATCTTCAACATCTTCAACGGTCTTGCAGCATTAGAAGAGTGCAGATTAGCATAAAGTAAAGTAGTAGTAGTGTTATCAACCTCGCCCAGAGATTCTTCCTCGACTCCCTGTGAGAAAGCGATCCCAGAGCCATACTATCCAGTTATCATCTCAAGTTCTAGTTGTACCGATCGGGATACAACTCCGAGTGTCCGTTACTGTAGGACAGGCTATCGATAGAAGTTTTCTTCCCTGCAGGGGTGCACCAACTTACCCACCACACTCGCTTAACTCCGGCCAGACACACTTTTCTGGGTCATGCCCAGCCTCGGCCAAACGATACGCCGCAACCCGACCGAATACTTAACAGAGAGGTCAGCACGCCGGACTAAACCTATGCACCCGGGGGTCTTGGGCCTTCGCGCCGGGAACTCCTGCACATTGCGTATGCGGCCGGAAGCAGACCTAGCCCCCTTAATACAAGCGCGAGCTTAACCAGTCCAAACCAGCGTGCGCCGCTCAGTCGCTGACGTCCATTAAGCTCCGGCTGAAGTATACGACGCAGAACGCCCATACTATGCCCACGTGATGGTTAGTGCTATCAGGCCAGAGGCCCCTCGGATCAAATATCCAAACCGTTAGTGGATTAGGAGCGCGCGGTAACGAGCAGAGACTCACGATCGATGTGACCCCGTCGCCCCGTCTCGAGGACTTGCGGCAAGGGCTAAGAATGCCCGGCCACGCCTCGTGTTCAACTCTCGGGCACCATCCAGGTTCACCCGACTCCACATATCTCGCAATTAAGCTTGCGCGGGTACCCCTCAGGTCCGACCCGTCTTTAGTAACATGGTTCAGTGTAAAGTCATAGTAACAATAGTAACCGTGTGTCTAACACCAAGGGGGAACCCTGAGGAATCACCCTCGATGGAATTCCTCCTGATGTTATCGTCAAGGTGAACGAAGGAGGAATCACCCTCGAGGTCCACTCTTGAGGAGTTGCACGACAGTGTCGTTACCGGGATTGGAGAAGGAGGAATCACCCTCAATGACCATAACCGATAAACTAACCTACAAGGTTAACATCAGAAGTGCTGACGAGGTATCACCCTCGGCACTCGATAGTAACCCAGTAGTGTCGAGCAACTATGGGGGAAGTGATGTGTGGTGCCGGGGCCTGGTCTTCAATCCCATTGATCGGGTCTTCTGATAATCCAGCGGGGCAGTAGGGATAAAGTGGGGGTGTCTGTTGGGTCTCTACCCAGCCTATACTATACAGTTTAGGACAAGCAGGTAGGTAACAAAAGCAGGTTACAATAAACAGGCTATGCAGCAGATATAGGATAACAGTAACAGCAGCAATTCTAATGCAAGCATAAGAAAGAAGAGAATAGGCGATATAGGCATGTTCAAAAAGGGGGGGTGCTTGCCTGGTTGCTCTGCGACAAAGGCAAGGTCGTCAACGGTGTCGTCGGGCTCCTGAACTGCGTCGGTCTCTGGGACGACGTCGGTGTCGGGGTCTAACGAGAGAGAAGAGGGGGGAGGAAACAAATAAATACACAACAATTAATGCAACACAGAGCATGCCATGCCTAGGATGCAGTGCAAGGTTGCCTAAAGATATGTCTAAGTCACTTTAGTTATTTTAGGATTAAAGGGGGATTTATTTAACCGGTAGATATGCACTATTTATTTATCGGAATTGGGGTCAAAGTTACGGGTTCTCCTATGTAGGGGGTTCCGACATGGAAACAGACAACACGATCAAATTCGTCTCGTCGTTCTGAGCAATTTTCATGTAGAAAGTTTTTCGATCCGAGCTACGGTTTATTTTATATGATTTTCTAAACTTTTAATCATTTTTTGGAATTTATTTAATTAATTTAAATCAACATTATCCATAACAGTATGGGATGACGTCATCATGACATAGGTGTGACATCAGCAGTTTGCTGACCAGTCAAACCTGACCTGTGGGTCCAGTGGGACCCACATGTCAGCCTCTGTTATTTAACAGAGTTTATTTTAAACTAAAAGGAGACTAATTAACTACTGGACCCACATGTCATAGACTTATTAACTAAACTAATTAATTTTAATTACAGAAACATTTTAATTAAACTAAAATGCGGTGGGGCCCGCATGTCAGCGTCACAGAGACGCCCAGTCAGCACGTTGACTGGTCAACGGGGACTCATGGGGCCCAGCGTCAGTGACTCAGGGGGCCCCACTTGTCATGCGATGTCGGCGACGGCGCCGGAGTCAACTCCGGCGAGGTGAAACGCGGCGGCGCGTGCGGGAGGGGCTCGGGTTTCGTTGTTCGGCGACCAAATCGACGGCGGTTGGTCGCGTTCGAACGGGAACAACGTTCCGCGTCGATCCATGGCTCTAGCGCAAGCTAAAACGAACGGAGCCGAGCGCTAGGTCATCGCCGGCGGACGCCGGAATCGGGCGTTGGTGGCTACGGCGATGTGGGGCGCGGCAAACGATGCGGAGAGCGTCGTTGGGCTCCTACGAGCTCCACGAGCTCGACTACGAGCTCGGACGCGAGCTCAAGCTACGGTGGCCACATCGGCGAGCTCATCTACGGCGACGAGCTCGGGCATCCGTGGCGGCAGCAGCTAGCGGGCTCGAACGCGACCAGGAAGTGAGGGGAAAAGCGCGCAGGCTTACAGTGAGCCTGTAGATGTGCTCAAGCCTGCTCGGGAAGGATCAACGGCGACGAATCGGCGCCGGAGATGAGGACGGCCATGCGGGAGAAGACGAGCGCGAGGAGGACGATGCAGCAGCGCCGAGCTCCAAGCAATCGGGGTAGGCGACGTAGTCGAGGATGGCGACGACGTACGACACGACGGAGTGGCGATCGGGGCACGGTGGCCGCGGGATCGAGCGGTGGTCGGCGGCGCTCGCTCGGGACAGAGAGGGGAACGAGCGAGCCGCGCGTGGGGAAGAGGGGAGAGGAGGAACTGGGGTTAGGGTTCGACGAGGGGGGGCTCGGGGATCTTATCTACGCTCGAGCGACGGCAGATGGGCGACGCGTGCGGCGCCGGCGACGTGTCGACGGGCGCGGCCGACAGCGCGGGGAGGAAGGGGACGAGCGCGAGATGGGCTGGGCCAAAATCTGTAGCAATAGGCCTAAGTGCACAGTAACGAATAGGCCCTTTTCTATTTTTCTTTTTCTGTTTTCTTTTCTACTCTGTTTAGCTAATTGTTTGGCCACTTAATGATTTTTGTAAAATGTGTGACCTAGCTCATAATTCACATTGCAATATATCCTATCACCAAAAACTAGTTTGGGGTAAATACTATTTCATATTTATTTTGGATTAACCAAAAGGTTATTAAATGTTGTTTTCAGCCACTGTTTGAGGTTGTTGGAGTTACTCAGTTAATCCCATTAATGTTGGTTACCATTTTGTAATTGCCTATGAATTATTTTCTATTTATTGAACATTTTAGTTTCTGATTTGAACAACTTTTATTTCTCACTTTAAATTTGAATTGCAATTTGCATTGGAATTTGAAATGAGATATGATGCAATGATGATCAAACATAGTTAATCATGGTGACTTGGCATGATCAGAGGGTGATCACTGTGGTGTGAGGCTGGGGATGTTACATCACCGTCACCTCCCCTCGATGCTACGTCATTTACCTCGCACCTTCCTCTCACCGGCGTGTCCCCTCCTCTCCACGGGGTCGCCCGCCCCCTTCTCTCCCCTCCAAAGCATCCCAGGCTGATTCCCGGTGCCAAGTAGTGCACACCATCATACCCGAGGGTGGCCGCCATGGCAACACAACCTGCTCCTCCTTCTCCATCAGTTCCTCCTTAAACGGTGATTCACTGGCAAGAGCGTTAACACGATCATATTGAAGTCGCCCGGGCATTTCAGGACCACCAGACTCTCGTTCTCCATCACTTCCTCACTTGCCTTATTTGTTGTTCTTCTTCTTCCATGCCCTCCCTGTATTTTGTACTCCTAGCCCTCCTCGCAACAACTTCACCAACCCCAACCAGCACCGCATCGATATCAGTGTGTTTGCGTTGACCGTCTTCTTCTTGCTCCTCCTACCTCAACTTTAGTTCTTGTTTATGCTTCTGTCCTGGAACCATCTTCCCATCCACAAAACCATGAACCACTTGGCCAATGTGGTATCGTGCTGATATATTTCCTTCCATGTGTGTTTTGTTCCACGTCGTCCTCCCCTGGTGTGTACTCCATGAGTGTGTCGAGAAATCTTCCGAAGCAGTAGGTGACATTGAGCATATGCATGGTGTACATGATGTATAGCTTATCGTGGAAACTAAATCGTTTTTATTAATTTTTTGTGTCTGAATGGTCCTAGATCTAACGACAAACATGGACTTGTACCTACCATGAGCAAAATTGACTGTGATTGTATCATTATAGATGAGAAATATAAACTTTCATGCCACCTCAAGCAGCTCACCAGCAAGAGGTGCGGAGAAGATGGAATCAGTTTCCTTACCGTCGAGTAATGCCCTAGCATATTACTTGTTACTAATGTTGCACACCGGCCCCTTATAAAGTTTGCGAGTAGTAGCACTCTGTGGAACTCCACCGGGAAGTAACTTTGGGTGCATCATTAAGAAACCCATATAGTTAGATAGTACCTTTATTGCCTCTACAAGGTGTTTCTCATCATCTTGAGTGTTGAGATGCTTGCTTTGGTGCTGCTGATTATTACAGACGTGAAAGTAAATGTTGGTTGCAACTTGCCAGTTGACAATGTAAATGCAATGTATTAGAAACTCAAAATAGAAACTGCTCAAAACTGTGTCTTTAGAAATAAAATATAATAACTTATGTACACTCTCCAGCAAAGACCATATTCTTTAACTGCCTAGGACCGGGTCCCAAAAAGGGTAAAAGAAAATAATCTATTACCTAGAAGGCATGTAACAGTACTAAGAAAAATACCATCCGACATACTTTGTTACAGCACCATCATAGTAGTATGGACAAGATGTTCTCACACACATGGCGTTCCCTCAGAAGGATGCCCAGAGAGGGCAGGGCCCTATATCACCTTCGCAACGCTCTGGATATCATTTGACAAGAGAAATGATGACATATTGTCACAGATTATGGAATGGAATGGAATATGGAATAGCACTGTTGGTGCAATAAGCTTGGATTAAAAATAACCGCAATTTGCAAAGTGAACCACAAAGCTATATAGTAACTTTTTCATATGATGTTAATTACATGCGAAAGAGTGAGTGCAGCCATAGCAGACGCGTTTCACCCAATCAATCAGGCATTCTCAATATAGAAAGAAGTAAACATACTTTGGCAGCAGCGAATAAATATCTAATTACTTACTTACTAAGCCTTTTGTCTCAAACAAGTTGGGGTAGGCAGATATGAAACCCTTTCATGAGGACTTGAGGTCACCCATCCTAGTACAACTCTCGCCTAAATGAGTTTCATACCCAAAGGGCACTAGTAGAAAAAGGCCCATTTGTCCCGGTTCATAAGGCCCATTTGTCCCGGTTCGGGAACCGGGACTAAAGGGTCGGGACTAAAGCCCAACACCTTTAGTCCCGGTTCTTATACGAACTGGGACAGATGGGGCTCCACGTGGCCGCTGCGGCGAGCCCAGAGAGGAGGGCCTTTAGTCCCGGTTGGTAACACCAACCGGGACCAAAGATCATCCACGTGTCAGCAGCCCAGGAGCTAGGGTTTTTGTTTTTTTTTTTAAAGGGGGGGGGGGTGTTTAGGGGTTTTATAGGGTTAATTTAGGGGTTTCATATATTGTGTTAGCTAGCTAATAGAGAGAAGTGTCCTCTCTTATCTCCGTGCTTGGTCGACGCTACGTACTATACGTATAAAGAGGACTCAACACGCTAGCTAGTAAGCAAATGAAGAAAACCATTAAGTACACAAGATCGTCATGAACATATACAGAGAGAAGTGATCGACCTCCTCCTTCTCCGAGAGATTGGTCGAACAACAAGTTTTCGTATATCTATCCGACGCTACTAGCTACATATATACAATATAAGATCTCTTACAATCCCTAACATCTGATGTCAAGTTTCACATGGTATTCTTCGGCTGGATTGATGACGTGGTCAAGAAAGAATCCCGCCAATTCCTCTTGAATTGCTTTTATGCGATCTTGTGGTAGGAGTTCATCCCGCATCTGCCAAATCTAATTTGAAGAAGGGGGTCAATACATATATATGAATGAAACTCAACACAAATGATGGTAATAAAATAAAATTGTGAATATTATTACTTACGCACTTCATATTGTTTTTCAGAGTAGCCCCGCTTAGAGGTCGTTGCGTTGTAGATGTACTCGCAAACGTAGTATCCACAAAAAATATTCCCGCCTTCCTGCCACAACTACTTTACGAGAAATAGAGATCAATCAAACTGATAATCAAGCATTATAAATGGTATTGATGAAACTAGCTACAATCAATGGGAGATGCGCGGAACTAACTAGTAGTACTTACTTTCGGGTGTGTAAATCGCAGATCCCCCGGCAGTCCCGGAGCTTTAGTGGTGAACTCTTTCCAAACCCTGCCAGACAAAGAAAATAATTACTTGATATCAGGAAATGAACAAAGTTGCCGATATGGTGCGATAATGATCGATTGAACTTACTTCTTGAGCATTTCAGTCATGGCCGCATACTCCTTGGGATCTTTTCGTTTTGAGTCTAAGACGGTTACTAGTCCCTGCTCAAGCTTAATCTCTAGGAGAATAAAATGGAAGCTGCGCACGCATGCATAACTCATCAATTACATTACTATAACCTTGGGTAATAAGGGAAACCGAATATGCAGAAGACAATAACACTCACTTGAAGTTGTAAGGAAAGAGTATTTTATCTTTGTTTTGATTTTTAAGCAATGATTGTAGCAAGTTGGCCTCGGTTTCTTTCGGATTATATTTAACCGTCCATTGTTCTATGAGATTTGTGTTAATGAACCCAATATCATAGATTTGTGCATTTCTGCATTCGACGATCTTCAATCTGCATAATATAGTGAGGATAATTATATATACATGCAATGAAAGAGCTGAGCTATATATAGAGACTTAATTACAGAAGTATAGTACTTACAGACAGTAGCAAGTGATGATTATTTTATCGAGGTCCTTTTGATTGAAAAACTGGAAGAACTCCTCAAATGAAACAGACAACAGATCAATTCCAACGAGGTCGTGCTCCTCTTTAACTCTCAGCGTCAAAATATCCTTCCTAGACTTGCAGGTGTCCATGTACCACTTATGGAATCTTTGCATCATCGTTGTTAGAGGAGGATCACCAGGTCTGACGAGAGGCTTCCCGTACTCGTATTTGTGTTTGTCCACCTCCATTGTATCAAAATGTGCATCGTCGGGCAGGTAATCACCAGGATTGGTACCGGGCAGCAT
Organism: Thinopyrum elongatum; assembly: GCA_011799875.1. Taxonomy (NCBI): domain Eukaryota; kingdom Viridiplantae; phylum Streptophyta; class Magnoliopsida; order Poales; family Poaceae; genus Thinopyrum; species Thinopyrum elongatum. The sequence continues at coordinate 553,303,338 of CM022302.1, read as the reverse complement.
CCCCGGCAGATTTGCGACGATATCACTAGACACCTTGAGCGGGGGGCACGATTGGTTCGCCTGTTCGCCGAGCTGGGGAATTTTGTTCCCACTTCTTCGTTCTTTTAACCTTTTGTCAGTTGAAGTAGTTCCCGACCGGCGCGCTCCTCCCACTGCCTTTTTAAGAGCGCGGACATGGTTGTCATCCGGCGGAGGCGGTGGTGGTCGCTTCAGGTTCTCCAAAGTGCGCTTCAATTTCACCGGATCTATCTTCTCCTCCGGAGGTGGATTTTTCTTTGCAAAAAAGTCCTTCACTTCGGCTTGACAGATCTGCGTGTTTTTCTCCTCGGTCATCTCGTATGGTAACTTCTCTAGAGGCTTGATAGATGGACCGAATATGTATTGCCTCCCGCCTCTGGCTGTACTGCTAGACGCCGGAGCAGCCGGAGCGGCTGCGGCTGTCTTCCTTCGTTGCTTACGAGGCGGAGAAGGAGGCGGAGTGCTACGACGCGCCGGAGCAGCCGGAGCGGTGGCGGCTGTCTTCCGTTGTTGCTGACGAGGCGGAGGAGGAGGCGGGCTGCTCGGACGCGCCGGCGCAGGCGGAGAAGGAGGCGGAGTGCCGCCACGCGCCGGAGCAGCTGGAGAAGGAGGCGGAGTGCCGCCACGCGCCGAAGCAGCCGGAGAAGGAGGCGGAGTGCCCTGATCACTCGCCAGAGGAGGAGGCGGAGTGCCCTGACTCGCCGGAGGAGGAGGCGGAGGCGTCCAGTTCGGAAGGTTGATGAGCTCCTTCCGCCATAGACATGGAGTCTTTAGAGCAAGACCTAGCTGAGTCTCCCCTTCACCGGTAGGGTGGTCAAGCTTGAGCTCCTCAAATCCCTCCGTTATTTCATCGACCATCACAACAGCATAGCCTTGTGGAATCGGAAGGCAGTGAAAAGTTGCGCCGGGTTGAGGAGGTGCAACAGAGCCGACAGCCGCCTTGACCTTGAGGTGCTGCCATTGCGTCATAAGATGGCAATCTTGAGCCTCCGTGATAGCATCCACGGGGTAGCTGGGAGCCGTGAAGTCAGGCTGCTGAAGGACCTCGGTGGAAGCCACGCTGCTTCTCCGCTGAGATGGAGGGGTAGCTTCTGGGGTAGCTCCGGCAGGTCGCTGGCTCTGAACTAGTAGTGCTTGTTCCTCTAGCGCTCGTACCCTTGCATTCAGCTTCTGCAGTTTGGTCTGCTCCACTTTCCTCCTCCTCTCCCGGGTTTTGTAACCGCCTGCGCTGGGAAACCATTCCTTCCACGCAACGGAGCCTGCCGTGCCTCGTGTTCGTCCTGGGTGCTCAGGATTCCCGAGGGCCATTGTGAGCTCGTCGTTCTCTCTGTCGGGAACGAACGTCCCTTGCTGCGCTGCGGCGATATACTTCTGAAGCTTCTTGATGGGTATTTCAAGTTGCTCCTTCGTCCAATGGCACTTCCCTGTTTCAGGGTCCAAGGTTCCCCCAACCCCGAAGAACCAAGTCCTTGAACGGTCTGGCCAGTTCAATGTCTCTGGTTCGACCCCTTTATCAAGCAGGTCCTTCTCAGCCTTGTCCCACAACGGCCGGGCTTTGAGGTAGCCACCTGACCCCGTGCGATGGTGATGCTCCTTCTTTGCAGCATTTTTCTTGTTTGTCGCTGACATCTTCTTACTCTTCTCCGATGTCTTGTGGGCCACAAATGCGGGCCAGTGATCTCTTATCTTCTCAAATCGGCCGGTGAATTCTGGAGTCTTCCCTTTGTCGACAAACGTTGATTTCAACTCATTCTTCCATCTCCTGAATAGATCTGCCATCTTCTTAAGAGCACGAGCCTTGACCAATGGCTCTATAACTGGCTTATCCGGATCCTGCTCTGGCGGTAGGGTGAAATTTGCCTTCAGCACGGTCCAAAGATCATCTTTCTGTCTATCGTTGACAAAAGACACTTGAGGGTCTTCGCTCTTAGGCTTATTCCATTGGTGGATGCTGATCGGGATCATGTCCCTAACAAGAACTCCGCACTGAGCAGAAAATGCTTCCTTGGTCCGGCTGGGTTCAATCGGTTGGCCATCGCCCTTGATTGTTGTGATCGTGAACCTTTCATCCTGGCGCAACCTTTTCTTCGGGCCTCGTCTCGTTACCGAAGTTTGGCTCGATCCGGAGGGCTAGAAAAGAAGAAAGAAGAGAGTTAATATGTGTACATACCAAAACAATTAATGCATCAATTAGCTAGTCAGCACAGGCTTAATTAATATATATACCTCGCCGGACTTTGCAACAGCTCCTTCCTCCGTTCGCTCACCGGAGCCATCATAATCATGTCCTTCCACCTCCATTGTTCAATCACCGGAGCCTGCTTCACCCTCTCCTTCCAGACCATCGGTGTCGTTGAGAAACGATAAGATATCACCTCCGCCGAGGATTATGTCCCCCAACAACTGTTCTGCTTCGATGTCTCGGTGCTCCATAGTTTCTGCAAATATTACAACATGGCAATTAATATACAAACATGACAGATGGATATATTAGTGCAAACGTAGACCTAGCTAGCTCGACGCTTCTACGGTTTGGGGTGGCCTCGACAACTCTTCTAGGGTTTGGGGTGGCCTAGGCAACGCTTCTAGGGTTTGGGGTGGCCTCGACAACGCTTCTAGGGTTTGGGCCGGACCGCCTCTCTCATTAATGTCCGATGTTCGGACCGACAAGGGATTTAACAAAATGACGCCATTCTGGATGTGCAGAAAATGGTCCATATTTTTCCTGATCTCATCTACCCTTCTATATGTCACGTTGTCTAGTGTCAAAGAATTCAAGAAAACCATGACTTCAACATTAGCCGGAAATGACAGGCGTATAACGGTACGAAGCTCTTCAAAGTTGTTTTGGAACGGAGTTCCCGATAGAATAATTCGCTTTTTGGTACAAAGTTCAGCAAGAGCCTTCCGAATATCGCTATTTGGAAGGCCTTTGCTGAAATTCGTACCAAAAGGCGAATTATTCTATCCGGAACTCCGTTCCAAAACAACTTTGAAGAGCTTCGTAGCATCATACGCTTGTTACTTCCGACTAATGATGAAGCCATGGATTTCTTCAATACTTTGACAGACAACGTGACATATAGAAGAATATATATATATATGAGATCAGAAAAAAAATTGGATCAACCTATGCACATCCATAATGGGGGCATTCTTGATAAATCTATATATGTCAAAATTCAATCTTTGACATATGATCAAACTTTGATATATGTCCACCGCGATATAAAATAATACATAGACTTGTTCGGGCGAGAGGGGGTTGATCGACGTCCCCCCTCATGTCGAAGTTACCGGAGTTATCTTCTAGCGGTTTGGGTGGCCTCGAGAGTTTGTCGGGTAGGGGCGGGAGGGGGTAGGAGATCGACAACGCTTTTTTTCTAGGGTTTGGGTGGCCTCGAGAATTGGTCGCCCGGTATATCGAGAGGGGGGTGAACATTTTACCTTAGTAACTTAGAAAAAAAATGTTATCGAGGAGGGGGTACGTATATCGACCCCCCCTCATGTCGAAGTTATCGGGGAGGGGCTATATCGACAACGACATACATATAGCCACATACATATAAAAAAATTCTATGAACATCCATACATACATATAGCCACATACATATATATGGCTATGAAAAAAAATTCATCATATAAAAAAAATGTTATCGGGGAGGGGGTATATCGCAAACTTTGACATAAATGACTTTGATCATGCACAATTTTCCTATACATAAAAATTCTATGAACAAAAAAATCATAAAAATTCTATGAACATAAAAATTCTAACTTTTGCATATTCTTTGCATATATGAACATACATACATAAATTATACATACATGGAAAAAAATTGCTATGAACAAAAAAAATCATATATGAACATTTTGTATATACATCCATATCCATCCATACATACATACATACATGGACAAAAAAATGCTATGAACAAAAACATCAATTTTGGTCCAATCTTGGCATTGCACTACTACCCAATTTTTCCTTGCTAAAAAAATTATGAATTTTTTACATCTTGTAGTCCTTCCAACTAAACCCTTAAGTCCAGAAGGGCAGCCCCAATTTCATCTAGCAAGTCCACCAAAAAAATTCATGTAGTTTCTGTCCAGCACTAAATTTTAATAAAACATGCACTAAGAAGTTTTTCCTTTTATCAAACCAACTTAACCATCTTCACTAACATCCAAGGAGACATCATCCTGCCAAGTTTCACATAAAACAAAGTTCCCTAGCAAGCCCTAGCATTTCATCAAACACCTTGTGGACCTGGCTAAAACTTTGCACTGAACCAACTTCACCATCATCACATACATGGAGGAAGGACAGAGGAGAGGGGTGGGAGGGAGCAGGGAGTACCGGCCTGGCCGGCGGGCACTGGTGCGGCGGTGTTGACGGCAGGGTAGGGGCGTGGTGGGGCGTAGGGGCAGGGCAGGGGCGCGGCGGCGTTGGCGTCGAGGTCGAGGCAGGGGCGCACGGCGTCGGCATCGGGGCAGGGCAGGGGCGCGGGGCGATGGCGACGAGGAGCGGGCGGCGACGGCGACCTTGGGGCGGCGACGGCGAGCACGGGCAGCCTGGCGGCGTCGATGAGCTCGGCGTCGTCGGGGGGCAAATGTTCGATCAAAACTGAAAAATTCCTAAGTCCTGCTTATATACACAGAGCATTAGTCCCGGTTCGTGGCACCAACCGGGACGAATGCCCCCCTTTGGTCCCGGTTCGTGGCACCAACCGGGACCAAAGGTCTCTTTTCAGCAGCCCAATGCGTGGGAAACAGAGACCTTTGGTCCCGGTTGGTGCCACGAACCGGGACCAAAGGTGTGGCATTCATCCCGGTTGGTGCCACCAACCGGGACCAATGCACCCCTTTTGTTCCGGTTGGTGCTACCAACCGGGACCAAAGGCCTGGCGCTGGCGCGGTGCGGTGGGATGTTTAGTCCCACCTCGCTAGTTGAGAGAGCTCGAGAGTGGTTTATAAGCGCTGCTGCACCGACCCTCTCGAGCTCCTCTCAACTGCAGGCTTTCGGGCCTACTCTGCTACTCTTGCCTGTGGGCCAGCTGGGCCTCTGCGGGCCTGAATCCTGGCCCATGGATGGGTTTCTAGTCGTATTCAGGCCGTGGTTGCCCAGTAGGTGGCATTTTTTTTCTAGTTTTTTTGTTTTCTTTTCTGCTTTATTTATTTTATTTTGTTTCTACTTACAACAAAATATAAACTGTTTTTCAGTGATTCTTTTTGCTTTTAGGTAATAAAAATTATAAACTTGCTGTTAGTGCCATTAGTTTTCCAATTTGAATAGTTTAAATTTGAATTCTTTGAAATTTGTGTGAATCACTAGTTTGTGATTAACTTTACTATAAAAATAGATTTTGGAGTGATTCTTTTTCCTGCTATTTAATATTACTGTTTTTATCATTATATTCAAAAACAGTTTTTGTTACTTTAGTTTCTAACAAAAAAATCTTTATGATAATTCCTTTTGTTATTAAAGTTTCTAACAAAAAAAGTTCTTCATGAAAATTCTTTTTGCTTTTAATGTTTTGAACAGAAAATACTTATTTGAACTCCAGACTTTTTGTGTGTTCAAAATGAACCATTCAAAGCCACATCATCAATTTTCAACCCTTTCTGACTTCATCTGTTATTTTTCATGCATTTACTGATTTTTTTGAGCTAAATGACCCTGAAATTGAAAAGCACTTCACATGAACTTTGAAGAGGTTGAAAATTGGCATCATATCATCATTTCACCCACATAGCATGTGCTAAAAAGTTGAGAGGGTTACGGCAAAAACTGGATGCACTTCGTGTACAAAATGGACAATCTCTTTCGAAGTATTAGGGTTTCGGACAAAAACTCATCTGTTACAAAGGGATTTCATTTTTTTGAACTTATTTGAACTCTAGACTTTTTGTGTGTTCAAAATGAACCATTCAAAGCCACATCATCAATTTTCAACCCTTTCTGACTTCATCTGTTATTTTTCATGCATTTACTGATTTTTTTGAGCTAAATGACCCTGAAATTGAAAAGCACTTCACATGAACTCTGAAGAGGTTGAAAATTGGCATCATATCATCATTTCACCCACATAGCATATGCTAAAAAGTTGAGAGGGTTACGGCAAAAACTGGATGCACTTCGTGTACAAAATGGACAATCTCTTTCGAAGTACCAGGGTTTCGGACAAAAACTCATCTGTTACAAAGGGATTTCATTTTTTTGAACTTATTTGAACTCCAGACTTTTTGTGTGCTCAAAATGAACCATTCAAAGCCATGTCATCAATTTTCAACCCTTTCTGACTTCATCTGTCTTCACTTTTTCTTCGCTTGTGTCCTTTGCTTATTGCGCCGTAACCATGGATATTCTTCATCGCTTAACAGGGTGCTTGGGTCAGCCTTGACTTTGAAGGGAGGAATTTCATGAAACTTTTCATAATCTTCAGACATGTCTGTCTTACCCTCCACTCCCACGATGTCTCTTTTCCCTGAAAGAACTATGTGGCGCTTTGGCTCATCGTATGATGTATTCGCTTCCTTATCTTTTCTTTTTCTCGGTTTGGTAGACATGTCCTTCACATAGAAAACCTGTGCCACATCATTGTCTAGGACGAATGGTTCGTCTGTGTACCCAAGATTGTTCAGATCCACTGTTGTCATTCCGTAATGTGGCTCTACCTGTACCCCGCCTCCTGACAGATTGACCCATTTGCACTTAAACAAAGGGACCTTAAAATCATGTCCATAGTCAAGTTCCCATATGTCCACTATGTAACCATAATATGTGTCCTTTCCCCTCTTGGTTGCTGCATCAAAGCGGACACCGCTGTTTTGGTTGGTGTTCTTTTGATCTTGGGCGATCGTGTAAAATGTATTCCCATTTATCTCGTATCCTTTGTAAGTCAATACAGTCGAAGATGGTCCCCTGGACAATGAGTACAGCTCATCAGAAATAGTGTTGTCACCTCTGAGACGTGTTTCCAACCAACTGCCGAAAGTCCTGATGTGTTCACATGTAATCCAGTCGTCACACTGCTTCGGGTGTTTGGAGCGCAGAATGTTCTTGTGTTCATCGACATACGGGGTCACCAAGGTAGAGTTCTGTAGAACTGTGTAGTGTGCTTGAGACCAAGAATGCCCGTCCCTGCATATTATTGAGTCCCCTCCTAGCGTGCCTTTTCCAGTCAGTCTCCCCTCATACCGTGATTGAGGGAGACCAATCTTCTTAAGGTCAGGAATGAAGTCAACACAAAACCCAATGACATCCTCTGTTTGATGGCCCATGGAGATGCTTCCTCCTGGCCTAGCGCGGTTACGGACATATTTCTTTAGGACTCCCATGAACCTCTCAAAGGGGAACATATTGTGTAGAAATACGGGGCCCAGAACGACAATCTCGTCGACTAGATGAACTAGGACGTGCGTCATGATATTGAAGAAGGATGGTGGGAACACCAGCTCGAAACTGACAAGACATTGCGCCACATCACTCCTTAGCCTTGGTATGATTTCTGGATCGATCACCTTCTGAGAGATTGCATTGAGGAATGCACATAGCTTCACAATGGCTAATCGAACATTTTCCGGTAGAAGCCCCCTCAATGCAACCGGAAGCAGTTGCGTCATAATCACGTGGCAGTCATGAGACTTTAGGTTCTGAAACTTTTTCTCTGCCATATTTATTATTCCCTTTATATTCGACGAGAAGCCAGACGGGACCTTCATACTGAGCAGGCATTCAAAGAAGATTTCCTTCTTTTCTTTGGTAAGAGCGTAGCTGGCAGGACCTTCATACTGCTTTGGAGGCATGCCGTCTTTTTCGTGCCAACATTGCAGGTCCTCCCGTGCTTCCGGTGTATCTTTTGTCTTTCCATACACGCCCAAGAAGCCTAGCAGGTTCACGCAAAGGTTCTTTGTCACGTGCATCACGTCGATTGAAGAGCGGACCTCTAGGTCTTTCCAGTAGGGTAGGTCCCAAAATATAGATTTCTTCTTCCACATGGGAGCGCGTCCCTCAGCGTCATTCGGAACAGATAGTCCGCCGGGACCCTTTCCAAAGATTACGTGTAAATCATTGACCATAGCAAGTACGTGATCACCAGTACGCATGGCGGGCTTCTTCCGGTGATCTGCCTCGCCTTTGAAATGCTTGCCTTTCTTTCGACATCGATGGTTGGTCGGAAGAAATCGACGATGCCCCAGGTACACATTCTTCCTGCATTTGTCCAGGTATATACTTTCGGTGTCAGCTAAACAGTGCATGCATGCGTGGTATCCCTTGTTTGTCTGTCCTGAAAGGTTACTGAGAGCAGTCCAATCATTGATGGTTACAAACAGCAACGCATGCAGGTCAAATTCCTCCTGTCTGTGCTCATCCCACACACGTACACCGTTTCCATTCCATAGCTGTAAAAGTTCTTCAACTAATGGCCTTAGGTACACATCAATGTCGTTGCCGGGTTGCTTAGGGCCTTGGATGAGTACTGGCATCATAATGAACTTCCGCTTCATGCACAGCCAAGGAGGAAGGTTATAGATACATAGAGTCACGGGCCAGGTGCTGTGATTGCTGCTCTGCTCCCCGAAAGGATTAATGCCATCCGCGCTTAAACCAAACCATACGTTCCTTGGGTCACCTGCAAACTCAGTCCGGTACTTTCTCTCGATTTTTCTCCACTGCGACCCGTCAGCGGGTGCTCTCAACTTCCTGACTTTCTTACGGTCCTCTCTGTGCCATCGCATCAACTTGGCATGCTCTTTGTTTCTAAACAAACGTTTCAACCGTGGTATTATAGGAGCATACCACATCACCTTGGCAGGAACCCTCTTCCTGGGGGGCTCACCGTCAACATCACCAGGGTCATCTCGTCTGATCTTATACCGCAATGCACCGCATACCGGGCATGTGTTCAAATCCTCGTACGCACCGCGGTACAGGATGCAGTCATTAGGGTATGCATGTATCTTCTGCACCTCCAATCCTAGAGGGCATACGACCTTCTTTGTTGCGTACGTACTGTCGGGCAATTCGTTATCCTTTGGAAGCTTCTTCTTCAATATTTTCAGTAGCTTCTCAAATCCTTTGTCAGGCACAGCATTCTCTACCTTCCACTGCAGCAATTTCAGTACGGTACCGAGCTTTGTGTTGCCATCTTCGCAATTGGGATACAACCCTTTTTGGTGATCCTCTAACATGCGATTGAATTTCAGCTTCTCCTTTTCACTTTTGCACTGTCTCCTTGCATCAACAATGACCCGGCGGAGATCATCATCGGGCACATCGTCTGGTTCCTCTTGATCTTCAGCTTCCCCTGTTGCAGCATCATCGTATTCAGGGGGCACATAGTTGTCATCGTCCTCTTCTTCTTCGCTGTCTTCCATCATAACCCCTATTTCTCCGTGCCTGGTCCAAACATTATAGTGTGGCATGAAACCCTTATAAAGCAGGTGGGTGTGAAGGATTTTTCGGTCAGAGTAAGACTTCGTATTCCCACATATAGGGCATGGACAACACATAAAACCATTCTGCTTGTTTGCCTCAGCCACTTCGAGAAAATTATGCACGCCCTTAATGTACTCGGAGGTGCGTCTGTCACCGTACATTCATTGCCGGTTCATCTGCGTGCATTATATATAATTAAGTGTGTCAAAAACCATTACAAAACATCATGAATAGATAAGTGACCAAATTAATAGAAGTTCATCATCACATTAAAACCAAAGTACATACATAGTTCTCATTGAACAACATATAGCTCTCCAGAGCATCTAATTAAACCATACATTATTGAAACTATGTAAAACATTTCAATGCAACAAAAAATGCGATCATAATCGCAACCAAGGTAACAATTGAGCCAACGGCATAATGATACCAAGCCTCGGTATGAATGGCATATTTTCTATACTTTCTAATCTTGAAGCGCATTGCATCCATCTTGATCTTGTGATCATCGACGACATCCGCAACATGCAACTCCAATATCATCTTCTCCTCCTCAATTTTTTTCAATTTTTCCTTCAAGTAATTGTTTTCTTCTTCAACTAAATTTAACCTCTCGACAATAGGGTCGGTTGGAATTTCCGGTTCACATACCTCCTAGATAAAAAAAATCTATGTCACGTTGGTCGGCATAATTGTCATAAACAACAAATGAACCAAATAGTTATAAAATATAATATATACCACATCCGAATCATAGACAGGACGAGGGCCGACGGGGGCGGATACCAAAACCATCGCACTATATAATAACAAAAAATAATAAAAGTAAGAAAATTATACAAGTATCTATGTAAATCATACAAGTAAGAATTTTTTTCTTTTAGAAAGAAGATAAGAACAAGAGGCTCACCACGGTTATGCCGGCGACGAGATCGGCGCGGGCGATCGACGGCGGTGAAGACGGGGACGGGACGTGACGGACCGCTAAACCTAGACAAATCTTGAGGAAAATGGAGCTTGAAGGTCGAGTTTGAAGAGGAGAAAGCTTAAGTAGTGTTACTCGGGCATTTCATCGAACACCTCATGTGCATTGGAGGTGAGCTAGAGCACCACAAACCCCTCCCCTCGCCGGCCAGAAAAAACAGAGCAGTGGAGTGCTCTGCTCGCGGGCGAGGGGTATATATAGGCACAACATTGCCCTTTGGTCCCGGTTCCTACCACGAACCGGGACCAATGGATGTGGGCCAGGAGCGAGGTCCATTGGTCCCGGTTTGTGTCTGGAACCGGGACCAAAGGGTCCAGACGAACCGGGACCAATGGCCCACAAGGCCAGGGGGCCGGCCTGGCCTCACGAACCGGGATCGATGCCCCCATGGGTCCCGGTTCCTGACTGAACCGGGACTAATGGGCTGGGTTGGCCTGGACCAAAGCCCTGTTTTCTACTAGTGGGACTCGCTATGTACGTTGGCTCGCCAAGCCTATCACAACCCTTAAATATGAAAACAAAGTCTGCATCGATAATTGAAGTATCTTCTCATCATGTTGGTCTATGTGGTATAAAGAATTGATTGCCATCTTCTGATATAGCCAATAAAAATTAGAGTGATACAGTGTTTTGAGTAATGCCTCACTGAACGAAATCAGTCTACAATCGTTCGCTACAGCGGATTTTAGGGGCTACGTTATTTTGTCATAGCACACTCTTTTTTCCATTGGATATAGCCCATTGGAAGTCTGTATCGATAATTGAACTGTCTTCTCATCATGTTGGTCTATGTCTTAAAAAGAATTGATTGCCATCCTTCCGATATAGCCAATAAAAATTAGAATGCTACAGTGTTTTGAGCAGTGCCTCACTAAACAAAATCAGTCTACAATCATTCGCTACAGCGCACTTTAAGGGCTACGTTATTCTGTCATAGCACGCTATTTTTTCCCATTGGATATAGCCCATTGGATCTTCCACCTACCCCCACCCCCGCCACACACACAGAGCTAAATGTCTGTTCCCGGGCCAACAACATCTATCAAAACTGCAAGTACAATAGGACACGTAACCAAAAAAACTGAAAAAATAGGTGTTTATCATTGAACTGACCAGTTACAAGTATGATCTCAGTTCACACTTCCGATGCCCATGCAGTTGCCGAGGCATCGCGGGTGTCTAGCTGGCTCTAAAAGGGATCCATGTCGTGGCTTCCAAATTGACCTCAATACATTCAGTGTTCTTGGCAAGAACTGGATGTTGGGATAATTGTTAACATTAGCTGCAGAGGCACCCTGCTCAAATCTCATATTTTGGGCCTGTAGACATCAAGATATCTGAAATTAGAAAAATGATCTCGTTCTCAAATAATACTAATTTCTTTCTAGCATATTCAATGAAATTTATGCAAGGAAGCATCAACACAGAGGCGAGAAGCATCACCATGAAGTGTAAAGCAGGTCATCATGGCTGTAGTAAGAGGCGAATAATTTAAGTTACAATCAACACGTGTAGTAGTAGCCTAGTATTGGAGCAAATAAACATCCATCAGCCAAGAAGAAAAGTTAGCTGACCTGTTGACGTTCATCGGTCTCATTCCACATGACCACCACTTCTGATTGTTAGCTCTCCGTCATCATACAAGTCTCGAGAAGGAATGATGGTTCCGCTTCTGCTTGCTACTGATTGTTAGATTGTACAACACCGGGTCGTTGGAAGATGACATGTACTTCCTCCACGCCACTTTAACTACTCGGTTGCAAGAGAGAGAGAGAGAGAGAGAGAGAGAGGAGAGAGAAGAGAGAGAGAGAGAGAGAGAGAGAGAGAGAAGAGATGAGAAGATAGCAGCGATAGAGAGATAGAACGAAGAGTCGCGCTAGCCTAGCGCGAGACTGCAGCTCGCTCTCTCGCTCTATCTAGCGCGCGAGCGCGCGTCGCTATCTCTCTCTCTTCGCTCATCGCGAGATCGCGAGCGAGCGCTCGCTATCGGCGCGAGCTAATCGAGAGATAGGAGCTCGATATCGCGAGCTCGACGCGCGCGATCTCTCGATCGGTCGCGCGCCGCGCGAGCTCTACCGTCGGCGTCTCTCTCGCTCTCTCTCTCTCCTCTCTCTATATCTCTCTCTCTCTATCTCTACTCTCTCTCTCTCTCTCTCTTCTCTCTCTCCGGCCGCTATCACTACGCTAACTCGATATCGCGCTCTCTTTCGCTATCTATCACCCCCTCCACTACACGTGTCCCCTTCACTCCGCTGTAGCCTCCGCTTCCGTCCGCCTCCTGCCCATTCCCTCACTGCTGCGGGCGCGTCGCACACACGACACAATGATATGAGAGGAGAGAGGTTGGGGAAGAGAGGGGCATGTGATGGTGATCTGTGTCATCGTGGACGCCCTCTTTTGCTCAATTTAGAAACCCTAGTCAATGGGGGAAGAAGAGTCGAGCGGGGAGGAGAAATCGAGCGGCAGCGGCGCCACCACGGGGAACCCTACCCGAGAGGGAGGAAACGAGCGAGGCAGGAGAGTAGAGCGATCGCCTGGTTTTTTTCAAGGTTCTTTTTCGAGGGGTTCCCACGGGAATAAAAATCGATGAGAGGGGGATCGAGGGGTCCTATCGATAGATGGGGAGGTCGAACGAAGGAACAAACGACGTACGAACTGCTTCATTAGGAGTACAGATGTTATGGTTAGATTTTACCTTAATTCTTCTTTCGTAGTTACGGATGTTTGCGAGAGGAGTTAATCATAAGTGGAAGGCTTGTTCAAGTAAGAACAGCACCCAAACACCGGTCCACCCACATACCATATTATCAAAGTAGCAAACGCGAATCAAACCAAAATGATGAAAGTGACTAGATGAAATTTCCATGTGCCCTCAAGAAAGTTTTACTTATTATAAGATACCGTTCCGGCCTGTCCTTTGCCACAAAAGGATTGGGCTACCTTGCTGCACTTTTGTTACCGTTACTATTACTTGCTCATTACAAATTATCTTGCTATCAAACTACCTGTTACCGACAATTTCAGTGCTTGCAGAAAATACCTTACTGAAAACCGTCTATCATTTCCTTCTGCTCCTCGTTAGGTTCGACACTCTTATTTATTGAAAGGACTACGATTGATCCCCTATACTTGTGGGCCATCAGTGCCCTCCGTGTCGTGCAAACGTGAGTGATTCCCGCTGTAGGGTGTTGTAATACGTTCATGATTTGCTTATGGTGGGTGGCGTGTGTGACTGAAACACATACCCGCTAAGTGGGTTGTTGCGTATGGGAGTAAAGATGACTTGCTACTTAATACTATGGTTGGGTTTTACCTTAATGATCTTTGGTAGTTGCGGATGCTTGCTAGAGTTCCAATCATAAGTGCATATGATCCAAGTACGAAAAGTATGTTAACTCATGCCTCTCCCTCATATAAAATTGCAATAGTGATTACCGGTCTAGTTATCAATTGCCTAGGGACAAATAACTTTCTTGTGTGACAAAAACTTTCTACTAAACAACTAACTTTTATTATCTTGCAATTTATTCGTAGTTTTATTCTCGCAAAATACTTCTAGTTTTATTCTTGTTCTAGGTAAAGCAAACATTAAGTGTGCGTAGAGTTGTATTGGTGGTCGATAGAACTTGAGAGAATATTTGTTTTACCTTTAGCTCCTGGTTGGGTTCGACACTTTTATTTATCGAAAAAGACTACAAACGATCCCCTATATTTGTGGGTTATCATTATGTTCAACGTCGAAGGTCAGGGCATGTCTTGGCGACCGCTGAATTTTTTTTATCTCTTTTGTCATGCATATATATATTTGGTGTAACTGCTTCTTTTCTAGGGTAGCCTCCTTTATTTTTCATATCTTAAAAAAAGGGGGAACGAGCTTTTCTTGTTTCTATGTTTGTTGTAGTGTGCTCATCAACAAGGCTGCAGACATCCAAAGATCTTTTAACAATAAACAACCAAAAGAAGTTCACAAACAATAAAACACATGTAGCTGTAAAAAAACATAACCCATCAAATTAACCAATGAAATCATTTCTCTTGGACCAATAACATGGCATGCATGACGCCTCGATTGTTCTACGGTCGTAGGTCCCATCTGCATTAGTTGGTCGCTAAGTCTTCTTTTTTCGTGAGAAACTTCAAATCTATTCATCTTCAATCATGGCAGTATAAAGAACAAGAGAGGTAATAAAAATTACAACCATGTCTGTGGACCACCTAGCGACGACTACAAGCACTGGAACGAGCCAAAGGCATGCCGTCGTCATCGCCCGTCCCTCACCGGAGCCGGACAAACCTTGTTATAGTAGACAGTCGGGAAGTCTTTGTTGTGTGCAACTACAATCGATGTGAGCGATTTGTTTTGCAAATTTTATATTCACCACAAACAACCAAGAGAAGTTGCGCAAGCAAGAAATCATACGTAGTTGAAGAAAAACACGACCCCATCAAAATGTTTTCTCCCAGATCGTGACATGGCATGGCGCCTCGATTGTTCTATATTGACTGGTCCCATCTGCAGTGGCTGGTTGCTAGGTCTTTCGTCATGTGCAACTACAATCGATGCGAGCGATTTGTTTTGTAAGTAAATTATATACGTGACATTACCATTATGAACTGTTCAAACTCTAATATCACTGACATCCTGGCCATATGCTAATCGTCCCCACCTGTTAGTGATGCAATAGTAGTTAGGGTACGTACGTGGTCTATCTATGGACCCAAATGCTAAGCATGTGGAAAGGAGTAATCAATTTGGAAGCGGTCACTCGCACCAATCGGTTTACTGTTACACCTCGTCCACCGTTTCTGGCCTATATAAATGGGCCAGGACTCCAGCGCCCTTCTCCCCTGCCTCATCTCTTCTCCGTTTTCCTCCCTCAAACTAATTTATACCACACAACATATTTCTCTTTTACGCGTTTCTTGCTGTAACTTTCTGCATCATATCACAGAAACTAGTTAATCCTCTCGTCTTGAAATCGAGGGGTACTGGTTTCTATTTTTAATGATGCATGAAAAACATATCAGATCAGGACCTTCGTTTTCTTTCAGATTAGATGAGGATCTTTGTGACCTCTTTTTTTTAAAGGAGGACATGCCCCGGGCCTCTGCATCAATTGATGCATGCAGGCATCTTATTAAAAATAAAGTACCAAAGTCTTAGGGTCACAAGGGGCCCATAGTCATAATGCAAAAATGAAAGAAAACATTAAAAAGGTGCCACAGCCGGCGATACAGAGCAGGCTACGATGCCTATACACTTAACCTATTATCAGCTCGTCATCTAAATCGGCTGAAGATAGCCCGTGCTACCGTCTCCCAACGGTTGCACCCAATAACCAAACGCTCCCTGGACTCCGCATGAGTGAGTAATGACCACATACGGATCTACACTGTAGCTCTGTAGATAACCTGCAAAAAAATCGTGAAGTTTGTCCCATTAAAATCAAATCATTTCTAGTATTCCATAACGCCCAAACTAGTGCACATATCCCTATCTGAATATGTGTCGCTGTATGTATGTCCACTTCATTGAGCCATGTCCCAAATAACGTGTTTATGCTCGTTGGGGGATGGACGTTAAACGCTATATGTATTGAACGCCATAATAGTTTTGTAAGAGGACACTCGAGAAAGAGGTGTTTAATCGTTTCATTGTGGTCACAAAAAAACCATCTTGAGTTACCGATCCAACTTCTTTTTAGCAAGTTATCTTTGGTCAGAATGACTCCTTTGTGAACGAACCACATGAAAATCTTAATTCGGAGTGGAACTTTAATCTTCCATATGTGTAATGACCTAGACAGTGGCCCTGAAACAATTAAATCCAGATACATAGATTTCACTGAAAAGATTCCGTTTGCAACTAACTTCCAGTGAATCGTATCTTCATGGTCCGATAGTTGAACTTCCATCAACCAGCGGATTAGGTGCAGCCACTCGTTCCAACGTTCCCCACTAGGGATCTCCTAAACTGGATATTAAGAAGTACCGAATTTAATACTGTGGCGATGTAATCTTCCTTTCGTTGCACAATATTAAATAGGGATGGATATTGTAGAGCCAGAGGCATGTCCCCTAGCCATGTATCTTCCCAGAATCTAGTAGTGGTACCTTTACCTACGATGAACTTCACCCGTTGGAAAAAGGTGACCTTTGTCCTCATTTACCCTTTCCAAAAAGGCGAGTCTGTAGGCTGCTATTTCTTGAGTTTGCGTTGGTTTTTCCCTTGAAAAAAAAAGGGTGATGCAGCAAAGTAGAGATAAGTATTTCCCTCAGTTAGAGAACCAAGGTATCAATCCAGTAGGAGACAACGCACAAATCACCAATACCTGCATAAACAATCAAACAACTTGCACCCAACGCAATAAAGGGGTTGTCAATCCCTTCACGGTTACTTGCAAAAGTGAGATCTAATATAGATAGATGAAACTAAACAAAAGATAAAGTAAATATTTTTGGTATTTTTGGTTTATAGATCGGAAAGTAAAAGATTGCAAAATAGTAGATCGGAAACTTATATGATGGAAAATAGAAGATCGAAAACTTATATGATGGAAAATAGACCCGGGGGCCATAGGTTTCACTAGAGGCTTCTCTCATGATAGCAAATAATACGGTGGGTGAACAAATTACTGGCGAGCAATTGATAGAAAAGCGCAAAGTTATGACGATATCTAAGGCAATGATTATGAAATATAGGCATCACGTCCGTGTCAAGCAGACCGACTCCTGCCTGCATCTACTACTATTACTCCACACATCGACCGACTCCTGCCTACATCTAGAGTATTAAGTTCATGAAGAACAGAGTAACGCATTAAGTAAGATGACATGATGTAGAGGAATAAACTCAAGCAATATGATGAAAACCCCATCTTTTTATCCTCAATGGCAACAATACAATACGTGCCTTGCTGCCCCTACTGTCACTGGGAAAGGACACCGCAAGATTGAACCCAAAGCTAAGCACTTCTCCCATTGCAAGAAAAATCAATCTAGTTGGCCAAACCAAACCGATAGTTCGAAGAGAATTACAAAGATATCAAATCATGCATAAAAGAATTCAGAGAAGATTCAAATAATATTCATAGATAAGCTGATCATAAATCCACAATTCATCGGGACAAACACACCGCAAAAGAGTATTACATCGGATAGATCTCCAACAACATCGAGGAGAACATGGTATTGAGAATCAAAGAGGGAGAGAAGAAGCCATCTAGCTACTAGCTATGGAACCGTAGGTCTGAGGTAAACTACTCACGCTTCGTCGGAAGGGCAATAGAGTTGATGTAGAAGCCCTCCGTGATCGAATCCCCCTCTGGCAGGATGCCGAAAAAGGACCCTAGATGGGATCTCACGGGTACAGAAGGTTGCGGCAGTGGAAAAGTGTTTTCGTGGATACTTCTGGTGGTTTGGGAATATATGTGAATATATAGGCGAAAGAATTAGGTCAGGGGAGTCACGGGGGGCCCACAAGGCAGGGGGCGCGCCCTACCCCCTGGGCGCGCCCTCCACCCTTGTGGCTGCCTCGTGGCTCTTCTGACTTGAACTCCAAGTCTCCTGGGTGACTTCTGGTCCAAGAAAAATCATCGCGAAGGTTTTATTCCGTTTGGACTCCGTTTGGTATTCCTTTTCTGCGAAACTCAAAAACAAGGAAAAAAACAGAAACTGGCACTGGGCTCTAGGTTAATAGGTTAGTCCCAAAAATAATATAAAATAGCATATTAATGCATATAAAACATCCAAAACAGATAATATAATAGCATGGAACAATCAAAAATTATAGATACGTTGGAGACGTATCAAGCATCCCCAAGCTTAATTATTGCTCGTCCTCGAGTAGGTTAATGATAAAAACAGAATTTTTGATGTGGAATGCTACCTAACATATTTATACATGTAATTTTCTTTATTGTGGCATGAATGTTCAGATCCATAAGATTCAAAACAAAAGTTTAATATTGACATAAAAACAATAATACTTCAAGCATACTAACAAGGCAATTATGTCTTCTCAAAATAACATGGCCAAAGAAAGCTTATCCCTACAAAATCATATAGTCTGGCTATGCTCCATCTTCATCACACAAAATATTCAAATCATGCACAACCCCGATGACAAGCCAAGCAATTGCTTCATCCTTTTGACGTTCTCAAACTTTTTCAACTTTCACGCAATACATGAGCGTGAGCCATGGACATAGCACTATAGGTGGAATAGAATATGGTGGTTGTGGAGAAGACAAAAAGAAGGAGACAGTCTCACATCAACTAGGCGTATCAACGGGCTATGGAGATGCCCCTCAATAGATATCAATGTGAGTGAGTAGGCATTGCCATGCAACGGATGCACTAGAGCTATAAGTTTATGAAAGCTCAAAAAAAAACTAAGTGGGTGTGCATCCAACTCGCTTGCTCACGAAGACCTAGGGCAATTTGAGGAAGCCCATCATTGGAATATACAAGCCAAGTTCTATAATGAAAAATTCCCACTAGTATATGAAAGTGACAACATAGGAGACTCTCTATCATGAAGATCATGGTGCTACTTTGAAGCACAAGTGTGGTAAAAGGATAGTAACATTGCCCCTTCTCTCTTTTCTCTCATTTTTTTTGTTGGGCCTTCTCTCATTTTTTGGCCTCTTTTTTTTCGTCCGGAGTCTCATCCCGACTTGTGGGGGAATCATAGTCTCCATCATCCTTTCCTCACATGGTACAATGCTCTAATAATGAAGATCATCACACTTTTATTTACTTACAACTCAAGAATTACAACTCGATACTTAGAACAAAATATGACTCTATATGAATGCCTCGGCGGTGTATCGGGATGTGCAATGAATCAAGAGTGACATGTATGAAAGAATTATGAACGGTGGATTTGCCACAAATACGATGTCAACTACATGATCATGCAAAGCAATATGACAATGATGAAGCGTGTCATAATAAACGGAACGGTGGAAAGTTGCATGGCAATATATCTCGGAATGGCTATGGAAATACCGTAACAGGTAGTTATGGTGGCTGTTTTGAGGAAGGTATATGGTGGGTGTATGGTACCGGCGAAAGTTGTGCGGCACTAGAGAGGCAAGCAATGGTGGAAGGGTGAGAGTGCGTATAATCCATGGACTCAACATTAGTCATAAAGAACTCACATACTTATTGCAAAAATCTATTAGTTATCGAAACGAAGTACTACGCGCATGCTCCTAGGGGGATAGATTGGTAGGAAAAGACCATCGCTCGTCACCGACCGCCACTCATAAGGAAGACAATCAATAAATAAATCATGCTCCAACTTCATCACATAACGGTTCACCATACGTGCATGCTACGGGAATCACAAACTTTAACACTAGTATTTCTACAATCCATAATTACTTACTAGCATGACTCTAATATCACCATCTCTATATCTCAAAACAATCATAAAGAATCAAACTTCTCATAGTATTCAATGCACTTTATATGAAAGTTTTTATTATATCCCTCTTGGATGCCTATCATATTAGGACTAAATTTATAACCAAAGCAAATTACCATGCTGTTTAAAAAGACTCTCGAAATAATATAAGTGAAGCATGAGAGTTCAATAATTTCTATAAAATAAAGCCACCGCCATGTTCTAAAAAGATATAAGTGAAGCACTAGAGCAAAATTGCCTAGCTCAAAAGATATAAGTGAAGCACAAAGAGTATTCTAATAAATCACGATTCATGAGTGTCTCTCTCAAAAGGTGTGTACAACAAGGATGATTGTAGCAAACTAAAAAGCAAAGCCTCATATCATACAAGACGCTCCAAGCAAAACACATATCATGTGGTGAATAAAAATATAGCCTCAAGTAAAGTTACCGATAGACGAAGACGAAAGAGGGGATGCCTTCCGGGGCATCCCCAAGCTTAGGCTCTTGGTTGTCCTTGAATATTACCTTGGGGTGCATTGGGCATCCCCAAGCTTAGGCTCTTGCCACTCCTTATTCCATAGTCCATCAAATCCTTACCCAAAACTTGAAAACTTCACAACACAAAACTCAACAGAAAATCACATAAGCTCCGTTAGTATAAGAAAATAAATCACCACTTTTGGTACTGTTGTGAACTCATTCTTTATTTATATTGGTGTAATATCTACTGTATTCCAACTTTTTCATGGTTCATACCCCCCGATACTACCCATAGATTCATCAAAATAAGCAAACAACACATAGAAAACAGAATCTGTCAAAAACAGAACAGTCTGCGAAGATCTGAATTGTTCTAATACTTATGTAACTCCAAAAATTATGAAAAATTAGGACAACATAGGAAATTTGTATATAAATCCTGTGTAAAAATTCTGGATTTTTTCACCCTCCAGTGAATTTAAACAATTCTGTGACTGGACGTAAAAGTTTCTGTTTTTCAACAAGATCAAATCAACTATCACCGTAAGCCATCCCAAAGGTCTTTCTTGGCACAAACACTAATTAAAACAAAAAACCACATCTAACCAGAGGCTAGATGACTTATTTATTCAAAAACAGGAAATAAAAATATTGGGTTGTCTCCCAACAAGCGTTGTTCTTTAAAGCCTTTTAGCTAGGCATTGATAATTTTAATGATGCTCACATGAAATTTAGCAATTGAAACACAAAGAGAGCATCATAAAACATGTGACAAACAAGTTTAAGTCTAACATGCTTCCTATGCATAGGGATTTTATAAGCAAACAAATTATCAAGACAAGCAAAAACCACCATATGCAAGGAAGAAAAAAGAAACAATAGCAATCTCAACATAACGAGAGGTAATTTTGTAACATGAAAATTTCTACAACCATATTTTCCTCTCTCATAATAATTACATGTAGGATCATAATCAAATTCAACAATATAACTATCACATAAAATTTTCTCTTCATGATCCACATGCATGCAAAGTTGACACTCTTCCGAAATAGTGGGATTATCATAAAATAAAGTCATGACCTCTCCGAACCCACTTTTATCAAAAATTTCATAAGATTGAATATTCTCCAAATATGTGAGATCTAAAGTCGACACTCTTCCAAACCCACTTTTAATATTATTGCAAACATTATTATCAATCTCATATTCATCATGGAGCTTAAATAAATTTTCAAGATCATAAGAAGAATCACCCCAATCATGATCATTGCAACAAGTAGTAGACATAGCAAAATTAGCATCCCCAAGCTTAGGGTTTTGCATATCATTAACATAATTGAAATTAATAGATTTTATAATAACATCATTGCAATCATACTTTTCATTCAAAGATCTATGGTGAATCACTTCATAAAGTACTTCATCACAATTTTCAGATTCACGGATTTCAAGCAAAACATCATAAAGATAATCTAGTGCACTCAACTCACTAGCAATTGGTTCATCATAATTGGATCTCTTAAAAAGATTAGCAAGTGGATGAAGATTCATAAACCTTTGGTTCTCTGATTTTCAATAAATACACAATTATTCCAACCAAACAAGCAAACAAACCAAGTAAGACATAAGGGCAAACGAAAAGAAGGACGAAAGAGAAGGCGAATAAAAAGGCAAATCTTTTCGAAAATCATTTTAGAAGTGGGGAAGAGGAAAACGAGAGGCAAATGGCGAATAATGTAATGCAAGAGATGAGAGTTTATGATGGGTACTTGGTATGTCTTGACTTGGCGTAGATCTCCCCGGCAACGGCGCCAGAAATTCTTCCTGCTACTTCTTGAGCTTGCGTTGGTTTTTCCCTTGAAGAAGAAAGGGTGATGGAGCAAAGTAGAGATAAGTATTTCCCTCAGTTAGAGAACCAATGTATCAATCCAGTAGGAGACAACGCACAAATCACCAATACCTGCACAAACAATCAAACAACTTGCACCCAACGCGATAAAGGGGTTGTCAATCCCTTCACGGTTACTTGCAAAAGTGAGATCTAATAGAGATAGATGAAACTAAACAAAAGATAAAGTAAATATTTTTGGTATTTTTGGTTTATAGATCGGAAAGTAAAAGATTGCAAAATAGTAGATCGGAAACTTATATGATGGAAAATAGAAGATCGGAAACTTATATGATGGAAAATAGACCAGGGGGCCATAGGTTTCACTAGAGGCTTCTCTCATGATAGCAAATAATACGGTGGGTGAACAAATTACTGTCGAGCAATTGATAGAAAAGCGCAAAGTTATGACGATATCTAAGGCAATGATTATGAAATATAGGCATCACGTCTGTGTCAAATAGACCGACTCCTGCCTGCATCTACTACTATTACTCCACACATCGACCGACTCCTGCCTGCATCTAGAGTATTAAGTTCATGAAGAACAGAGTAACACATTAAGTAAGATGACATGATGTAGAGGAATGAACTCAAGCAATATGATGAAAACCCCATCTTTTTATCCTCGATGGCAACAATACAATACGTGCCTTGCTGCCCCTACTGTCACTGGGAAAGGACGCCGCAAGATTGAACCCAAAGCTAAGCACTTCTCCCATTGCAAGAAAAACCAATCTAGTTGGCCAAACCAAACTGATAGTTCAAAGAGAATTACAAAGATATCAAATCATGCATAAAAGAATTCAGAGAAGATTCGAATAATATTCATAGATAAGCTAATCATAAATCCATAATTCATCGGATCTCGACAAACACACCGCAAACGAGTATTACTTCGAATAGATCTCCAAGAACATCGAGGAGAACATGGTATTGAGAATCAAAGAGAGAGAAGAAGCCATCTAGCTACTAGCTATGGACCCGTAGGTCTGAGGTAAACTACTCATGCTTCATCGGAAGGGCAATAGAGTTGATGTAGAAGCCCTCCGTGATCGAATCCCCCTCCGGCAGGATGCCGGAAAAGGCCCCTAGATTGGATCTCACGGGTACAGAAGGTTGCGACGGTGGAAAAGTGTTTTCGTGGATACTTCTGGTGGTTTGGGAATATATGTGAATATATAGGCGAAAGAATTAGGTCAGGGGAGTCACGGGGGGCCCACAAGGCAGGGGGGCGCGCCCTCCACCCTTGTGGCCGCCTCGTGGCTCTTCTGACTTGAAATCCAAGTCTCCTTGGTGTCTTCTGGTCCAAGAAAAATCATCGCGAAGGTTTTATTCCGTTTGGACTCCGTTTGGTATTCCTTTTCTGCGAAACTCAAAAATAAGGAAAAAAACAGAAACTGGCACTAGGCTCTAGGTTAATAGGTTAGTCCCAAAAATAATATAAAATAGCATATTAATGCATATTAAACATCCAAAATAGATAATATAATAGCATGGAACAATAAAAAATTATAGATACGTTGGAGACGTATCATAGGCCTAGCTGTAACCTGGGCCAAAGTCTTGGTGTGTAAGTACTTATTTCACAATATTTGTACCCACATACCCTCGGTCTCCACCGATAGCCTGTATAGCCATTTGCTAAGCAAACATTTGTTCTTCACCTCTAAGTTCTCGATTCCTAACCCACCTTGGTCATTTGTTCTGAAGATAATATCCCATCGGGCTAGTCGGTATTTCTCCTTAGCCTCATCACTTTGCCAAAAGAAGCAGGATCGATAGAAGTCTAATCTTTACCGCACCCCTACCGGTACTTCAAAGAAAGACAAAAGGAACATCGGCAAGCTCGTCAAAACCGAATTTATCAAAACCAGACGACCTCCGTAAGACATTAGCTTGCCCTTCCAGCAGCTTAGTCGTTTTTCAAATCTATCTTCTATACATTTCCACTCCTTGTTCGTTAAACGCCTATGGTGGATTGGGATCCCTAGGTAACTAAACAGCAAGGAGCCCATTTCGCAACCGAACAATTGTCTATACTCATCTTGTTCTTCTTTCGCTCTCCCGAAATAGAACAATTCGCTTTTGTTAAAATTTATTTTTAGTCCACATAATTGCTCAAATAGGCAAAGCACAAGCTTCATATTCCTGGCTTTCGCGAGGTCGTGCTCCATGATAATAATGGTGTCGTCAGCGTACTGTAGAATGGATACACCCCCATGTACCAGGTGGGGAACTAGTCCTCCTACTTAGCCATTCTCTTTAGCCCGACCGATGAGGACTGCCAACATATCCGCTACTATGTTGAACAGCACGGGGGACATGGAGTCCCCCTATCTTAGCCCCTTGTGTGTCTGAAAATAATGCCTGATGTCACCATTCACTTTTATCCCAACACTACCCTTTTGTATGAATGCGTCCACCTGAGATCTCCAGAACTCATTGAACCCCTTCATACGTAAGGCTTGCTAGAGGAAGGGCCATTTGACCTTATCATACGCTTTCGCAAAGTCCACTTTGAATATAACACCATCTAATTTCTTCGTGTGGATTTCATGGAGAGTTTCATGTAGGACGACAACCCCTTCAAGGATGTGTTGGCCTGGCATGAAAGTAGTTTGGATTGGTTGGACTACCGAATGAGCTATCTGCGTTAACCTATTCGTACCAACCTTGGTAAAGATCTTGAAGCTTACATTGAGAAGACAGATCGGCCTGAATTGCTCAATACGGGCAGCCACCACTTTCTTTGGCAACAACGTTATTGTTCCAAAATTTAAGTGGAATAACTGTAAGTGACCGTCAAACAAGTCTTGGAACAAAGGCATAAGATCACCCTTGATGATATGCCAGCATCGCTTATAAAATTCCGTCGGGAACCCATCCGGTCTGGGGGCTTTATTTTGTTTCATTTGTGTTATTGCATCAAACACCTCTTTCTCAGTGAATGGAGCAGACAACACCTCATTCTCATTAGAGCTGAGTTGAGGTATGTCCCGGATCTCACTCTCATCTAGAGACACAAAATTTTCTTCTGGTGCTCCAAAAAGCTTCTTATAATAATTGGAGATGTACAGTTTGAGGTTCTCATGCCCTACAATTGTACCCTCATCTTGTTCAAGTTGGATAATTTTCTTTTTTCTATGTTTCCCATTAGCTATCAGATGAAAGAATTGGGTATTATCATCCCCTTGGACAATCTTAGATACCTTTGCTCTAAGTGCCCATTTCATCTCCTCCTCTCGCAGAAGAGCTTGTAACTTCTGCTCCGCCTCATTCTTAGTATTCCGGTCAGACATATTAAGAAGTGTGGTTTCCGCTCTCAAGCTCATTAATAATTTGTATCAATATCTCCTTTTCAACTTTATATAAACCACTTTGATTCTTGGCCCATCCTCTCAAGAACTGGCGCAAGTGTCTAATTTGTTCTGCCATCTATCAATACTTGAGACACCCCCCGACTCCGTGGCGCACTCGGCTGCAATGAGATCTAGCCCTCTCAAACCATCCTAATTCGAAAGAGAAATTATTTTTGTTTCCCACATGTGTCACTTCCCCAGAATCGACCAACAGTGGAGTATGATCAGAAATGGCCCTCTGAAGGGCGTGGACCGTTACCAAAGGATATTTTTGCTCCCACTCAACACTAGTGAGAACCCGGTCCAATTTCTCATAAGTAGGTACTGGTAAAGAATTAGCCCATGTGAATTATCTCCTAGTGAGGTCAATCTCCCTCAAATAAGACAGTCAATTATCGTATTAAACATAAATGACCATCTCCCATCAAAATCGTCATTATTTTTTTTCGTCTTGTCTTCTAATAATATTGAAATCTCCTCCCACCAGAATGGGAAGTATTTCATCACCACAAATTCTCACCAGATCTGCAAGGAAATCTGGTTTAAGCTCTGGCTGAGCCGCACCATATACGGCCACCAAAGCACATCTGAACCCATCAACTTTCGACCTTACATGAAATTTGATGGTAAAATCTTTGTAAAGCATATTCAACACTTCTAATGATTCACACTTCACCCCGAGTAAGATCCCTCCGGACCGACCCCTTGGGGGTAAACAGTGCCAATCAAAGTCAACCCCACCTGAAATGGTGTTGAGGAATTGCGAAGTGAAATTATCTCGACCCGTTCTAATAGAGCCATAAAATCAAATTTATGCTCTATCATTGTTTCTCTAAGAAATCTTCTTTTAGCCAAGTCCGCTAGACCTCTGCTATTCCAAAAAATCCCATTCATATTTCATCATGGAATTTTTTTCTTTTGTTTTACTCTCGCACTCCTACACACTGCCGATGTAGGATAAACCTTCCTCTTCCAGGTTCTTTTTGGTTTATCTTTCATCCCCTCTGTGTCCTCATGACTAGTGGCAGCGGTAGAGCAAACAACTGTTTGCGAAGGGGCCATATACCCCTCTGAAACCACATCCTCCTCCTCATTTTCTAATCCCTCTGTGGGAATCAGATCCTCACATAGGGTCTGTAATGTTGTGACTCCAAGATTATTAATGTCAGAATTTTCCATAGGTTTGACTGCCGCCATGTTTTGAATTAATTCAATGGCTCTTTTTCACTTCTAAGTCTAGTAAATCATTAATGGATTTGGTGGTTTCTTTGCCATTACTACCAAGAGATATTCCTAGGTTGTTGGTTTTATCTAAGATATCATGCTCAGAAAAGTGAAGAATTGAACAACTTGTGCTGACTGACATACCCGTATTCGCTTCTATGTCTTGAAGCATGGCGGCCCTCATCGCCCGCCCCATCTTATGTCATCGGCATCCGGCTACTCCTGAATCCGGTGACTAAAGCGTCTGTCCCCGGACGAAGGATCCGGAATCCCACCAAAAGCTAACACGTCCTCCATGGTCACGCCTCCCGGGGTGTGGCCGCCTGCCATATATCCGGCCGAGAATGTAACCGTGGGAGACAGCAGCCTCCTGGACGGACCCTCCGGCGCACCATCGACCATGCCGGTCAGTGCGTTAGGGTCAGACTGGCGGCCCTCCACTCCAACCAAGAACGACACCTCCTGTGACGTGCAAGTCAGTCATGGTGAAGAAGACCGCGGTGTAGGAGGTGGCATATCCGACCGACCGGCCGGGTCCGCCTCCTCCCCCGCAGGTGGTGGGGCAACCTTTGTCGATCGCCCCTCCTCCCTCTCCTGCGAGCGTAGCGATGAACTGGAAGGTAAATAGAACGGTGAAGACAGAGTGGTCCCTTGGGCCTCCTGCCCGATGTGAACCACCTCCACCTCCACTAGGGGAAGCTGGCGCCTCTGTACTGTCACCTGCGAGATAAGCTCAACAGGCTCCTGATACAGCTGCTCGACCATGAAGTCCATGGCAAGGCTATCGTCAGCCCCCTCCGTCTCAACACGGTCGCCCCACAGATGACTCGGTGCTGACACCACTTGGAACGATCCAAAGCGAAGAGAAGCTGTGGGAGGGGACGTAGGGGCCGACCCCCTATTAGTCCGCGGCTGTGCTGACTGTGCGGGCTTTCCCGCCGGTGTATCCTATCCACCATGCTCACCCGATTTGCCATCCATCCCCTGGTTAACATTACCGTCACCACCCTCAGTCATGTCCACATCTTTCATCGTAGAATCATTATCTGCCTGCTGAATCTCCTCAATCACGACCTTGATATCATATGCCACTCCATCATAAATCCATGGTACAGAATCCAGAACATATTCCGAATCAATGACACTAACAAGCAGCCTCGCAGTTCCATGCATGCGAGTATATGGCATGTCAACCTTCTCTGTTTTACCTATCAAAGAACCAAGACTCCAAACAATGATAAAGTCGTTAATCAATTCCTCTCGTACGCCTAAAAGCCTGATCCAGACCTGCTCTAGTGGTGTACCCGTCGGCTCTGGTTTTTTGCATTCATCAAACTCAAGAACACACTTGCTCCCAGTCACTTTACTGAACCCAAACTTCAGAAGATGTTCAAGATCCTCCCTCCCGGGAAACTCCACTCTGTAGACCTGGTCGTCTACCATGACCAGTGACCAATGGAAAGATTCTGAAACCAGCCGTCTGAGTTCCCGAATCACCAACTCCTCTGTCAATGTCCCCTTAGTAACCTTGATTAAACAGAACTTCAAGCACTCCGGACGAGAGGTCACCGAGACCGTGCGTGGTGTCTTAAAGAACATAAGCTTGTTGTTACAAACACCATATATGTTCACCACTGGCTTAGGAACCAAAAGCAATGGACAGTTGTCCGATGAGTGCCCAGGTTTGAGACATATATCACATAATACTATCGTGCAATCAATCACAAAGTGCCCTGGCTCACCACACGGATAACAAGTCATCTTTTCTTTCTTGCGTGCCGCTTTATTAGCCCGCACCGTCTTCCCTTTGTCACTCTGTAAATCTCTGTCATCAGAAGATGTGGAGGTCGGTATTGCCAGAGCCTTAACTGCTGCCACCGCTGCCTCAGGCAATGCAGCAGCAGAAGTAGATGCAGAGGCATCAGCTTGGCCGCCCCGCTTATAGTCATCGTCGGCATGATTGTCGGATGTTTAGGAGCAGTCTTTGGCACATAAGGGCAGCGTGGCAGAGGGCTTCGACCGAACATGTGGCCCCGTGGCGCCTTCGACGAACTCGTCGGGCAGCGGATTAAAATTCTACTGCCATTGGTTCCCGCCGAAACCGCAGCCACCGCCATTGTTGTACTGGTTGCATCCTCATCCCTCATAGCCTCCATCATAGCCGCGACCAGCTCCAAAGCCACCACGACCGCTGTTGTATCCGGCCGGACCGTGACCACCGTGACCACAACGCCCCCTAGCAGGACCAGCTCGCCCCGCTACGGTCATGCCTTGGCCGCCCTCAGCGGCACCTCTGCCTACGTCATCGCCGCCTTGTGGAACGGCCTGCTGCCGCAGCGGCTCCTGTTGTCCACGGGATGGTGGCGGAGCCCCGTCGTCCCGGCCAGCCATTGTCGCAGCCGGTGGCCGGAGTGCCACCGGGATCTGATGAGCCCTCCCGCAACGTGAAGGGAAGCCAGGTGCGGCGGTCTTCCAAACCCTAGCTCATGTCGTTCGAGGAACATGCACATAACCGGTACCAGGTATGTCGATCGATCCATACCCAGCCTCTGCTAGCTCCGTATCATCGACAAACACCGGCCCCCAATTCGCCAACTCAAACTGGGCCATATAGCCAGCTTTAGCCGGCCCATCCACCTCCAATTCCATCCCGTCTCGGCCTAGGAGGTAATTCGAACCAGTAGTCCTGGCCGCCCCGATCCCGATCTTGGGGACAGCCAGCGAAGGAAATATGCCCTAGAGGCAATAATAAAGTTGTTATTTTATATTTCCTTATTCATGATAAAGGTTTATTATTCATGCTAGAATTGTATTGATCAGAAACTTAAATACATGTGTGAATACATAAACAAATACCATGTCCCTAGTAAGCCTCTACTAGACTAGCTCGTTGATCAAAGATGGTTAAGGTTTTCTAACCATGGACATGTGTTGTCATTTGATAACGGGATCACATCATTAGGAGAATGATGTGATGACCCCGGCTTAATCGTGCACTAATCATACACGCAAATGCACACAATCAAGCCTAAGGACTCACTTGAAGATATCACAACACAACTCTAAAACATAAATAAAGTCATACAAGCTTTATATTACAAGCCAGGGCCTCGAGGGCTTGAATACATAGCTCGATGGCATACAAGCGTCAGCGGAAGCATCAGATATCTGCGTACAGATATATTACAAAGAGAGAGATAGGCCTTCACAGAGGCGGGGCAAAATAAAATACTACGATCGAAAGGCGTAGGCCTCCTGCCTTGGACCCTCTGATCCTATTCCTGGTCGTCAGTCGGCTCCTCGTAGTAGTAGTACTCGCCAGGCGGGTAGTAGTACTGGTCGTCGGCTGGAGCATCTGGCTCAGGGGCTCCGACGTCTGGTGGCATCAAATGGGATATGGGGGAAAAAGAAAGTAAAGCAAACGTGAGTACTCATCCGAAGTACTCAGCAAGCAAGGATCTACACTACATATGCAACATTGTCAAAGGAATGGCTGTATATGTGGACTGGGCTGCAGAAATGCCAGAATAGAGGGGGAAAGCCTAGTCCTATCAAAGACTAGCATCTTCAACAATCATCAGCAGTCTTGCAGCAATAGAAGAGAGCAGATGAACATAATGTAAAGTAGTAGTAGTAGTATCATTAACCTCGACCTGAGATCCTTTCTCGACTCCCTACGAGAAAGCAATCCCAGAGCCGTACTATCCAGTTCTCATCTCAAGTTCTAGTTGTACCGATCGGGATACAACTCCGAGTGTCCGTTACCGTAGGACAGGCTATCGATAGAAGTTTCTTCCCTGCAGGGGTGCACCAAGTTACCCACCACGCTCGCTTAACTCCGGCCGGACACACTTTTCTGGGTCATGGCCGCCCTCGGCCAAACGATACGCCGCAACCCGACCGAATACTTAAAAGAGAGGTCAGCACGCCGGACTAAACCTATGCGCCCAGGGGTCTTGGGCCTTCGCCCCGGGAACTCCTGCACGTTGCGAACGCGGCTGAACGCAGAGCTAGCAACCCCTTATACAAGTGCGATTGCGTTCCCAGTCCAATTCAGCGCGCGCCGCTCAGTCGCTGACATCTATTAAGCTCCGGCTGAAGTATACGACGTAGAATGCCCATACTATGCCCACGTGATGGTTAGTGCTATCAGGCCAAAGGACCCTCGGATCAAATATCCAAACCGTTTAGTGGTTTAGGATCACGCGGAAACGAGCAGAGACTCACGATCGATGTGACCCCGTCGCCCCGTCTCGAGGACTTGCGGCAAGGGCGAGGAATGCCCGGCCACGCCTCGTGTTCAAGTCTTGGGTACCCTTCAGGTACACCCGATTACACATCACCTCACATAAAGCTCGCGCGGGTACCCCTCAGGGCCGACACGTCTTTAGTAACATGGTTTAGTGCAAGTCTACTCAACAACAGTATCTGTGTGTCTGACACCAAGGGAACCTTGAGGAATCACCCTCGATGGAATCCCACCTGATGTTATAGTCAAGGTGAACGAAGGAGGAATCACCCTCGAGGTCCACACTTGAGAAGTTGCACGACGACGCTGTTATCGAGGGTGGTGTAGGAGGAATCACCCTCGCTTTCCACGACCGAGTAACTAACCTACAAGGCTAACATCAGAAGTGCTGACGAGGTATCACCCTCGGCACTCGACGGTAACCCGGTAGTGTCGGCAACTAAGGGGGAAGTGATGTGCGGTGCCAGGGTCTGGTCTTCAATCCCGAGGATCGGGTCTTCTGAGGTCCAGCGGGGCAGTCGGGATAAAGTGGGGGTCTCTGTCGGGTCTCTACCCAGCCTATACTAAGCAGTCTAGGATAACCAGAAAGGTAGCAAGGCAGGTTACAATAATCAGGCTATGCAGCGGATATAGGAAAACAGTAGCAGTAGTAGTTCTAATGAAAGCATAAGAGAGAAGAGAATAGGCGATATAGGCATGCTCAAAATGGGGGTGCTTGCCTGTTTGCTCGGGGGCAAGGGCAAGGTCGTCGGTGCTGTCGTCGGGGACGTAGTCGTACTCCGGAGCTGCGTCTGCCTCGGGAGCTACGTCAACATCGGGGTCTACCGAGAGAGAAGAGGGGGAAGAAACAGGTAAACATAATGCAAACATATGACACACAGCGCGTGCTATGCTATGATGCAGTGCAGGGTTGCCTAATTATGCTTCTAAGTCATTTTAGTTATTTTCAGGATTATTCTGGGTTTTATTAACCGAGGTGTGTGCACTATTCATCTGCCGGATTCGGGCCCGGAGTTACGAGTTCTTCTATGTGGGAGGTTCCGACAAAGAAACAGACGGCACGATCAGACTCGGCTCGTCGTTCTGAGCAACTTTCATGTTTTAAGTTTTTCGATCTGAGCTACGGTTTAAAAGATATGAATTTTTAAAGATTATTTGAATTTCTGGAATTTATTTATTTTATCAGAAAAATGAATTATGACGTCAGCATGATGTCATGCTGACATCAGCAAGTCAACAGACGGCTGTACAGGTCAAACCTGACATGTGGGTCCAGTGGGACCCACATGTCAGCCTCTATTAGTGTTCAACAGAGTTAATTTAAACTACTTAGCTAATTAAGCTACTGGACCCACCTGTCATAGATTAATTAGGGTAATTAATTTATTTTATTTACAAAATCATTTTAGTTAATTATCTGAGCGATGGGTCCCTCGCGTCAGCGTCACGGTCTCGGCCACGTCAGCGGCGTTGACCAGGTCAACTAGTCAACGGGACCCACGGGCCCACCCATCAGCCTCTCAGAGGAGGCCACGTGGGCGCCACGTGGTCAGGCCGGCGTTTAAACGCCGGCGCGCACGTCTTCGCGGCGGCACGGCTCGGGCGCTCGTCATACTTCGCACACAGGCCACCAAAAGGGACGGGGCCGGGTGCGTTCGAACGGCCATTCGACGGCGCGTCGAATGGTGGCGGTGGTGTGGCCGGAAACGGCGTGCATCATCGGCGGCGAGCTCTGCAGCGGGCGCCGGAGTTCAGTCGCAGTGGGGAACACAGCTACGGCGCGAGCGCGGGCGCGCAAACTAGCTAGGCCGATGCAGCAGCCCTACAGGAGCTCGACTGAGCCACTGGCTCGAGCTGACAAAGCTCGGGTGCGCGCTAATGGCTACGGCGGCGGTGGTCAGAACGCAGCACGGCGGCGAGCTAGATAGAGCGGAGCAGAGCGGCTCAAGAAAGGGACAGAGGGGAGAAGGGAGCTCACCGCATGGTCAAGAAAGACCCGTGGCAATTGAGTAGCAGCAGAGCAGGTCGTGGCCGCCGGCGAGCCCCGGAGTCGCAGAAGAAAAGGGGGCAACGACGAACAGCAGCTGCAGGGCCTCCCCACTGCGGCTCGACGGAGCAGACGACGGGGTCGAACACGGCGCGTCTCCTGGACACGATGGCAGGGCGAAGCGGCGTCGCTGGCCACGGAAATTGTGACGAGCGGCGGCGGATCCGTTCGGCCTCCCCTCTGGATCTACGGAGAGAACGGAGGAGGAGGGGGAATGAGTGGTGGCTAGGGTTTGCGGGGGTGAGGGGGAGCTCGGGGCGGAGCTTATAGACGCCGGGGGCCGGCGGATGGACGACGCATGCGACGTCCGTCGGCGTGTCGGCGCGGGCGCGCGACAGCGCGGGGAGGAGGAGGACGACCGCGCTGGGCTGGGCCAGCTGGGCCGTGTCCGGGGCACTGTGCACTAAGGCCCATGCACAGTGCCTCGTTTTTATTTATCTGTTTCTGTTTTTCATTTTCTCTTTTATTCTTTTCTGTTTGGAAATAGTTAGGGCTCTTATGCACTTTCATAAAATATGGAACTTAGTCCAAATATTACAGTGCCATTTTAGCTCTCACCAAAAAGTGGTTTGGACAGATTTGGAAACCATTTGTAATTACAATGATTTTAAATGGATTTAAATATTCTATTTTGGGGCTGTTTCATCTTGTTTGAGTCATTTGTCCAACTCCAATTATTTTGATGATGGTTTTATAAATGTTCATGGATTATTTGCCAATTAATGAACATTTTCCCATCAGTGTTTGATCAACTTCATATTCCACTTATGAATTTGAGTTGATTTTCAGATGTGAATTTGAATTGGATCATTAACCCATATGACTTGGCACTGCAAATGATCATGACTTGGCAAGTTTAACAGAGTGTCACAGAGCTTATTACAAGGGGGTGTTACAAATGATGTGATGGACAAGACCCACCCGTTAGCTTAGCATAATGATCATTCAGTTTATTGCTATTGCTTTCTTCATGTCAAATACTTATTCCTTCGACTATGAGATTATGCAACTCCCGGATACTGGAGGAATACCTTGTGTGCTCTCAAATGTCACAACGTAGCTGGGTGATCATAAATATTCTCTACAGGTATCTCCGAAGGTGTTTGTTGAGTTGGCATAGATCGAGATTAGGATTTGTCACTCCGAGTATCGGAGAGGTATCTCTGGGCCCTCTCGGTAATACACATCATAAGCTTGCAAGCAAATGACTAAGGAGTTACTTACAAGGTGATGTATTATAGAACGAGTAAAGAGACTTGCCAGTAACGAGATTGAACTAGGTATAGAGATACCGACGATCGAATCTCGGGCAAGTAACATACCGATGGACAAAGGGAATTATGTATGTTGTCATAATGGTTCGACTGATAAAGATCTTCGTAGAATATGTAGGAGCCAATATGAGCATCCAGGTTCCGCTATTGGTTATTGACCGGAGAGGTGTCTCGGTCATGTCTACATAGTTCTCGAACCCGTAGGGTCCGCACGCTTAACGTTCGTTGATGATATAGTGTTATATGAGTTATATGTTTTGGTGACCGAATGTTGTTCGGAGTCCCAGATGAGATCACGGACATGACGAGGAGTCTCGAAATGGTCGAGAGGTAAAGATTGATATATAGGACGATGGTATTTGGACACCGAAAGTGTTTCGGACGTACCGGGAAGGAATCGGGTCACCGGAAGGGGTTCCGGGCACCCCCCGGCAAGTTATGGGCCTTATGGGCCAAAGGAGGGGATAGACCAGCCCATAAGGGGGCTAGTGCGCCCCTTCCCTTGGCTGGCCAGCCCTAGGGAAGGAAAAGGGGGAGGGCTAGCCCCTCCTGCCTTTCCCTCTCATGGGAGAAAGGAAAGGGGGGGTCGCCACCCTCCCCTGCCTTTTCCCGCACTCCAAATATGGAAAGGGGGGCGCCACTTGGGGAAAGACCCAAGTAGGATTCGGCCTACTTGGGGTGCCCCTTGGCCTCTCCCCTTTCCCCTCCACCTATATATATGTGGGAGGGGGGCGCCTAGTGATACGTCTCCAACGTATCTATAATTTTTTATTGTTCCATGCTATTATATTATCTGTTTTGGATGTTTTATATGCATTATTATGCTATTTTATATTATTTTTGGGGACTAACCTATTAACCTAGAGCCCAGTGCCAGTTCCTGTTTTTTCCTTGTTTTTGAGTTTTGCAGAAAAGGAATACCAAATAGATTCCAAACGGAATAAAACCTTCGCGATGATTTTTCTTGGACCAGAAGATAACCAGAAGACTTGGAGATGAAGTCAGAGGAGCCACGAGGCGGCCACAAGGACAGAGGGCGCGCCCAGGGGGGTAGTGCGCGCCCCCCACCCTTGTGGGCCCCTCGTGCACTTCCTGACCTAATTCTTTCGCCTATATATACTCTTATATCCCCAAACCATCGGGGGGAGCCACGAAAATACTTTTGAACCGCCGCAACCTTCTGTACCCATGAGATCCCATCTAGGGGCCTTTTCCGGCATCCTGCCAGAGGGGGATTCGATCATGGAGGGCTTCTACATCAACACCATTGCCCTTCCGATGAAGCGTGAGTAGTTTACCACAGACCTACGGGTCCATAGCTAGTAGCTAGATGGCTTCTTCTCTCTCTTTGATTCTCAATACCATGTTCTCCTCGATGTTCTTGGAGATCTATTCGATGTAATACTTTTTTGCGGTATGTTCGCCGAGATCCTATGAATTGTGGATTTATGATCAGCTTATCTATGAATATTATTTGAATCTTCTCTGAATTCTTTTATGCATGATTTGATATCTTTGTAATTCTCTTCGAACTATCGGTTTGGTTTGGCCAACTAGATTGGTTTTTCTTGCAATGGGAGAAGTGCTTAGCTTTGGGTTCAATCTTGTGGTGTCCTTTCCCAGTGACAGTAGGGGCTGCAAGGCACGTATTGTATTGTTGCCATCGAGGATAAAAATATGGGGTTTTCATCATATTGCTTGAGTTAATTCCTCTACATCATGTCATCTTGCTTAATGCGTTACTCCGTTCTTTATGAACTTAATACTCTAGATGCATGCTGGATAGCGGTCGATGTGTGGAGTAATAGTAGTAGATGCAGGCAGGAGTCGGTCTACTTGACACGGACGTGATGCCTATATTCATGATCATTGCCTTAGATATCGTCATAACTTTGCGCTTTTCTATCAATTGCTCGGCAGTAATTTGTTTACCCGCCGTAATATTTTCTATCTTGAGAGAAGCCTCTAGTGAAACCTATGGCCCCCGGGTCTATCTTCCATCATATAAGTTTCCGATCTACTATTTTGCAATCTTTTATTTTCAGATCTATAAACCAAAAAACCCAAAAATATTTTATGTTTTGTTTAGTTTTATTTATCTATCTCTATCAGATCTCACTTTTGCAAATAACCGTGAAGGGATTGACAACCCCTTTATCGCGTTGGGTGCAAGTTGTTTGGTTGTTTGTGCAGGTATTTGGTGACTTGTGCGTTGTCTCCTACTGGATTGATACCTTGGTTCTCAAACTGAGGGAAATACTTATCTCTACTTTGCTGCATCACCCTTTCCTCTTCAAGGGAAAAACCAACGCAAGCTCAAGAAGTAGCACCTAGCACATCTCAGACAATAGTCTTAGCCGTGTGCGGCGCCCCCCTCCACCGTTTACACCCCCGGTCATATTTTCGTAGTGCTTAGGCAAAGCCCTGCAGAGATCACTTCACCATCACCATCACCACGCCGTCGTGCTGCCGGAACTCATCCACTACTTCGCCCGTCTTGCTGGATCAAGAAGGCGAGGACGTCACCGAGCTGAACGTGTGCAGAACTCGGAGGTGCCTTACGTTCGGTACTTGATCGGTTGGAGCGCGAAGAAGTTCGACTACATCAACCGCGTTACTAAACGCTTCCGCTTACGATCTACGAGGGTACATAGACACACTCTCCCTCTCGTTGCTATGCATCTCCATGGATAGATCATTGTGTGTGCATAGAATTTTTTTTGTTTTCCATGCAACGTTTCCCAACAGTGGCATCATGAGCTAGGTCTATGCGTAGATGATATGCACGAGTAGAACACAAAGAGTTGTGGGCAATAGTCATACTGCTTACCCCCAATGTTTTATTTTGATTCGGCGGTATTGTGGGATGAAGTAGCCCGGACCAACCTTACATGTCCATGTACATGAGACCGGTTCCACCGACAGACATGCAACTAGTTTTGCATAAAGGTGGCTGGCGGGTGTCTGTTTCTCCTACTTTAGTTGAATCGAATTTGACTGCGGCCGGTCCTTGAAGAAGGTTAAAACAACAAACTTGACGAATCACCGTTGTGGTTTTTGCCTAGGTAAGAACGGTTCTTGCTAGAAGCCCGTAGCAGCCACGTAAAACTTGCAACAACAAAGTAGAGGACGTCTAACTTGTTTTTGCAGGGCATGTTGTGATGTGATATGGTCAAGACATGATGTGATATACGTTATTGTATGAGATGATCATGTTTTGTAAGTTATCGGCAACCGGCAGGAGCCTTATGGTTGTCTCTTTATTGTATGAAATGCAAATGCCATGTAATTGCTTTACTTTATAACTATGCATTAGCAATAGTTGTAGAAGCAATAGTTGGCGAGACGACCACGACGCAACGATGGAGATCAAGGTGTCGAGCCGGTGACGATGGAGATCATGACGATGCTTTAGAGATGGAGATCAAAAGCACAAGATGATGGCCATATCATGTCACATATTTTGATTGCATGTGATGTTTATCTTTTATGCATCTTATTTTGCTTAGAACAACGGTAGCATTATAAGATGATCCCTTCACTAAATTTCAAGATATAAGTGTTCTCCTCGAGTATGCACCGTTGCGAAAGTTCGTCGTTTCGAGACTCCACGTGATGATCGGGTGTGATAGACTCTACATTCACATACAATGGGTGTAAGACAGTTTTGCACATGCAGAATACTTGGGTTAAACTTGACGAGCCTAGCATGTACAGACATGGTCTCGGAACACTAGAGACCGAAAGGTCGAACGTGAGTCATATAGTAGATATGATCAACATAGAGATGTTCACCATTGATGACTACCCTGTAACACCCCTGTGTAATTGCCACTGTGATCAACTGCTAATAATGCCAAGTCACTTCATTTGCAGTGCCTAGTCATAGTGGTTAATCAAAACAAATTCAAATTCTATTCTGAAAATCAACTCAAATTCAAAAGTGCAAAATAAGTTTGCTCAAACACTATGGGAAAAATGTTCACTAAATTGCAAAAATCCAGAAGCATTTATAAAAATATGAACAATGATAATGGAATTAGTTAGATGACTCCAACAACATGAAACAGCACCAAAATAGAATTATTTAATCCATTTATATTAATATCAAATTCAAATGAAATCCTACTTTGCCCAAACCAGTTTTTGATGACAAATAATATTGTATGGAAACATCTGGGCCAAGTCTCACACTTTACAAAAGAGCTAATGTGGCCTAACTAATACAAAACAGAAAAGAAATAAAAGGAAAATAGAAAACAGAAACAAGAAAATAAAACGAGGCACTGTGCACTGGGCCTAAGTGCACAGTGCCCCGAAATTGGCCCACCTGGCCCATCTCCTCCTTCTCTCCCCTGCGTGTCGGCTCGCCCGTGGACGAGCGCGCGCACGCCGGCCGCGCGCCGACACGACGACGGCCACCGACGCCACCGACGCGAGGGGATAAGGACGCAGCCTCGTCCACTCCCCCTGGACCTCCTCGCTCACTCTCCCCTCGCCCGGCTCGCTCCTCCCCTTCCCCCTTCCTCCTCCAGATCCGCAGCAGAGCGCCACCGTAGCCGCTCGCCGTGGTTCGCGCGTCCACCGTCGCCCTCGTGCCTCGCTACCGTGTCCTACGCCTTCGTTATCGTCGGCCACGTCGTCCTCTACCTCGAATGGGAGCCGGGGAGCACCGCAAGCAGTGGATCGAGCCGCCCCTCTTCTTCCTGGACTCCGACGATCCCCGACGTCTCCGGCGAACCGCTGCTGCTACTAAGCTCTCGAAGGCTTTTCTTAGCCGCGCGGTGAGCTCCTCCACCTCCTGCTCCTCTCTGTTTGTTTCCCCGCGGGCCGTAGCTAGCCTGCCACCACGCCCGTACTCTGCTCGCCGCCGACGAGCTCGTGGCCGTCGCCACAGCCGCTGTCGTGCTCGCCTGAGCGCGTCACCGTGCTCCTGGAGCTCGTGCGAGTCCAACGCGCATACGCACGCGCCCGTTTGTGCCTCCTAGCTCCATACCCATCAAGTGCCCGAACGCGCCTCCGCCTTAGCTCACCGCCGGTGCCCTTCCGATGACCAAATGGTCACAGGGACGAGCCCTTTGTGCTCAGCGCATCGAGTAGAGCCTCGCTAGCCTCGCCGTTCGCTCACTTGCGCGCTACTGCCCCGAATCCGTCATCGTCCGAACTCCGGCGTCCGCCGCGTTCGTCGCCGCCGTCGCTGTAGAGCTTCTCCGACGATGCCACTGCCACCGTTCGACGCGGCTTGCTCCGGCCGATCGAACGCACCCTCGCGCGCGTAAAATTGTCGCCCGTAGGCAAAATCCGACGAGGCCCGAGGCCCTCTGCCGCGTTTTCGTGCACGCCGGCGTTCAGCCGCCGGCCGGCCGACGTGGCAAGGCCGGGCCCCACCTCAGGGTGGATGACAGTGGGCCCCGCGGGTCCCAGTTGACTGGGTTGACCCAGTCAACTGCTGACTGGGCAGCCCAGTGTCACCGACACGCGGGCCCCACCGCATATCAGATTAAATAAAATGTTTAAATAAATAAAACTAATTAGTTAAATTAATTAGACACTGACAAGTTGGGCCCACACCTCTAATAACCCTATTTAGTTTAGGATTAAACTCTGTTAAACAACAGAGACTGACATGTGGGTCCCACTGGACCCACATGTCATGTTTGACCTGGTCAGCAGACCAGTTGACCTACTGATGTCAACATTGCGTCATGCTGACGTCATATCTCCTTTTCTGTTAAATTAAATAAATTCCAGAAAATCATTTAAATCTTTAAAAATTAATAACTTTCAAACCGTATCTCGGATTGAAAAACTTAAAACATGAAAGTTGCTCAGAACGACGAGACAAATCTGATCGTGTCGTCCGTTTCCATGTCGGAACCCCCTACACAGGAGAACTCGTAACTCTGAACCCGATTCTGGTAGATGAATAGTGCATACTTACCGATTAATAAATCCCACGATAATCCTAAAAATAACTAAAGTGACCTAGATGCATCTTTAGGCAACCCTGCACTGCATCATAGCATAGCATGCCCTGTGTTGCATTTGCTTGCATTATGTTTACCTGTTTCTTCCCCCTCTTCTCTCTCGGTAGACCCCGATGTCGACGTAGCCCCCGAGGCAGACGCAGCTCCGGAGTACGACTACGTCCCCGACCACACCGTTGACGACCTTGCCCTTGCCGCAGAGCAACCAGGCAAGCAACCCCCTTTTGAACATGCCTATATCGCCTATTCTCTTCTCTCTTATGCTTGCATTAGAATTGCTGCTGCTACTGTTATCCTATATCTGCTGCATAGCCTGTTTATTGTAACCTGCTTTGTTACCTTCCTGCTTATCCTAAACTGCTTAGTATAGGCTGGGTAGAGACCCATCAGAGACCCCCACCATATCCTGACTGCCCCGCTGGATTATCAGAATACCCGATCAACGGGATTGAAGACCAGGCCCCAGCACCGCACATCACTTCCCCCTTAGTTGCTCGACACTACTGGGATACTATCGAGTGCCGAGGGTGATACCTCGTCAGCACTTCTGATGATAACCTGGTAGGTTAGTTAATTGTTCATGGTAAGCAAGGGTGATTCCTCCTACACCACCCCTGATAACGACGTCGTCGTCCAACTTCTCAAGTGTGAACCTCGAGGGTGATTCCTCCTTCTCTCTGTTAAGTATTCGGTCGGGTTGCGGCGTATCGTTTGGCTGAGGTCGGGCATGACCCAGTAAAGTGTGTCCGGCCGGAGTTAAGCGAGCGTGGTGGGTAACTTGGTGCACCCCTGTAGGGAAGAATCTTCTATCGATAGCCTGTCCTACGGTAACGGACACTCGGAGTTGTATCCCGATCGGTACAACTAGAACTTGAGATGATAACTGGATAGTATGGCTCTAGGATTGCTTTCTCGTAGGGAGTCGAGAAAGGAT
Source organism: Thinopyrum elongatum (assembly GCA_011799875.1). Lineage (NCBI taxonomy): Eukaryota > Viridiplantae > Streptophyta > Magnoliopsida > Poales > Poaceae > Thinopyrum > Thinopyrum elongatum. Next base: position 553,262,027 of record CM022302.1, on the reverse strand, counting down.
CTCTAGGCGAGGTTGATGACACTACTACTACTTTACTTTATGCTATTCTGCACTCTTCTAATGCTACAAGACTGTTGAAGATGTTGAAGATGCTAGTCTTCGATAGGACTAGGCTTTCCCCTCTATTCTGGCATTTCTGCAGCCCAGTCCACATATACAGCCTCCCTTTGGAAATGCTGCATATGTAGTGTAGATCCTTGCTTGCTGAGTACTTCGGATGAGTACTCACGTTTGCTTTGCTTTCTTTTTCTCCCCATATCCATTTGGTGCCACCAGACGACGGAGCCCCTGAGTCAGATGCCCCCGCCGACGGCTACTACTACTACCCTCCCGGCGAGTACAACTACGAGGAGCCGGCCGACGACCAGGAGTAGGATCGGAGGGTCCTAGGCAGGAGGCCAACGCCTTTCGATCGTAGTATTTTATTTTGCCCTGCCTTTCTAAAGGCTTATCTCTATTTCTGTATTATATCTGTACCCAGATATCTGATGCTTCCGCTGACGCTTGTATGCCATCAAGCTATGTATTCGAGCCCTCGAGGCCCTGGCTTGTAATATAAAGCTTGTATGACTTTATTTATGTTTTAGAGTTGTGTTGTGATATCTTCAAGTGAGTCCTTAGGTTTGATCGTGTGCATTTGCGTGTATGGTTAGTGCACGATTAAGCCGGGGTCATCACATACCCCATCTCACGTGATGATCGGACATGGGTTTAGTTGATTTGGATCACGTGTCACTTAGATAACTTGAGGGATGTTTATTTAAGTGGGAGTTCATTAGTAATTTGATTATTTGAACTTAATTTATCATGAACTTAGTCCTGATAGTATTTGCAAATCTATGATGTAGATCAATAGCTCATGATGTATCTCCCCTATTTTTTGATATGTTCCTAGAGAAAACTAAGTTGAAAGATGATGGTAGCAATGATGTGGACTGGGTCCGTGATATGAGGGTTATCCTCATTGCTGCACAGAAGAATTATGTCCTTGATGCACCGTTAGGTGACAGACTTGTTGCAGGAGCTGATGCAGATGTTATGAACGTTTAACAAGCTCAATATGATGACTACTTGATAGTTTAGTGCGCCATGCTTTACGGCTTAGAATCGGGGCTCCAAATATGTTTTGAATGCCATGGAACATATGAGATGTTCCAAGAGCTGAAATTGGTATTTCAGACTCATGCCTGTGTCAAGAGGTATGAGACCTCTGACAAGTAGTTTTCCTAAAAGATGGAGGAGAATAGCTCAGCCAGTGAGCATGTGCTTAGAATGTCTGGGTACTACAATCGCTTGAATCAAGTGGGAGTTAATCTTCCAGATAAGATAGTGATTGACAGAGTTCTCTAGTCACTATCACCAAGCTACTAGAACTTCGTGATAAACTATAATATGCAAGGGATGACGAAAACGATTCTCGAGCTCTTCGCGATGTGGAAATTGGCGAAGGTACAAATCAAGAAAGTGCATCAAATGTTGATGGTTAACAAGACCACTAGTTTGAAGATGCAAAGTTGATAATGATAGTGCAACATATTTTTGGCACTGCCGTTTAGGTCATATTGGTGTAAAGCGCATGAAGAAACTCCATGCAGATGGGCTTTTGGAATCACTTGATTATGAATCATTTGATACTTGCGAACCATGCATCATGGGCAAGATGACTAAAACTCCGTTCTCCGGAACAATGGAGCGAGTTGATGACTTATTGGATATAATACATATCGATGTATGCGGTCCAATGAGTGCTGAAGCACGCGGAGGGTATCGTTATTTTCTGACCTTCACAGATGATTTGAGTAGGTATGAGTATATCTACTTGATGAAACACAAGTCTGAAACATTTGAAAAGTTCAAAGAATTTCAGAGTGAAGTGGAGAATCATCGTAACAAGAAAATAAAGTTTCTACGATCTGATCGCGGATGCGAATATTTGAGTTACGAGTTTGGCCTTCATTTAAAACAATGTGGAATAGTTTCACAACTCACGCCACCTGGAACACCATAGCGTAATGGTGTGTCCGAACATCGTAATCGTACTTTATTAGATATGGTGTGATCTATGATGTCTCTTACCGATTTACCACTATCATTTTGGGGTTATGCATTAGAGACAGATGCATTCACGTTAAATAAGGCACCGTCTAAATCCGTTGAGACGACACCATATGAACTGTGGTTTGGCAAGAAACCTAAGCTGTCATTTCTTAAAGTTTGGGGATGCGACGCTTATGTCAAAAGGCTTCAGCCAGATAAGCTCGAACCTAAATCGGAGAAGTGCGTCTTCATAGGATAGCCTAAAGAAACTATTGGGTACACCTTCTACCACAGATCCGAAGGCAAGGTCTTTGTTGCTAAGTTTGGGTCCTTTCTAGAGAAGGAGTTTCTCTCGAAAGAAGTGAGTGGAAGGAAAGTAGAACTTGATGAGGTAATTGTACCTTCTCTCAAATTGAAGAGTAGCACATCACAGAAAACAGTTCCCGTGATGCCTACACCAACCAGAGAGGAAGCTAATGATGATGATCATGAAACTTCAGATCAAGTTACTACAGAACTTCGTAGGTCGACCAGAACACGTTCCACACCAGAGTGGTACGGTAATCCTGTCCTGGAAGTCATGTTAAAAGACCATGGCGAACCTACGAACTATGAAGAAGCTATGATGAGCCCAGATTCCGACAGATGGCTTGAGGTCATGAAATCTGAGATAGGATCCATGTATGAGAACAAAGTGTGGACTTTGGTGGACTTGCCCGATGATCGGCAAGCCATTGAGAATAAATGGATTTTCAAGAAGACTGACGCTGATAGTAATGTTACTGTCTACAAAGCTCGACTTGTGGCAAAAGGTTTTTGACAAGTTCAAGGGGTTGACTACGATGAGACTTTCTCACCCGTAGCGATGCTTACGTCTATCCAAATCATGTTAGCAATTGCCGCATTTTATGAAATTTGGCAAATGGATGTCAAAACTGCAATCCTTAATGGATTTCTTAAAGAAGAGTTGTATATGATGCAACCAGAAAGTTTTGTCGATCCTAAATGTGCTAACAAAGTGTGCAAGCTCCAGCAATCCATCTATGGACTGGTGCAAGCATCTCGGAGTTGGAATATACGCTTTGATGAGGTGATCAAAGCATATGGTTTTATACAGACTTATGGTGAAGCCTGTATTTACAAGAAAGTGAGTGGGAGCTCTGTAGCATTTCTGATATTGTATGTGCATGACATATTGTTGATTGGAAATGATATAGAAATTCTGGATAGCATAAAAGGATACTTGAATAAGAATTTTTCAATAAAAGACCTCGGTAAAGCTACTTATGTATTGGGCATCAAGATCTATAGAGATAGATCGAGACGCTTAATAGGACTTTCACAAAGCACATACCTTGACAAGATTTTGAAGGAGTTCAAAATGGATTAGTCAAAGAAGGAGTTCTAGCCTGTATTGTAAAGTGTGAAGTTGAGTAAGACTCAAAGCCCGACCACGGCAGAAGATAGAAAGAGAATGAAAGTCATTCCCTATGCCTCAGCCATAGGTTCTATAAAGTATGCCATGCTGAGTACCAGACCTGTTGTGTGCCTTGCTATGAGTTTGGCAAGGGGGTACAATAGTGATCCAGGAGTAGATCACTGGACAACGGTCAAAATTATCCTTAGAGGACTAAGGAAATGTTTCTTGGTTATGGAGGTGATAAAGGGTCGTCGTAAAGGGTTACGACGATGCAAGCTTTAACACTAATCTAGATGACTCTGAGTCTCAATCTGGATACGTATTGAAAGTGGGAGCAATTAGCTAGAGTAGCACCATGCAGAGCATTGTACACATAGAAATTTGCAAATATACATATGGATCTGAATGTGACAGACTCGTTGACTAAACTTCTCTCACAAGCAAAACATGATCACACCTTAGTACTCTTTGGGTGTTAATCACATGGCGAGGTGAACTAGATTATTGACTCTAGCAAACCCTTTGGGTGTTGGTCACATGGCGATGTGAACTATGGGTGTTAATCACATGACGATGTGAACTATTGGTGTTAAATCACATGGTGATGTGAACTAGATTATTGACTCTAGTGCAAGTGGGAGACTGAAGAAAATATGCCCTAGAGGCAATAATAAAGTTGTTATTTTATATTTCCTTATTCTTGATAAAGGTTTATTATTCATGCTAGAATTGTATTGATCGGAAACTTAAATACATGTGTGAATACATAAACAAATACCGTGTCCCTAGTAAGCCTCTACTAGACTAGCTCGTTGATCAAAGATGGTTAAGGTTTCCTAACCATGGACATGTGTTGTCATTTGATAACGGGATCACATCATTAGGAGAATGATGTGATGGACAAGACCCACCCGTTAGCTTAGCATAATGATCGTTCAGATTATTGCTATTGCTTTCTACATGTCAAATACTTATTCCTTCGACTATGAGATTATGCAACTCTCGGATACCGGAGGAATACCTTGTGTGCTATCAAACGTCACAACGTAACTGGGTGATCATAAAGATGCTCTACGGGTATCTCCGAAGGTGTTTGTTGAGTTGGCATAGATCGAGATTAGGATTTGTCACTCCGAGTATCGGAGAGGTATCTCTGGGCCCTCTCGGTAATACACATCATAAGCTTGCAAGCAAATGACTAAGGAGTTAGTTACAAGGTTATGTATTACGGAACAAGTAAAGAGACTTGCCGGTAACGAGATTGAACTAGGTATAGAGATACCGACAATCGAATCTCGGGCAAGTAACATACCGATGGACAAAGGGAATTACGTATGTTGTCATAACGGTTCGACCGATAAAGATTTTCGTAGAATATGTAGGAGCCAATATGAGCATCCAGGTTCCGCTATTGGTTATTGGCCGGAGAGGTGTCTCGGTCATGTCTACATAGTTCTCGAACCCGTAGGGTCCGCACGCTTAACGTTCGTTGATGATATAGTGTTATATGAGTTATAAGTTTTGGTGATTGAATGTTGTTCGGAGTCCCAGATGAGATCACGGACATGACGAGGAGTCTCGAAGTGGTCGAGAGGTAAAGATTGAAATATATGACGATGGTATTTGGACACCGGAAGTGTTTCGGGACGTACCGGGAAGGAATCGGGTCACCGGAAGGGGTTCCGGGCACCTCCCCCCCCCCCCCCGGCAAGTTATGGGCCTTATGGGCCAAAGGAGGGGACAAACCAGCCCACAAGGGGGCTAGTGCGCCCCTTCCCTTGGCTGGCCAGCCCTAGGGAAGGAAAAGGGGGAGGGCTAGCCCCTCCTGCCTTTCCCTCTCATGGGAGAAAGGAAAGAGGGGGTCGCCACCCTCCCCTGCCTTTTCCCGCACTCCAAATATGGAAAGAGGGGCGCCACTTGGGGAAAGACCCCAAGTAGGATTCGGCCTACTTGGGGCACCCCTTGGCCTCTCCCCTCTCCCCTCCACCTATATATATGTGGGAGGGGGGCGCCTAGCACATCCCACACAATTGTCTTAGCCGTGTGCGGCGCCCCCCTTCACCGTTTACACCCCCGGTCATATTTTCGTAGTGCTTAGGTGAAGCCCTGCGGAGATCACTTCACCATCACAATCACCACGCCGTCGTGCTGCCGGAACTCATCCACTACTTCGCCCGTCTTGCTGGATCAAGAAGGCGAGGACGTCACCGAGCTGAACATGTGCAGAACTCGAGGTGCCGTATGTTCGGTACTTGATCGGTTGGAGCGCGAAGAAGTTCGACTACATCAACCGCGTTACTAAACGCTTCCGCTCACGGTCTACGAGGGTACATAGACACACTCTCCCCCTCGTTGCTATGCATCTCCATGGATAGATCATTGCGTATGCGTAGAAATTTTTTTGTTTTCCATGCAACGTTTCCCAACAGCCAGCTGCATCGTCGTCGGAGCCCGGCCGACCTCCGGCCGCCCTTTCTTCCGTTGCCTAGTCACGAGTTTCCACGAACTGATGAAATCAGTGAGGGTTAGGGCTGGGAGATTTACCTTCGGAAGAGGCCCCATTCAGGGACGAATCACAGACGTCGCCGTCCGCCGATGCACCATCCGTCGGAAAACCTCGACCTTGTCTGTCATTGCCCAAGCCGTCCTAAGCCTCATCGGTCACCAGAAGCATGTCGCTGATTAACCCTGCAATCTCATCTTCGGAGTATCCCACTCTAAATGATTCACAAACCAAATCTGAAGGAGTAGGATATGAAGGTTCCGCCGCCGATCCGGCGATGTTCCGGCCATCGTCCTCATCGAAGTCCTTGGAGTCCGACTCCGAGAGAGCCCATAACCTATTTCCCTGGTGAGAGAGATCCGCCTTGGGCCTCGTCGGCTTGGCCGCCACAACGCCGTCCGGGAGTCGCCCCCGGTCGCCCTGTCTCTCTCATGCGTATAGAAGCTCAAACGCCCTTCCCACAGTGTCTTGTGACCTCTTTTGTGTTGGATTTTGACCAGAATGCTTTTGTTGATCTATTTTCTTCCTGATTTGTTTAATTTGCAGGTTGTTTTGTAAACTATGGTGAAACGTTAGGGCCCCCGTTTGGAACAAAGAAAATTGTACTCCTCCAATCTAAAATAAGTGCCGCAGTTTTAAATTAAGGCTCAGCGGGGGTAGGAATTTTGGAGGATTGAATTCCTACAGGAAAAAGATATATATATCCTAAGGTGCCCTTTGGAACAAAGGAATGGCTCACCAAGGTTCCTTCGAAGTTCGTATGGAAGGGCGGTCCATAAGAATTTTGGAAGAAAAGAAACATGAGGTAAGGCCTCGTGTGTTTAGATTCCTCCTTATATCTAATTCTGGTGCTTTCCCTTTGTGGTATCCAAATGGCAGTGTTGGACAATTCCTGTGTTTAGATTCCAGAACAAATTCAGGTTAGATGGCATCTTAATTCATGTGTTTTACATATTTATATTCGTATGTTTTGGGTTCATGCGTTTCAAACGGGGGCCTAGATCTACCCCTTTTGATTGCACACATTATATTAATCAATTAAACATACTACAACTCCACACATACATGAAAGGTGATACGCACACCACACCGAGAGAAGAGGCAGAGCACCAACAAACCAAAAATTCAGGCCAATGCCATAGCCTTGTAGGCGTTGTGAGTCGAAGACCAGACCTGCAGAATGTGCTTGAGGTGTGTTGGGCGAGGACGTTCCCCACGCCGACCTGGATTCAGATGTGACACATCTCACCCGCTTCCGTCATGCCACCAACCTTGTACCACCACTTGCCAGCGCAGCCACAAGAGGCGACAACTGCCAAACACAGAAAACATAAGGCCTACCACTCCGAACAGACGATAAGCAGACGAGGCCATTGGCTCAACGGTACCATCAGGGAAAACCTCGCCGTGGTGAGGAAGAGGCCGAAGCCACCTTATTTGTGGCATCACCAACTTCATCAAATTAGCGCTACTAGATGAAGACAAAGCCATGTACCTATGGAACAAGAGGGAGAGCAAGGGGAGCTCACTCCCTCCCCCACCAGCCGGAGCAGCAGACGAAGAGGAGTGGAGATCACCACTCATTGGCGTCCAAAGGCGGGTAGAAACATTCGCTTCTTCGTGAAGGGGAGATAGCAAAGGGATTTTGTTTCGGCGTTTTTGCCAGTCAGAACTACCCCTTTGACTCAAAGGTTGGCACACAATTTTGGAGGGTTTAGACCGTTAGTGATTTTTTTCACACACCACGTATATATTTGACTCAAAGGAATTGCTCTGCACTTTTTTTATTGAAAATTTTCATCTCGTTCAAATCTTGTAACATTGTTTTTTTTTTTGTCCATAAAAAATCTGGATCATCGGCCAACTAGCTGGCAGCCCAAGTCAAGTGCATATTTTATTTATGTAAGTCAATTTTTTTAGTAGGGTCAATTATATTTTGGCAGATAGTTTTTTTTTTAATATTTTTAGGCAGACCATTAAGTCAGTTTTTTTATGTCTAAAAAAATACAATTTTTTTAGGATCACCATTTTTTTTGTTGAGGATCACCTAAGTCAAGTTTTTTTTTTTGAGACATATCATTAAGTCAAGTTTTTTTTTGAGAGGTAGTATCATCAAGTCAAGTGAAGTTGAACAAGTGCTGAGTAGGCCTGTCCAGCGAGCTTCTATAGCCCAGTAACTCAAAGCCCAAACATAATTGGAGTGGCGAGCAGGCACGCCCACCGGAAATCCCTAGAGAGCTCCTCGCTGGCGCCTTATGTGCCAACAAACGAACCCAGCACCCACGCGCCTGGTTATGTGGGCCGGCCCAAAAACGAGCCGCACAGCTCGTTCAACGCGCGGCTTTGACGATCGCTTCGTGTTTCTAACAGAAAAGGATGATCGCATCGTGGTTCACTTGTCGCGGTTGACCGGTCAACTGTTGATCGCTCGCTCCTTTTCCTTCGTGCACGTTTCGTTCGTTCGTTATTTTTTTCTTTTTTTTTCTGTTTGTTGCTTCGTTCACAAAACTGAAGAACACATGGATCTGGAAAAAATTACGAATTTCAAAAACAGTTCACTAATTTGAAAAAGGTCATTAATTCTAAAAAAAGTTAATCAAAATTTGAACATAAAATTGAAAAAAGTTCATCTAATTTGAAAAAAGTTCATCGAAGTTGAAAAAAATTCATCAAATTTAAAATAGTTCATCGGATTTGAAAAAAAAATTCATTGGATTTGAAAAAAGTTCACAAAATTTGAAAAAAAAAGGTTCACCGAATTTGAAAAAGTTCATCAAAATTTGAAAAAAAGTTCATAGAATTTGAAACAAGTTCATCTAATTTTAAAAAAGATCATCGAATTTGAAAAAAAATCATCAAATTTGAGAAAAAGTTCATCGAATATGGAAAATGTTCATTTAATTTGAAAACAAAAGGTTCATCCATTTTTTGGAAAAAAACATGAAGAAAGAAAAAATTTCCAATTTGAAAAAAGAAATTTTGGAAAAAGGGGGAAAGGAAAGATGAAAGAAGAAAGGATAAAAAAGATGAAATTTATCATAGTAGGTTAGGTTGCGCGCTGGTTGTTGCAGCCTCTATCGAAGCTGGAGGATGCTGGTTCGACAGGGAGCTCGCACCACGCGCTGAGAACGCAGCGGGCGCATACCCCCCCCCCCCCCTCGCGCCCTTCTGGCCCGGCCCATGTGCGGCCGGCACGCCGCCTGTTTTTTTTTTTTGTCTTTCCCTTTGCTTTTTTTTTTGCAACAATTCAGGATATCAACAGCTTCTAAATTTCAGTAAAAGTTGCTAATTTTGAAAAAAATATTCATGATTTCGAAAAAATCATTATTTCAAAAAGATGCACGGGAATTCAAAAAATGTTTATGAATTTGTAAAAAAATGTTCATGATTTCAAAAAAAGTTCATGCATTTGTGAAATGTTCATGAATTTGCAAAAACTGTTCATGATTACAAAAAATTGTCTTGAATTTGAGATAATGTTCATGGTTCAAACAAATGTTCATGAATTCCAAAAATGCTCACGAGTTTGTAAAAAATGTTCAGGATTCCAAAAGAATGAATATTTTTTGAATTTGATGAACATATTTTGAACATCGATGAACAAATTTGGCATTTGATGAACATTTTTGTTAATTTGAAGAACAAAATTTGTGTTAGAGAAAATTTTTGGAAAAAATTATGAACAAAATTTGCATTTGATGAACATTTTTTTGGAAAAATGATGAACAAATTTTTATTCAGTGAACAAATTTTGAATGTGATGAACATTTTTGAATCTGATGAACAAAAAATTCAATGAAAAAAAAGAAACTGGCGAACATTTTTAGTTTGATGAACAACTTTTGAATTTTTATGAACATTTTTTAAATCTGATGAACAAAAAATTGAATTGGATGAACATTCTTTGGATTGTTTAACATTTTTTTGCATGGTTGACATTTTTTGAATTCGATGAACAAAAAAAGTTGTTAACGAATTCAAAATAAAAAATGCCAAAAATAGTCAAAAAGTGAAGAAGAATAAAATAGAAAAAAAGGGAAACAAAAAACAAAAAAAGGAAAAGAAGAAATGAAAAAGAAAAACGAAAGAAAAAATTGAAAAGAACAGAAAAACGGAAAAAACCAGTATAGAAAACAAAAAAAACGGTTCTGGGAATGTTCTAGAACCTTCCCAAAACCGGCAGATCTAGAGGAGGGGAAGCGAAATGGGTTGGCCCGATAACGGAAGGAAAGACGCAGGGGGGGTACGCGCTACGGTTCTACGCGGCGACCTACGCGCCATATAGGAACCACGGGTTCGATACTCCTTCAAGCGCCATTTTTTGCGTTTTAAAACCATATAACGATCGTGCAGATTGGGCCGGCCCGTTAGTACCGAAGGAAGGGAGAGGGGGTGTGCGCCCGTTTGTGGAAACAGTTGTATCGGGCGCAAAAGGCACCAAATAGGATTTGGCAAATCCCTATTGGATGCTTGTTGCGTCAAAATGTGGAGCGAAGGCACAGGGATGGAGCGGGATCGATTGCACTGGACCGCCCAGTACTTGACCTGTTACGTTCGGTTTTAGGAACCTTCTAGCAGGTTTGTATATGGTTTTATTGGTTTTGGAAACCTTCCAGATGATTCTTTGAACCGGTTTTTTCTTGTTTCTTTTTCCTATTTCTTTACATTTTTTCTTTTTCCAATTTTCTTTTCTTTTTCATTTTTTCATTTTCTGTTTCCCTTTTTATTTTCTTTCCTTTTTAATTTTTTTTCAAGTTTTTTTCTTTTTCAACAAATGTTCAGAAATTTTATAAAAGTTTGCATTTTAATTTTTTTCACAAATTCCAAATTCTTGGTGGAATTTCAAAAAATGTTCCCATTCAAAATTTGTTCGCAATTTTAAAAATTGTTCATGTTTTGAAATTTTGTTCGGGATTTCAAAAAATATTAGGGAACTTAAAAAAATGTGCCCAATTTCTAATTTTGTTCACAAATTTGAAAATTTGTTCTGAAATTCAAAAAATGTTCTGGGAATTTAAAAAATGTTTGCATTTTCATTTTTTGTTCACAAATCTAAAAAATGTTTGGGAATTTCAAATAATGTTTCAGCTTTCCAAATTTGTTCACAAATTAAAAACAAATCACGTAAAATTTGTTCGCAAATAGAAAAAATGTTCATGATTTGGACAAATTGTTTGCTATTTTCAAAAAGTGTTCATCTTTTCAAGTCTTATCCAGTTTTTCAAAAAATGTTCACGTTTCTAAATAACGTTCTTAATTGAAAAAATATTTTAATTATTAATTTTTTTGTCTTTCTTCAAAAAATGTTGCTGCTGTAGAAAATATTTTTTTTGCAGAACAAATCACGGTCGAAATTTGAAAATAAGTTGAAATCTATTGCGGCTGTTAGTTCATATAAACTCGGATGCCATCTTACACGTGAAGTCACAGGTAGTAAAATGGTTAGCGCCAGAGTAAGTTGCTGCAAGGTCCTGTGTTTGATCCGTCGCAGCACTTTAAATTTTTTTTGGAATTATCGGTCATAGTTTGCTCTAATCTCGGCCAGCCCAGTGGGGCGACCTCCCTGTGCGGCGCGCGTCTGTTGGATGCAGCGCACGTCACATAGGAGGTCCCATGCCCACCAGCGAAATTAGAGCATCTCTAGCATACCCCTTATATCGCGGACCCTTATAGGCGTTCTCTTTTACAGTTCCGCTATGTGGGGTCTGTTCGGCCGCAGCCCGCGCCAGCCCGCAAAACTCGTGGTTTTTCTGAATTTGACACATATCTCACATATTTTACACAGAATTATGAACTCAATATAACATAAAATGTAAATATTATGAATCCAAATTATAATAATTATTCAAATCACCGAATTAAACTAATAATTCAATACAACAATTGTCCCAAATACAACAATGATACCGATTACACAGGAATCAAATGAAATGAATGTTAAATTGGCCGGTGCCTTTGCCAATGGTGCTCAATGCCTTTGGCCATGCCTTTGCCAATTGTGCTCAATGAGGTCCTCCTGAAGTTGATGGTGGGTGTTTGCGTCTTCAATCTGCCGGTATGTCTGAAGGAATGCTTGTATGCGGTCAGGGTCTCTAGCTGGCTTCACACGGCTACCGACATTGTCGTAGAAGAACTCCAGGTTCATGTTCCTCTCATCTTCGATGATCATGTTGTGAAGAATCACACAATATATCATGATGTTGTTCATGGTTTTCTTGTCCCAAAAACGAGTAGGACCGCGAACAATGGCAAATCAAGTTTGCAAAACCCCAAAGGCTCTTTCAATATCTTTTCAGACAGCCTCTTGTACCTTTGCAAATTCAATATGATTCTTAGTTTTGGGCTTTTTGATGCTCTTGACAAATGTACACCAAGAAGGGTAAATACCATATGCAAGATAGTACCCCTTTGTGTACTCATGCCCATTCACCCTGAAGTTGGAAGCAGGAGCATCGCCACTAGCAAGTCTAGCAAACAAATAAGACCGTTGCAACACATTGATATCATTGAGTACCCGGCATCCCAAAAAACTATTCCAAATCCATAAATCCTCGGATGCTACGGGCTCTACCACAATTGTTGCCTTACGAGACTTGCCACAAAACTGCCCGTGCCCTGTCCACGGGCAGTTTTTCCATGTCCAATGCATGCAGTCAACTCTTCCTAGCATGCGGGGCCAACCTCGCTTCTCATTTGTTGCCATCAACATTTTAGTGTCTTCCTTGTTGGGTGCTCGAAGATAGACAGGACTAAAGACGCGGATGATCACTTTGGCGAACCTACGCGCTGACTCAATTGTAGTATCTTCGCCAATGCGAAGATACTCATCGGCATAGTTAGCTGGAATGCCATATGCAATCACCCGCATAGCTGCCAAGATTTTTTGATATGCGCTAAAACCCAACAAGCCCGCGGCGTTTCTCCTTTGAGTAAAAAATCAACAATCGGCCTCGCAAGCTTGCACTATTTTTACGAAAAGGGATCGGCGCATTCGATACCTTCTTCGGAAGAGGTGCGGAGGATAGGTAGGATTGTCCGCGAAGTAGTCTTGCATCAACATCATGTTCCTGAGATGGCGGTTGCGAGGGATGCAAAGACGGCTGACGGTCGATCCTCGTCGTCTCTTGCGGTTTCGATCCTCGACCTCCTCCACGGCTAGGACCGCCACCACCATCTGCTGCCGATGGCGCTCGAGCATCGACTCAACGTCCGAGTCATCGGACGAGGACGAATCCTCAAGCAAAAATTCCTCACAAGGACTCAAATCCATTTACAAAAACCGCATCCGAGCTCACATCGACGAAATTTCAACACCTGCGGTCGAGCTACAAGCGGCAGAAAAGGGGATCACCAGCTGCGGTCGATTTGGGGAGACGGCTACTTGGTGGCGGTCGATCCGGGGCGTCTCGGCTCGGCAGGTCCGGTGCACCGCTAGTGGACCCGGTTGTAGTGCGGCCCAGCGGCGCGATTCCGCCGGCGGAAGTGGCCGGAAACGCAGGCGATAGAGGCGGGCAGCGACGGTGGCGGGCGGCTGCGGGAGGGGATGTGGGGAACACACGCGCTGAAATGTCCCTCCGGCCAACCGCTTTCGCGTGATACAGGGCACCGACGGGGCGGTGGAAACCTGGGTTTTCACGGGTCGGAGGGGGCAATTTACCGTGCACCTCAAAAAATTTAAAGGGTCGGCTGCGTTTACGGTTTCTGTTCGGGTCACTTTTTCTGCGCAAAACCGTAAACCGGCGGTTATTTTGTGGGTCAGGGCGATATAAGGGGTCTGCTATAGATGCTTTAAGCAACCTCTTCCCCATTTCCCACCCCTCTCGCTGTCCTCTCCTCTTTCTGTCACCGCCGCCGCCGCCGTTGAAGCCGATAGACTTCCTCTTCTCTTCTCCTCGGTTCAGCGGTGGACTGCACAGTAGGTTCCATGACCCCAAGTCCATGTTTCTTGTTCTTTCGAATCTAGGGTTTTAGTTTGGGCTCAAGGGCTGGGGTTTTCTGGTTCGAATCCAGAGCATACGGGCTACATCGAGGGGCGCGTGCAACCACGATAGTTCCGATGTGATGTTTTTTCGTCCGAATCGAAGGGCACTCGCTGCTCGGGTGTACCAATGTGATGTTTTCTTGTTCAAATCAAGAGGATACAGGCTGCTTCGAGAGTTCAATGCGATAGTTCCATGGTTTCCTAATGGTCTCTCGTTCGAATCCAAGGGTGCGGGCTACGATTTGATTGTTTTTTCTTTTTTCGAATCCAGAGGTACGGGCTACCTCCTCGTGAACAAGAGGTTTGATTTTCATACTTGGGAGCAGGGAGGGGAGGGTTCTGATTTGGGTGGTTGGTAGGCTGCAGGCCAAACAGAGTTTGATCCGTTTGAGTTCAGGATTACTGACTAACGGACAACGTTTTCATCAGATCAAAGATGGCCGACCTTTGTACAAATTTTACCCTGTCTGGATGCCACAGGTTTTTCCCCGACCTTTCAGGTCAGAGCCAATTCAGACCCAATTCTCCGTGTTCATTGTCATCATGTCACTGTTCATCGCTTATGTTGGTTTGATCTGACCTTTACTACTTGCAGATCACTGGTATGATCTGGTTGAAGCTCCTCTCCGTGTAGTTCACCTCTCGCCAGAAACACAACCGTGAGTACAGGTCCCGCCATGGTGAGTTTTTGAAACAGACGTAGCTTTGTTCGTTGACGTCGCCACAAGCTATGCTAACAAAATTTTATACCTCTTCATAACTCATCTTGACACTAAACATAATTCAATTTTTACTGGTACACCCTTCGATATATAGTTTTTAAATACAAACATCGTAACAAACAAAGTAGTCATACTTATATAAACGGTGTTGTGAAAGTGGATTTTCTATCATATTAAAAATGTTCATTTATTTTAAATTTAGTTTGTGAATTTGTAGACAATATTTTGTTACAATAGATTTAGTTTTAATATAATCGAACCAAAAGTACGGCATGCCTTTACAAATTAATTTACGCATATGTGTGTACTATGTTGGAGGGGTTGCCAATAGCATCATTAATTATCTATAAGACCTTGTAGAATGTTTGGGAGTGTAGATGTAACGCTTCAAAGTAGTTTCTAAGAGGTTCCTATAATATAAGATTATCACATTTATTTGCAACAAAGTAGAAGATTCTAGAGTGTATGAGGTATTTTTTCTTCAATTATGCTAAATTCGAAATTACCTATAACCCTATCAATTGTGAATATGTAGCTGAAATCTCCTACTACAAACTGATGTAAAAGTACTGCATTAGATATGAATAACTCCACCCCTAATCAATCTCTTCACCCTGTTATGTCTCTCATGTCGCACCAACAATGTCGTCTCCGCCTTCGGTTGATGTGACCTCTTACTCCTAACTTCAAATTCCTGACAACTGTGACTTTATATTGAAATAAAACTTTTTCCTTTATACTGATAAAGAAGAGATCATATGTACGAGGTTCAAAACAATGTGCATCCAGAGGACTATCACGGAGAATGGCACCACAACTACATCAAATTCGTCTAGAAGTGGAATTGTATTTATATGTCCATGTAAGAATCTAGACAAAGATCACCTCGGAAATATGTTGAACGAGCAACAGGGACATTGAAGATTAGTTTTGGAAAAACCCTAGGTGTTTTTGTCCCTCTAGAACGTCGAGACTATAAGTGTAACTACAGACGGGATGCCTTTGTATGGGGGACTGAAAAAAGATGACTTAATTTCCCAATGCCAGAGAGGTCATGCTAAGTGGCTAGAGGTTCCACAACCTTCCAGGCTTGCAGCTACCCAGAGTCTGGACAATTGTCTAAACCCTCTTTGATCCGATCTGATCCGCTCCGCTGAGACTACAATGGTGTCATACCTAAGAATCAATCCTAGTGCAAAATCAGTAGGATTAAGCCACATATGAAGCTAATTAGGAGACTATTGTGATTGTGGTAAAAAACTATGTAAGCTACGTTCATAAGTTATATTGGCTGAATAATTTATTATCCATGTTTTTTTCAAAACGGATTTATTATCCATGTTTAGTTTATTCAATATATGATATTATTATGTGTAAAGTGAGATGTTACAATATAGTGTAGACTACATGTACATATGTTTTTACTAAAACAAACTTTCGCTCCGCTTTATAAATAAAGCCACACAGCCGAATGATATAAAGTGGTGAGAAAAACATCATACATGATGATCAAATAAAAACACGATAACACATACCAAACACGGCCAACACAACACCAAGAATGTGATGATGGACGGCGCAAAAGTGCTACCGACACACAAGCACATGAGTGACCAAACAATAACTAAAAGAAACCCAAGAACTGACACCCAAGGACTCGCAGATCCTGAATGAAACCACCAGACTATGACTCAAGGTCGGCACCAAACACTCCTAGAGAGGATCCTCTTCCCTCTGCTACTTGTGAGCTGCATTGAGATTTTCCCCGAAGAGGAAGGGTGAAACAATATAGTAGCAGATAGTATTTCCCTCAGTGAGGACCAATGTTATCGAGCCAATAGGAGAACCACGCAGATGCCTAGTAAATAGTACCTACGTACACCAGAGCAAATACTTGCACCCAACACGGGCAAGAGGGTTGTCAATCCCCTTAAACTCATTATTTGCAAGGATTAAATTTGGTAATGGTAGATATATAAATTGCAAAGTAAAATTGCAGCAAGGTATTTTTTTCATTTTTGTAATGATTAAAATAGACCCGGAGGCCATAGTCATCTCTCTCATAATATTAGCATGCGGTGGGTAGAAAATTACTGTTGGGCAATTGATAGAAAAGCGCATGGTTATGTCGTTATCATGGCAATGATCATGTATATAGGCATTACGTCCGTGACAAGTAGACCGAAACGATTCTGCATCTACTACAATTGCTCCACCAATCGACCGACTCCTGTCTGCATCTATGGTATTAAGTTCATGACGACGGAGTAACGCTTTAAGCAAGATGACATAATCTAGATAGAATAAAACCAAGCAATATGATTAAACCCCTTCGTTTTACCCTTAGTGGCAACAATCGCTACCCCTTCTGTCACAAAGTGAGGACACTGCAAGATTGAACCCATTACAAAGCACATCTTCCACTGAAGATAAATCAATCTAGTTGGCCAAACCAAACAGATATACACGAAATCTGTTAATACATGACGGATTCGAACTGTCATGGACGAGCACAAAACCATCATGGATGGCCATGCGTGACGGATTTAAAATCTGTCATGTATATCGCGTCATAATTTGACCACCATGCGCTCGGTGACGGATCTTCCAATACCGTCATGGATCCATGACGGCTCTTGACCGTCATAGATGTCACTTAACAGACATGCTAATAATGACGTTAACGTGCATGCCATGTCATCATCCGACATTGCGGCCCATCTGGTAATCAGCCCATATAGGATTCTAGCCCATTGTTTCCGTTTCGGCCCATGTAATCATGGGCCTAGTTAAAATCTCAGCTCACTCGTTATAGTTGTGGCCCAATTAATATTTTGCCCCACCAATTTCGTTAGAAATCTTTAGCCCACTAATTACAGTGTGGACCAATACCTACTTTTTTTTTATTTTGAGGTTCAATAAATATTTTTTTTCCTGTTAACATTTGAAGCACATACATTTTTTAAGATTTCTACTCATATCATTAAATTAAAAAAATTACACAAACATAAATTACAGCCAAAAGTAAAAAAGGGAAATGAAACCCACTAAAAATTACACAAACACAAAAAATTACAGCCAAGTCAAGCTCGTTGATTTTTTTTTTGATAAAGTGTAGTCATATTCATATGCAAGCAGAGTTCAATATCACGGCTTTTCGCCAAAAAAAAAAGAGTACAATATCTAGGCGCGGAGCTTATCAGGCTAAGATCCACTCGATCCTCTAGCAACAACAAAAAAATATCCACCCGATCCACTACCAGCCATCATCTTCCAGCACGGAAGGACGCTAGGATGGGATCTCGCCGCGTATTGTGCCCCTGGATTCACGCTCCTCAAACACGCATGGGAGGGGATCACGAGCACGCCGCCGCCTCGGTGTCCATCGCCATCTAGCTCGCATCCGCGCCGGCCTGTAGTTTGGTCGCATGGATGTGGACAGGGTCAGAGCACATCGCCACCGCAGTACCCATTATCCTGGCGACCTCGAGCATGCCCATCAGGTATTCTATCGCGCCAGGCCCATCCAAGTCCGCGAGCCCTTCGATGTTTCCTCGGTTCGGCACGCCCACGAGGGAGCCGCTCGCGCCCTATAGCGACTCGGGCACAGGACACAGCGACGGCACCGGCGCCAGATCGGCCATCAGGGGCGTCGCCGCCTATATGGACGAGGCCGTCGTCCAGGCGCCATACGCGGCAAGCGCCCTGCAGCTACACGGGCACCTGTCGCGGCTCAACGGGAAGCCATCCCGCTGGCGCCGTAGACCCCGTCCGCCGTCGCACCGCTTGGCCTTCGGTGGCAGCGTCCGGCACGGCGCTGCTCCCTTCGATGGCGGCCTGGGCGTCGTGGACTCGTTGGGGATGTGCTTGCCTTCGGTGAGGGGATGGAGGAAGTTAGTTGCTGGGAGAAGGGAGATGTGGATTAGGGGATGAAGAAAGGAAGGCGCTGGGAGGATGTGGAAGGATCGACAGGCGGGATGCTCGGCGAAGAAAGAGGAGAATAAATGCTCGGCTCTTCGTGGGTGGGGAGAAAAAGGAGAGATGGAACCATCCTGCTACCGTTGGATTAGAGACGATCTAACAGCTGTGACTTGCGATCCGTGTGAGGGTAGAATGAACCAATCAGAAGCCACGGTTTTCCTCAACCAGGATACACATGCATACTCAGCTAGGAATCTAATGGGCTTTTGTTGACCTCAGCCCAGCAGCGAGCAAGGCAGCCCAATTTTTGAACTAGTTTTTTTTTTCTGTTTTGCAAATACTAAGTAAGGCATCCTTGTAAAGTAATTTGCAAAAAAACATTTACCATATATACCCCAGCACACTTTTTTACATATAATATACTACATATATTTAAAAGTGCTATTTAGTTCTTTATCCTAAATAGGTTGAACAATATTATTTCCAATCATTAGAATACCCAAAGAACAATTTTCGGACTATTTTGATATATTACACATATTGTTTTGAGTGAACATCGATCAATTATGGTCTTTCTAAATTTAAAATATATTTTTATCACTGGTAAAGATTTTGATATAGTCCTCGTATTTTTAGTGAACATTTAGAAATTTAATTTATGGATTTTAGTTAAAAGATTAAACATTTTCTACTCACAAGTGGCCTAGCCATAGTCAACGATGTGCGGCTGTAGGAAACACTTGTTAGAATTTTAGCAATTATTGGGTATGTTGCTTGTGTGTCGTTACGGGGGAATGGAAGGTACTAAACGTACTAAGTTCTCTTACATATGGTTGATGAGCTCTATCCCAGCAGCTAAGTAAGTAAGTAACCATCTAAACTTTTACCACGGCCTCTAGGGATCATTTAATTACACCATACGAAGGTTCATGTTTTTAGAATTTGTTTGCATTTTTTGGAATTAAAAGACCAACAATCTACATGTTTGGAGTTGAGTCTTGCATCCTAATGTTTGATAACCCTTTCATTTTCTTGGATAAGAGCCAAACATACACTCGTTAATGCAAACATAATTTTTAGAACCAATTTTGCCAACTTTTACATGCACTTGCAGTTCCAAATTGGTTTGATTTTTTTTGTTAGATGCCTAGAAATGCACTAAATGACTTAAATATAGGAAAAGGACTTAAAAATGTCACATTTTGACATGGATCATGTAATGTTGTATGTTGAGTGTAGAAAAAATTTCAAGGCCAACGGATGAAGCTGAAGTCGTTTCTCCTTCGAACTTGACCCGTCCCCTCTCAAAACCTAGATTCTTCTTCACATATAGCATGGTTTTGTCAGCAACGTATGTTACAACTATTGCAAACCCTTCTCAAGTCTTTACTACAACCTCTAGGTGTCATATGAGAGCACCATGCCAAGTTTCATGTTTTTCAGGCTTCGTTTGCATTTTTTGAAACCAAAGAATCAATAAACTCTATGTTCGGGATCAAGTCTTGGCACCCTGATGTTTGGAATCTCTTTCCTTGTCTTGGATAAGAACAAAACATACACTCATTAATACAAATATGATTTTTCAAACTGATTTTGTCAGCTTTTGAGTGTTGAAAAAAAAATCAAGGCCAACTGATGAAGCAACGGTCGCTCTGCCTACAAATCAGACCCGTTCCCTCCCGAAATGTACTCAAAGATGGTCCAGTTTCTAAGCACCCTACGTCACAACTACTGTAAAACCTTATCAAAGTTTTACCACAACCTCTAGGTGCCATACAAGGGCACCATGCCAAGTTCCATTTTTTCAGACTTCATTTGCATTTTTCAAAATTAAAAAAATCAATAAACTCCATGTTCGAGGTCAAGTCCGACACCCTCATGTTTGTAATTCCTTTCATTTTTTGGATAAGACGCAAACATAGACTCAATAACACACGTAGCATTTTTCAAACAAACTCTGCCAACTTTTTCATGCACTTGCAGTTCCGAATTGAATTATATTCATTAAATGCCTAAAAATTCATGAAATGCCTTAAATATGCCTTAAAAAATGTCTGCCATGCCTAGAAAAAGAGTGTTTTAAAAACATGTACAACGTTTTTTTAGAAATTGTTCATTGTGCATTAAATATTATTGTGTAAAATTATTCTTACATTTTTACAAACACGTTTAACATTTTAATACATTTCTAAAATTTATTATTATTACGCAATACATTTTAATACAAGTTCAACAGTTTTCAGACCACGTGTTGTCACTTAATAATTGTGTGTTTTTTAAATACAATGAAGATATAAAATAATTGCATGCTTTTGATCCCGAGTTAGGATATAATTTTTTACAAAAAACACGTTGAACTATTTAAATCCACATAAATTTTAGAAAAAATTCATGTTTACCTCTTCTAGGTACACAATAACGAAAATAGAATAGAGGTTTGAAATACACAGTAATTGTACATTAATATTGTAACTTTTATGTATGGGGAAAATAAATGTAAAACTAAAAATTAAAGGAAAATTAAACATGAATTTTAATGCTTTTTGGAGTTCGTTTACATTTCAAAATTAAAAAAAAGAAAACTCCATATTCGGGGTTGAGTCTTGGCCCCCTCATGTTTTGAATTCCTCTCATTTTCTTGTATAAGGCCTAAACCTAGACTCAAGAACATAAATATGTTTTTTCAAACCAATTTTGCCTACCTTTTTAACCACTTAAGCTAAAATTTGAATTATATTCGTTAAATGTCTAGAAATGCTCTTAATAGCTTAAATATAGCAAACAGACTCACAAATATGCCGAATTTTGACATGGATCATGTAATGGTGTATCTTGAGTGTAGAAAATTTGGACACGATTTGTTTCTTTTTTTCTTTAAATCAATTGATACACTTTATTTATTGAACAAAGATTTCCCATTCAATTGGGCTGAAATTCCCAGCCCAAGCTCACGATCTTCTTTGTGTTTCTATTACTGGTTTTATGTGTTTTACAATTTTTATTTTTTTGGATTTTCTTTTTCCTGTTCATTTTTTATTTTATTTTTTATTCATTTTCAATTTTTTTAAAAATACATGTCAACTTTATCCAATAGACATTGTACATTTTTTGTATGCACACGTAACAGTTTTTGATACACGTTCAACATTTTTCAACATGCTGATTTTTTTGTTCAAAATACATGTTTGAAGATTTTTTGAAAAAATATTAAACATTTTTAAAATACAAGTAGGACATTTTTGTTAATTGTACAAAATATTCTTTCACACAAATATGATTGTTACAAGCTACAGGTACCTGGTTCGACCAGCTGCCTTAGAAGTGTTGATGTATATACTTTACTAATGAAAAAAGTCTCATTAATATCACAACAATATAGTTGCCAAGTGGGAAGGTGCTAACTGCTTAAAATTCATGTATGGGGTTGAGTTCCATTTATGTGTTGTTCTTTTTTCAATTAAAACATGCGGCGTACCCCTATTTGACATGTTCAATAATACATATATTTTATTTTTCCGCAAAAAAACACATTTTTTTTGTTTTGTAGGAGTTTCAATGATTTTAGAGATGATTTATTATTTTTTATAGTTTAAATGAATTTATGTGTGCCTACTGAAGGTAATGCCATTTTGATGTATATACAAGTCAAATAAGGTTTAAACATTTCATTTTTTAAGGAATTATGTTTTATTTTAGCTCATATCCTAGAAATTGATGAAAATGTCAAAAGATACTTAGGGATAACTCAAACTTCTATTTGCAACCTATTAGATAAAATGATAATAATATCCAAATATGGTAGACAATTCTTATAATTGGGCATGGAACAATGTTGTTGATTCATAAGATGGGCACAAATTTTTTAGGAGATCTCAGGAATGTTAATTATACATTGCCATTAAGTAGTACAGTACATAAATATTGTTGTCGTTTCGCAAAAGAAAAAAATATATTGTTGCCTACGCGTGAAAAGTACTATAAAAAACATGGCTCGTTTATGTAAAAACTTGGCTCGTTGGAACTTAGAGGTTAGTGCTATGTGGTCCGAATCCCCGTTTAATCTCATTATTTTAACTAAAACCCTTGGCTCGTTTTATCTAAGAACTTAAAAAGCATATTAACCGAAACGTAGACATTCCCCTGCGGTAGCGACCTAGATATATACGGTGTAAGGTCCGTTGTTCGATCCCCTAGCTGCTTATCCTTTTCAGATTTAAATAAACCATACAGTTTTTCTCTCTGTAAAAAAAGAGCAACGTCGGTCACGCAGCAGTAGCATTCCATTTTCCTACAAAAGAGCACCAGAAGGCCCTAGACTTAGAGCAGCCCATCGTTCGGACGACACAGCAACAGCGGTCCTTTTTTCCCTAAATAAAAGCAACGCTGGGACACGCAGCAGTAGGATTCCATTTTTCCTTAAAAGAAAATCTAAGCCTGACATATGTGGGTCGGACACACGTGGCACATCAGCATGAGATGACAGACTGTTTGGTTTACATCTAGCTGATTCGTGACAGTATCTGTGACGGTCCATTGTAAGGGCGCCATTGTCGTAGAGCTTGTTCTCATCTCATTAGTCCGTGACGGATTTCATGACAAACCAGCCTACTCCGTCATTGACAATGACGGTTCATGAGAACGTCACCAGAAATCCGTCATGGATTAACACATTCTTGTAGTGGATCGGATAGACATACAAAGCTATAATAAGCATGCATAATAAAGTACAGAAAAAAATCAATTACTTTCATTGAATAATCTGATCATAAACCCATAATTCATCGGATCTCAACAAACACACCGCAAAAAAAGATTACATCGAATAGAACTCTGAGGAGAACATTGTATTGAAGATCAAAGAGATGGAGAGAGGTAGAGACCTAGGTAATCACTATGGACCTGTAGGTTTGTGGTAAACTATTCCCACTATTGGTAAACGTTGCACGGAAAACAAAAAAAAATTCTACGCACACGCAAGATCTATCCATGGATATGCATAGCAACGAGAGGGGAGAGTGTGTCTACGTACCCTCGTAGACCGTAAGCGGAAGCGTTTAGTAACGCGGTTGATATAGTCGAACTTCTTCGCGATCCAACCGATCAAGTACTGAACATACGGCACCTCCGCGTTCAGCACACGTTCAGCTCGGTGACGTCCTCGCCTTCTTGATCCAGCAAGAAGGGCGAAGTAGTAGATGAGTTTCGGCAACACGACGGCGTGGTGATGCTATCTCCGCAGGGCTTCGCTTAAGCACTCCGAAAATATGACCGAGGGACGAAACTGTGGAGAGGGGCGCCGCACACGGCTAAGAGATTATCGTGGTCTATGTGTGGCGCCCCCTCCCACATATATATAGGTGGGGGGAGAGGGGAGGCAGCCAGGAGGCGCCCCAAGTGGGGCCGAATCCCACTTGGGCTCCTGCCCCTAGCCGCCCCCCCTACCATATTTGCAGAGGGGGAAAGGAAGGGGACGGAGAGGAAGGCAGGGGGAGGCCGAATCCCCCTCCTTCCTTTTCTCCCCTTGGCCGGCTGCCATAGGAGGGGCGCGCCAGCCCCTTGTGGGCTGGTGTGCTCCTCTTACTTGGCCCATATGGCCCATATACTTCCCGGGGCTTCCCGGAACCCCTTCGGTGATCCGATGACTACCCAGTACCACTCAAAACTCTTCCGGTGTTCGAATATCATCGTCCTATATATCAATCTTTACCTCCGGACCATTCTAGAGTTCCTCGTCATGTCCATGATCTCATCCGGGACTCCAAACAATATTCGGTCACCAAATCACATAACTCATATAACAATATATCGTCAACGAACGTTAAGCGTGCGGACCCTACGGGTTCGAGAACTATGTAGACATGACTGAGACACCTCTCCGGTCAATAACCAATAGCGGAACCTGTATGCCCATATTGGTTCCTACATATTCTACAAATATCTTTATCGGTTGAACCGTTATGACAACATACGTAATTCCCTTTGTCTGTCGGTATGTTACTTGCCCGAGATTCGATCGTCGGTATCTCCATACCTAGTTCAATCTCGTTACCGGTAAGTCTCTTTACTCATTCCATAATACATCATCTAGTAACTAACTCCTTAGTCATTTGCTTGCAAGCTTATTATGATGTGTATTACCAAGAGGGCCCAGAGATACCTCTCCGATACTCGGAGTGATAAATTCCAATCTCGATCCATGCCAACTCAACAGACACCTTCGGAGATACCTGTAGAGCATCTTCATGATCACCCAGTTACGTTGTGACGTTTGATAGCATACAAGGCATATCTCCGATATCCAGGAGTTGCATGATCTCATGGTCGAAGGAACATGTATTTGACATTCAAGAAAGCAGTAGCAATAAACTGAACGATCATATGCTAAACTAACGGATGGGTCTTGTCCATCACATCATTCTCCTAATGATGTGATCCCATTATCAAGTGACAACACATGCCTATGGTTAGGAAACCTTAACCATCTTTGATCAACGAGCTAGTCTAGTAGAGGCTTACTAGGGACACGATATTTGTTTATGTATTCACACATGTATTTAAGTTTCCGATCAATACAATTCTAGCATGAATAATAAACCTTTATCATGAATAAGGAAATATAAAATAACAACTTTATTATTGCCTCTAGGGCATATTTCCTTTAGTCTCCCTCTTGCACTAGAGTCAGTAATCTAGATTACATTGTAACACCCATGAAGTCTTGGTGCTGATCATGTTTTGCTCGGGGAAGAGGCTTAGTCAACGGGTCTGCCACATTCAGATCCGTATGTATTTTGCAAACTTCTATATCTCCATCCTTGACCATTTCACGAATGGATTTGAAGCGTCTCTTGATGTGTTTGGTTCTCTTGTGAAACCTGGATTCCTTTGCCAAGGCAATTGCTCCAGTGTTATCACAAAAGATTTTCATTGGACCCGATGCACTGGGTATTACACCTAGATCGGATATGAACTCCTTCATCCAGACACCTTCATGTGCGTCTTGCGAAGCAGCTATGTACTCCGCTTCACACGTAGATCCCGCAACAACGCTTTGCTTGGAACTGCACCAACTGACAGCTTCACCATTCAATATAAATACGTATCCGGTTTGTGACTTAGAGTCATCCGGATCAGTGTCGAAGCTAGCATCGACGTAACTCTTTACGACGAGCTCTTCGTCACCTCCATAAACTAGAAACATATCCTTGGTCCTTTTCAGGTACTTCAGGATGTTCTTGACCGCTGTCTAGTGATCCATTCCTGGATTACTTTGGTACCTCCCGGCCAAACTTATGGCAAGGCACACATCAGGTCTGGTACACAGCATAGCATACATGATAGAACCTATGGCTGAGGCATAGGGAATGACTTTCGTTCTCTCTCTATCTTCTGTAGTGGTTGGGCTTTGAGTCTGACTCAATTTCAGACCTTGTAACACAGGCAAGAACCCTTTCTTTGACCGATCCATTTTGAACTTCTTCAAAACATTGTCAAGGTATGTGCTTTGTGAAAGTCCTATTAAGCGTCTCGATCTATCCCTATAGATCTTGATGCCTGTATATAAGCAGCTTCACCAAGGTCTTTCATTGAAAAATTCTAATTCAAGTATCCTTTTATGCTATCGAGAAATTCTATATCATTTCCAATCAATAATATGATATCCACATATAATATCAGAAATGCTACAAAGCTCCCACTCACTTTCTTGTAAATACATGCTTCACCGTAAGTCTGTATAAAACCATATGCTTTGATCACCTCATCAAAGCATATATTCCAACTCCGAGATGCTTGCACCAGTCCATAGATGGATCGCTGTAGCTTGCACACTTTGTCAGCACCTTTAGGATTGACAAAACCTTCTGGTTGCATCATATACAACTCTTCTTTAAGAAATCCATTAAGGAATGTAGTTTTGACGTTCATTTGCCAGATTTCATAATCATAAAATGCAGCAAATGCTAACATGATTCGGACAGACTTAAGCATCGCTACGGGTGAGAAAGTATCATCGTAGTCAACCCCTTGAACTTGTCGAAAACCTTTTGCGACAAGTCGAGCTTTGTAGACAGTAACATTACCATCAGCGTCAGTCTTCTTCTTGAAGATCCATTTATTCTCTATGGCTTGCCGATCATCGGGCAAGTCCACCAAAGTCCACACTTTGTTCTCATACATGGATCCTATCTCAGATTTCATGGCCTCAAGCCATTTATCGGAATCTGGGCTCATCATAGCTTCTTCATAGTTCGTAGGTTCGCCATGGTCTAATAACATGACTTCCACGACAGGATTACCGTACCACTCTGGTGCGGAACGTGTTCTGGTCGACCTACGAAGTTCAGTAATAACTTGACCTGAAGTTTCATGATCATCATCATTAGCTTCCTCTCTAGTTGGTGTAGGCATCACGGAAACGGTTTTCCTTGGTGTACTACTTTCCAATTCGAGAGAAGGTACAATTACCTCATCAATTTCTACTTTTCTCCCACTCACTTCTTTCGAGAGAAAATCCTTCTCTAGAAAGGACCCATTCTTAGCAACAAAGATCTTGCCTTCGGATCTGTGGTAGAAGGTATACCAATGGTCTCTTTAGGGTATCCTATGAAGACGCACTTTTCCGCTTTGGGTTCAAGCTTATCAGGCTGAAGTTGTTTGACATAAGCATCGCATCCCCAAACTTTAAGAAATGACAGCTTATGTTTCTTGCCAAACCATAGTTCATACGGTGTCGTCTCAACGGATTTAGATGGTGCCCTATTTAACGTGAATGCGGTTGTCTCTAATGCATAACCCCAAAATGATAGTGGTAAATCGGTAAGAGACATCATAGAACGCACCATATCTAATAAAGTACGGTTATGACGTTCGGACACACCATTATGCTGTGGTGTTCCAGGTGGCATGAGTTGTGAAACAATTCCACATTGTTTTAAATGAAGGCCAAACTCGTAACTCAAATATCCACCTCCACAATCAGATCGTAGAAACTTTATTTTCTTGTTACGATGATTCTCTACTTCACTCTGAAATTATTTGAACTTTTCAAATGTTTCAGACTTGTGTTTCATCAAGTAGACATACCCATATCTACTTAAATCATTTGTAAAGGTTAGAAAATAACGATACCTGCCGCATGCTTCAACACTCATCGGACCGCATACATCGGTATGTATAATTTCCAATAAGTCATTAGCTCGCACCATTGTTCCGGAGAACGGAGTTTTAATCATCTTGCCCATGAGGCATGGTTCGCAAGTACCAAATGATTCATAATCAAGTGATTCCAAAAGTCCATCCGCATGGAGCTTCTTCATGCGCTTTACACCAATATGACCTAAACGGCAGTGCCACAAGTATGTTGCACTATCATTATCAACTTTGCATCTTTTGGCATCAATATTATGAATATGTGTATCACTATGATCGAGATTCAACAAGAACAGACCATTCATCAAAGGTGCATGACCATAAAAGATATTATTCATATAAATAGAACAACCATTATTCTCTGATTTAAATAAATAACCGTCTCACAATAAACAAGATCCAGATATAATGTTCATGCTCAACGCTGGCACCAAATAACAATTATTGAGGTCTAAAACTAATCCTGAAGGTAGATGTAGAGGTAGCGTGCCGACGGCGATCACATCGACCTTGGAACCATTTCGGATGCGCGTCGTCACCTCGTCCTTAGCCAATCTTCGTTTATTCCGTAGCTCCTGTTTCGAGTTACAAATATGAGCAAACGAACCAGTATCAAATACCCAGGCGCTACTATGAGCATTAGTAAGGAACACATCAATAACATGTATATCATATATACCATTGTTCACTTTGCCATCCTTCTTATCCGCCAAATACTTGGGGCAGTTTCGCTTCCAGTGACCATTTCCCTTGCAGTAGAAGCACTCAGTTTCAGGCTTGGGTCCAGCTTTGGGCTTCTTCACGGGAGTAGCAACTTGCTTGTCATTCTTCTTGAAGTTCCCTTTCTTTCCCTTGCCCTTTTTCTTGAAACTAGTGGTCTTGTTAACCATCAACACTTGATGCTCCTTCTTGATTTCTACCTCCGCGGCCTTAAGCATTGCGAAGAGCTCAGGAATCGTTTTCGTCATCCCTTGCATATTATAGTTCATCACGAAGCCTTTGTAGCTTGGTGGCAGTGAGTGAAGAACTCTGTCAATAACACTATCAACTGAAAGATCAACTCCCAGCTGAGTCAAGTGGTTATGATACCCAGACATTTTGAGTATGTGTTCACTGACAGAACTATTCTCCTCCATCTTGCAGCTATAGAACTTGTTGGAGACTTCATGTCTCTCAACCCAGGCATTTGCTTGAAATATTAACTTCAACTCTTGGAACATCTCATATGCTCCATGACGTTCAAAACATCTTTAAAGTGCCGGTTCTAAGCCGTAAAGCATGGCACACTGAACTATTGAGTAGTCATCAGATCGAGCCTGCCAGACGTTCATAACATCTTCAGTAGCTCCTGCAGCAGGTATGTCACCTAGCGGTGCATCAAGGACATAATTATTTTGTGCAGCAATGAGGATAATCCTCAAGTTACGGACCCAGTCCGTGTAGCTGCTACCATCATCTTTCAACTTAGCTTTCTCTAGGAACGCATTAAAATTCAGGGGAACGGTAGCACGGGCCATTGATCCACAACATAGATATGCAAAACTATTAAGACTAAGTTCATGATAAATTAAGTTCAATTAATCAAATTACTAATGAACTCCCACTTAAATTAACATCCCTCAAGTTATCTAAGTGATACATGATCCAAATCAACTAAACCATGTCCGATCATCACGTGAGATGGAGTAGTCTTCAATGGTGAACATCTTCATGTTGATCATATCTACTATATGACTCATGTTCGACCTTTCGGTCTCCAGTGTTCCAAGACCATGTCTGTACATGCTAGGCTCGTCAAGTTTAACCCAAGTATTCTGCGTGTGCAAAATTGTCTTACACCCGTTGTATGTGAACGTAGAGTCTATCACACCCGATCATCACGAGGTGCTTCGAAACGATGAACTTTAGCAACTGTGCATACTCGGGGAGAACACTATTATCTTGAAATTTAGTGAAGGGATCATCTTATAATGCTACCTCCGTTCTAAGCAAAATAAGATGCATAAAGGATAAACATCACATGCAATCAAAATATGTGACATGATATGGCCATCATCATCTTGTGCTTTTGATCTCCATCTCCAAAGCATCGTCATGATCTCCATCGTCACCGGCTCGACACCTTGATCTCCATCGTTGCGTCAGGGTCGTCTCGCCAACTTTGCTTCTACAACTATTGCCAACGCATGGCGATAAAGTAAAGCAATTACATGGTGTTTGCATTTCACACAATAATTAAGAGACAACCCTAAGGCTCCTACCGGTTGTCGATATTTACAAAACATGCTCATCTCATACAATAACGTATATCACATCACGTCTTGACCTTATCACATCACAACATGTCTTACAAAAACAAGTTAGACGTCATTTACTTTGTTGTTGCAAGTTTTACGTGGCTGCTACCGGTTTCTAGCAAGAATCGTTCTTACCTACGCAAAAACCACAACAGTGATTTATCAAGTTTGTTGTTTTAACCTTCTTCAAGGACCGGCCATAGTCAAATTCGATTCAACTAAAGTAGGAGAAACAGACACCCGCCAGCCACCTTTATGCAAAACTAGTTGCATGTCTGTCGGTGGAACCGGTCTCATGTACGTGGACATGTATGAAGGAAATATGCCCTAGAGGCAATAATAAAGTTGTTATTTTATATTTCCTTATTCATGATAAAAGTTTATTATTCATTCTAGAATTGTATTGATCGAAAACTTAAATACATGTGTGAATACATAAACAAATACCGTGTCCCTAGTAAGCCTCTACTAGACTAGCTCGTTGATCAAAGATGGTTAAGGTTTCCTAACCATAGACATGTATTGTCATTTGATAACTGGATCACATCATTAGGAGAATGATGTGATGGACAAGACCCATCCGTTAGCTTAGCATAATGATCGTTAAGTTTTACTGCTATTGCTTTCTTCATGTCAAATACATATTCCGTCGACTATGAGATTATGCAACTCCCGGATACCGGAGGAATACCTTGTGTGCTATCAAACGTCACAACGTAACTGGGTGATCATAAAGATGCTCTACAGGTATCTCCGAAGGTGTTTGTTGAGTTGGCATAGATCGAGATTAGGATTTGTCACTCCGAGTATCGGAGAGGTATCTTTGGGCCCTCTCGGTAATACACATCATAAGCTTGCAAGCAAACAACTAAGGAGTTAGTCACGAGGTGATGTATTATGGAACGAGTAAAGAGACTTGCCGGTAACGAGATTGAACTAGGTATGAAGATACCGATGATCGAATAGTAACATATCGATAGACAAAGGGAATTACGTATGTTGTCATAACGGTTCGACCGATAAACATCTTCGTAGAATATGTAGGAACCAATATGGGCATCCAGGTTCCGCTATTGGTTATTGACCGGAGAAGTGTCTCGGTCATGTCTACATATTTCTCGAACCCGTAGAGTCTGCACGCTTAACGTTCGATGACGATATGGTATTATATGAGTTATGTGTTTTGGTGACCGAATGTTGTTCGGAGTCCAGGATGAGATCACGGACATGACGAGGAGTCTTGAAATGGTCGAGAGGTAAAAATTCATATATAGGACGACAGTATTCGGACACCGGAAGTGTTTCGGGGGTACCGGGTACTTATCGGGTCACTGGAAGGGGTTCCGGGCACCCCCGGCAAAAGATATGGGCCTTATGGGCCAAGAGGGGAAACGCACCAGCCACAAGGGGCTGGTGCGCCCCCCATATGGGCCGGCCAAGGTGGAGAAGGAAAGGGGAAGGAGGAAAGGAAAGAAAGGGAATAGGATTCCCCCTTCCTTCCTCCTCCCCCCTCCACAGTTTACACCCCCGGTCATATTTTCGTAGTGCTTAGGCGAAGCCCTGCGGAGATCACTTCACTATCACCGTCACCACGCCGTCGTGCTGACGGAACTCATCTACTACCTCGATGTCTTGCTGGATCAAGAAGGCGAGGGACGTCACCGAGCTGAACGTGTGCAGAACGCGGAGGTGCCGTGTGTTCGGTACTTGATCGGTTGAAGCGCGAAGAAGTTCGACTACATCAACCGCGTTGTGAAACGCTTCCGCTTACGGTCTACGAGGGCATGTAGATGCACTCTCCCCCTCGTTTCTATGCATCTCCATGTATAGATCATTCCGTGTGCGTAGAATTTTTTTTGTTTTCCATGCAACATTTCCAATAGTGGCATCATGAGCCAGGTCTATGCGTAGAGGATGTGCACGAGTAGAACACAAAGAGTTGTGGGCGGTGATAGTCATACTGCTTACCACCAACGTCTTATTTTGATTCGGCGGTATTGTAAGATGAAGCGGCCCTGACCAACCTTACATGTCCACGTACATGAGACCGGTTCCACCGACAGACATGCAACTAGTTTTGCATAAAGGTGGCTGGCGGGTGTCTGTTTCTCCTACTTTAGTTGAATCGAATTTGACTACGGCCGGTCCTTGAAGAAGGTTAAAACAGCAAACTTGATGAATCACCATTGTGGTTTTTTGCGTAGGTAAGAACGGTTCTTGCTAGAAGCCCGTAGCAGCCACGTAAAACTTGCAACAACAAAGTAGAGGACGTCTAACTTGTTTTTGCAGGGCATGTTGTGATGTGATATGGTTAAGACATGATGTGATAAACGTTATTGTATGAGATGATCATGTTTTGTAAGTTATCGGGAACCGGCAGGAGCCTTATGGTTGTCTCTTTATTGTATGAAATGCAAACGCCATGTAATTGCTTTACTTTATCACTATGCGTTAGCGATAGTTGTAGAAGCAATAGTTGGCAAGACGACCACAACGCAACGATGGAGATCAAGGTGTCGAGCCGGTGACGATGGAGATCATGACGATGCTTTGGAGATGGAGATCAAAAGCACGAGATGATGACGGCCATATCATGTCACATATTTTGATTGCATGTGATGTTTATCTTTTATGCATCTTATTTTGCTTAGTACGGCGGTAGCATTATAAGATGATCCCTTCACTAAATTTCAAGGTAAAAGTGTTCTCCCTAAGTATGCACCATTGCTACAGTTCGTCGTGTTGAGACACCACATGATGATCGGGTGTGATAGACTCTACGTTCACATACAACGGGTGTAAGACAGTTTTGCACATGCAGAATACTTGGGTTAAACTTGACGAGCCTAGCATGTAAAGACATGGCCTCGGAACACTGGAGACCAAAAGGTCGAACGTGAATCATATAGTAGATATGATCAACATAGAGATGTTCACCATTGATGACTACCCCATCTCACGTGATAATCGGACATGGGTTAGTTGATTTGGATCATGTATTACTTAGATGACTTGAGGGATGTCTATTTAAGTGGGAGTTCTTAAGTAATTTGATTAATTGAACTTAATTTATCATGAACTTAGTCCTGATAGTATTTGCATATCTATGTTGTAGATCAATAGCTCACGATATAGCTCCCCTATGTTTTTGATATGTTCCTAGAGAAAACTAAGTTGAAAGATGATAGTAGCAATGATGCGGATTGAGTCTGTGATCTGAGGATTATCCTCATTTCTGCATAGAATAATTATGTCCTTGATGCACCGCCAGGTGACAGACCTATTGCAGGAGCAGATGCAGACGTTATGAACATTTGGCAAGCTCGATATGATGACTACTTAATAGTTTAGTGCGACATGCTTTACGGCTTAGAACCGGGACTTCAAAAACTTTTTGAACGCCACGGAGCATATGAGATGTTCCAAGAGCTGAAATTGGTATTTCAGACTCATGCCCGTGTCGAGAGGTATGAGGCCTCTGACAAGTACTTTGCCTACAAGATGGAGGAGAATAGCTCAGCCAGTGAGCATGTGCTCAGAATGTCTGAGTACTACAATCGCTTGAATCAAGTGGGAGTTAATCTTCCAGATAAGATAGTGATTGACAGAGTTCTCTAGTCACTATCACCAAGCTACCAGAACTTCGTGATGAACTATAATATGCAAGGGATGACGAAAACGATTCCCGAGCTATTCGCGATGCTGAAATCGGCGAAGGTAGAAATCAAGTAAGAGCATCAAGTGTTGATGGTTAACAAGACCACTAGTTTCAAGAAAAAGGGCAAGGGAAAGAAAGGGAACTTCAAGAAGAATGGCAAGCAAGTTGCCACTCCCAGGAAGAAGCCCAAAGCTGGACCCAAGCCTGAAACTGAGTGCTTATACTGCAAAGGAAATGGTCACTGGAAGTGGAACTACCCCAAATATTTGGCGGATAAGAAGGATGGCAAAGTGAACAAAGGTATATTTGATATACATGTTATTGATGTGTACCTTACTAGTATTCGTAGTAACCCATGGGTATTTGATACTCGTTCAGTTCCTAAGATTAGTAACTCGAAACAGGAGTTGCAGAATAAATAGAGACTAGTTAAGGGCGAGGTGACGATGTGTGTTGGAAGTGATTCCAAGGTTGATACGATCACCATCGCACACTCCCTCTACCTTCGGGATTAGTGTTGAACCTAAATAAATGTTATTTGGTGTTTGCGTTGAGCATGAATATGATTAAGATCATGTTTATTGCAATACGGTTATTCATTTAAGTCAGAGAATAATTGTTGTTCTGTTTACATGAATAAAACCTTCTATGGTCATACACCCAGTGTGAATGGTTTATTGAATCTCGATCGCAGTGATACACATATTCATAATATTAATGCCAAAAGATGCAAAGTTAATAATGATAGTGCAACATATTTGTGGCACTGCCGTTTAGGTCATATTGGTGTAAAGCGCATGAAGAAACTCCATGCAGATGGGCTTTTGGAATCACTTGATTATGAATCATTTGATACTTGCGAACCATGCCTCATGGGCAAGATGACTAAAACTCCGTTCTCCGGAACAATGGAGCGAGCCAATGACTTATTGGAAATAATACATACCGATGTATGCGGTCCAATGAGTGTTGAGGAACGCGGCGGGTATCGTTATTTTCTGACCTTCACAGATGATTTGAGTAGATATGGGTATATCTACTTAATGAAACACAAGTCTGAAACATTTGAAAAGTTCAAAGAATTTCAGAGTGAAGTAGAGAATCATCGTAACAAGAAAATAAAGTTTCTACGATCTGATCACGGAGGCGAATATTTGAGTTACAAATTTGGCCTTCATTTATAACAATGTGGAATACTTTCACAACTCACGCCACCTGTAACACCACAGCATAATGGTGTGTCCGAACGTCGTAACCGTACTTTATTGGATATGGTGCGTTCTATGATGTCTCTTACCGATTTACCACTATTGTTTTGGGGTTATGCATTAGAGACAGCTGCATTCATGTTAAATAGGGCACCATCTAAATCCGTTGAGACGACACCGTATGAACTATGGTTTGGCAAGAAACCTAAGCTGTCGTTTCTTAAAGTTTGGGGATGCGACGCTTATGTCAAAAGGCTTCAGCCAGATAAGCTCGAACCCAAATCGAAGAAGTGCGTCTTCATAGGATACCCTAAAGAAAACATTGGGTACACCTTCTACCACAGATCCGAAGGCAAGATCTTTGTTGCTAAGAATGGGTCCTTTCTAGAGAAGGAGTTTCTCTCGAAAGAAGTAAGTGGGAGGAAAGTAGAACTTGATGAGGTAATTGTACCTTCTCTCGAATTGGAAAGTAGTACATCAGAGAAAACTGTTCCTGTGATGCCTACACCAACTAGAGAGGAAGCTTATGATGATGATCATGAAACTTCAGATCAAGTTACTACTGAACTTCGTAGGTCGACCAGAGCACGTTCCGCACCAGAGTGGTACGGTAATCCTGTCCTGAAAGTCATGTTACTAGACCAAGACGAACCTACGAACTATGAAGAAGCTATGATAAGCCCAGATTCCGACAGATGGCTTGAGGCCATGAAATCTGAGATAGGATCCATGTATGAGAACAAAGTGTGGACTTTGGTGGACTTGCCCCATGATCGGCAAGCCATTGAAAATAAATGGATTTTCAAGAGGAAGACGGACGCTGATGGTAATGTTACTATCTACAAAGCTCGACTTGTCGCAAAAGGTTTTCGACAAGTTCAAGGGGTTGACTACGATGCTACTTTCTCACCCGTAGCGATGCTTCAGTCTGTCCGAATCTTGTTAGCAATTGCCGCATTTTATAACTATGAAATCTAGCAAATGGACGTCAAAACTACATTCCTTAATGGATTTCTTAAAGAAGAGTTGTATATGATGCAACCAGAAGTTTTTTTCGATCCTAAAGGTGCTAACAAAGTGTGCAAGCTCCAGCGATCCATCTATGGACTGGTGCAAGCATCTCGGAGTTGGAATATACGCTTTGATGAGGTGATTAAAACATATGGTTTTATACAGACTTACGGAGAAGCCTGTATTTACAAGAAAGTGAGTGGGAGCTCTATAGCATTTCTGATATTATATGTGGATGACATATTATTGATTGGAAATGATATAGAATTTCTGGATAGCATAAAAGGATACTTGAATAAGAATTTTTCAATAAAAGACCTCGGTGAAGCTACTTACGTATTGGGCATCAAGATCTATAGGGATAGATCGAGACGCTTAATAGGACTTTCACAAAGTACATACCTTGGCAAAATTTTGATGAAGTTCAAAATAGATCAGTCAAAGAAAGGGTTCTTGTCTGTGTTGCAAGGTGTGAAGTTGAGTAAGACTCATATCCCGACCACGGTAGAAGATAGAGAGAGAATGAAAGTCATTCCCTATGCCTCAGCCATAGGTTCTATAAAGTATGCCATGCTGTGTACCAGACCTCTTGTGTACCTTGCCATGAGTTTGGCAAAGGGGTACAATAGTGATCCAGGAGTAGATCACGAGACAGCGGTCAAAATTATCCTTAGTTAAGAGAACTAAAGAAATGTTTCTCGGTTATGGAAGTGATAAAGAGTTCGTCGTAAAGGGTTACATCGATGCAAGCTTTTACACCGATCCAGATGACTCTGAGTCTCAATCTGGATACGTATTGAAAGTGGGAGCAATTAGCTAGAGTAGCTCCATGCAGAGCATTGTAGACATAGAAATTTGCGAAATACACACGGATCTGAATGTGGCAGACCCGTTGACTAAACCTCTCTCACAAGCAAAACATGATCACACCTTAGTGCTCTTTTGAGTGTTAATCACATGGCGATGTGAACTAGATTATTGACTACTAAACTCTTCGGATGTTAGTCACATGGCGATATGAACTATGGGTATTAATCATATAACGATGTGAACTTGATTATTGACTCTAGTGCAAGTGAGAGACTGAAGGAAATATGCCCTAGAGGCAATAATAAAGTTGTTATTTTATATTTCCTTATTCATGATAAAAGTTTATTATTCATGCTAGAATTGTATTGATCGGAAACTTAAATACATGTGTGAATACATAAACAAATACCGTGTCCCTAGTAAGCCTCTACTAGACTAGCTCGTTGATCAAAGATGGTTAAGGTTTCCTAACCATAGACATGTGTTGTCATTTGATAACAGGATCACATCATTAGGAGAATGATGTGATGGACAAGACCCATCCGTTAGCTTAGCATAATGATCATTCAGTTTTATTGCTATTGCTTTCTTCATGTCAAATACATATTCCTTCGACTATGAGATTATGCAACTCCCGGATACCGGAGGAATACCTTGTGTGCTATCAAATGTCACAACGTAACTGGGTGATCATAAAGATACTCTACAGGTTTCTCCGAAGGTGTTTGTTGAGTTGGCATAGATCGAGATTAGGATTTGTCACTCTGAGTATCGGAGAGGTATCTCTGGGCCCTCTCGGTAATACACATCATAAGCTTGCAAGCAAACGACTAAGGAGTTAGTCACGAGGTGATGTATTACGGAACGAGTAAAGAGACTTGCCGATAATGAGATTGAACTAGGTATGAAGATACCGACGATCGAATCTCGGGCAAGTAACATACCGATAGACAAAGGGAATTACGTATGTTGTCATAACGGTTCGACCGATAAAGATCTTCGTAGAATATGTAGGAGCCAATATGGGCATCCAGGTTCCGCTATTGGTTATCGACCGGAGAAGTGTCTCGGTCATGTCTACATAGTTCTTGAACCCGTAGGGTCCGCACGCTTAACGTTCGACGACGATATGGTATTATATGAGTTATGTGTTTTGGTGACCGAATGTTGTTCAGAGTCCAGGATGAGATCACAGACATGACAAGGAGTCTCGAAATGGTCGAGAGGTAAAGATTCATATATAGGACGATAGTATTCGGACACCGGAAGTGTTTTGGGGGTACCGGGTACTTATCGGGTCACCGGAAGGGGTTCCGGGCACCCCCGGCAAAAGATATGGGCCTTATGGGCCAAGAGGGGAAACACACCAGCCACAAGGGGCTGGTGCACCCCCCATATGGGCCGGCCAAGGTGGAGAAGGAAAAGGGGAAGGAGGAAAGGAAAGAAAGGGAATAGGATTCCCCCTTCCTTCCTCCTCCCCCCTCTTTCCTTCCCCCTCCGATAAATATGGCAGGGGGGCGCGCGGCTTGGGAGGAGCCCAAGTAGGATTCGGTCCTACTTGGGGCGCCTCCTGGCCTCTCCCCTCCCCCTTCCACCTATATATATATATGTGGGAGGGGGGCGCCTAGCACACACCAGATCAATTGTTAGCCATGTGCGGCGCCCCCCTCCACTGTTTACACCCCCGGTCATATTTTCGTAGTGCTTAGGCGAAGCCCTGCGGAGATCACTTCACTATCACCGTCACCACGCCGTCATGCTGACGGAACTCATCTACTACCTCGACGTCTTGCTGGATCAAGAAGGCGAGGGATGTCACCGAGCTGAACGTGTGCAGAACGCGGAGGTGCCGTGCGTTCGGTACATGATCGGTTGAAGCGCGAAGAAGTTTGACTACATCAACCGCGTTGTGAAACGCTTTTGCTTACGGTCTACGAGGGTACGTAGACACACTCTCCCCCTCGTTGCTATGCATCTCCATGGATAGATCATTGCGTGTGCATAGAAATTTTTTTGTTTTCCATGCAACATTTCCCAACAATGTAAGGTTGGTCCGGGCCGCTTCATCTTACAATACCGCTGAATCAAAATAAGATGTTGGTGGTAAGCAGTATGCCTATCACCGCCCACAACTATTTGCGTTCTACTCGTGCATATCATCTACGCATAGACCTCGCTTTGATACCACTATTTGTAAACATTGAATGGAAAACAAAAGAATTTCTACTCACACGCAAGATATAACCATGGAGATGCATGGCAACGAGAGGGGAGAGTGTGTCTACGTACCCTCGTAGACCGTAAGCGGAAGCGCTTAGTAACACGGTTGATGTAGTCGAACTTCTTCACGATCCAACCGATCGAGTACCGAACGTACGACACCTCCGCGTTCAGCACATGTTCAGCTCGGTGACGTCCTCGCCTTCTTGATCCAGCAAGACGGGCGAAGTAGTAGATGAGTTCTGGCAGCACGACAGTGTGGTGACAGTGATGGTGATGATATCTCCGCAGGGCTTTGCCTAAGCACTCCGAAAATATGACCAAGGGACGAAACTGTGGAGAGGGGCGCCGCACACGGCTAAGAGATTGTCGTGGTCTATGTGTGGCGCCCCCTCCCACATATATATATAGGTGGGGGGAGGGAAGGCAGCCAGGAGGCGCCCCAAGTGGGGCCGAATCCCACTTGGGCTCCTGCCCCTAGCCGCGCCCCCTTACCATATTTGCCGGAGGGGGAAAGGAAGGGGAAGGAGAGGAAGGCAGGGGGAGGCCGAATCCTCCTCCTTCCTTTTCTCCCCTTGGCCGGCTGCCTTAGGAGGGGCGCGCCAGCCCTTTGTGGGCTGGTGTGCTCCTCTTACTTGGCCCATATGGCCCATATACCTCCCGGGGCTTCCCGAAACCCCTTCCGGTGATCCGATGACTACCCGGTACCACTCGAAACTCTTCTGGTGTCTGAATATCATCGTCCTATATATCAATCTTTACCTGCGGACCATTCCAGAGCTCCTCGTCATGTCTGTGATCTCATCCGGGACTCGAACAACATTCGGTCACCAAATCACATAACTCATATAACAATATATTGTCAACGAACATTAAGCGTGCGGACCCTATGGTTCGAGAACTATGTAGACATGACCGAGACACCTCTCCGGTCAATAACCAATAGCGGAACCTGGATGCCCATATTGGTTCCTACATATTCTACGAAGATCTTTATCGGTCGAACCGTTATGACAACATACGTAATTCCCTTTGTCTGTCGGTATGTTACTTGCCCGAGATTCGATCGTCGGCATCTCCATACCTAGTTCAATCTCGTTACCGGCAAGTCTCTTTACTCGTTCCGTAATACATCATCTAGTAACTAACTCCTTAGTCATGTGCTTGCAAGCTTATTATGATGTGTATTACCGAGAGGGCCCAGAGATACCTCTCCGATACTCGGAGTGACAATTCCAATATCGATCCATGCTAACTCAATAGACACCTTCGGAGATACCTATAGAGCATCTTTATGATCACCCAGTTATGTTGTGATGTTTGATAGCACACAAGGCATTCCTCCGATATCCAGGAGTTGCATGATCTCATGGTCGAAGGAACATGTATTTGACATTCAAGAAAGCAGTAGCAATAAACTGAACGACCATATGCTAAGCTAACGGATGGGTCTTGTCCATCACATCATTCTCCTAATGATGTGATCCCGTTATCAAGTGACAACACATGTCTATGGTTAGGAAGCCTTAACCATCTTTGATCAACGAGCTAGTCTAGTAGAGGTTTACTAGGGACACGGTATTTGTTTATGTATTCACACATGTATTTAAGTTTTCGATCAATACAATTCTAGCATGAATAATAAACCTTTATCATGAATAAGGAAATATAAAATAACAACTTTATTATTGCCTCTAGGGCATATTTCCTTCACACACATCATCGGAGGTGCAGCAAGGTTGATGTAGAAGCCCTCCGTGATCGATTTCCCCTTCGGCAGAGTACCAGAAAAGGCCTCCAGATGGGATCACGGAAGAACAGAAGGTTGAGGCAGTGGAAAAATTGTTTCGTCTGGCTCTCTCGGAGTTTTGGAATATTTGGAAATTTATAGCGCTGGAATTAGGTCAGACAGAGCCACAAGGGGCCCACAAGGCATCAGGGCACGCCTACCCCCCAGGGCGCACCATGTTGCCTTGCCGTCTCCTGGTAGGTCTTCTGGTCCTCCCCCGATGCTTCTAGGGTCTCTTATGTCCAGAAAAAAATCGTCAAAAAATTTCATAGCGTTTGGACTCCGTTTGGTACAAATTTTCTGTAAAACTAAAAACTAGCAAGAAACAGCAAGTGGCACTAGGCACTGAGTTAATATATTAGTCCCCCAAAAAAATGATATAAAATTTCATATAAAGTATCCAAAATTAATAATATAATAGTATGAAACAATCAAAAATTATATATGCTTCAGCTCGGAAAGAAGTGAAACCAATGGACGGATGGATGGATGGATGGATGGAAGGTGCAACTACTTGATGGCGACGTGGATGCAACGTATGCGGTGGTGTGGTGGCTTAATTGAGAAAGTGGATGAAATGGCGGTGATGTGGTCATGTAGTAGGAGGGAAGAAGAAGAAGAAAGAGAAGGACGGGACGGGTAGGAGACAAAAATGAAGTGAAGTAGAGGAAGCCAGAAGTGTTTTTTACCGGTGCCGGTAGCTACCGGTGGTTCTGCCACCAAAAGGATCCTGC
Organism: Thinopyrum elongatum; assembly: GCA_011799875.1. NCBI lineage: Eukaryota > Viridiplantae > Streptophyta > Magnoliopsida > Poales > Poaceae > Thinopyrum > Thinopyrum elongatum. The sequence continues at coordinate 553,220,566 of CM022302.1, read as the reverse complement.
CAACTCAAAAGTTGCATCCTTGTATTTCTCTCCTTTCTTCATTTACTCCACCATACTTGATCAGCTGGGGCTCCCACCCACGTGATTTCAGCCATGCCACTCTTTAACGTACGCCTGAGCCACCTCTCACCTCACACATACAGACTAATGTTAGTTATTTTTTTTCAACGGATCAACATCTCTCACTTTAAATTGGTTTGAAATCTTATAACATATATCTAAATTTTAAAACTCATTCGTTTCAAAAAACTTTGATCATTTACGAGAAACTACATTTAATAATTTTCAAAACCAATTTCACTCTTTTAGGAAAACTGCGGTTAAAACAACATATCTCCATTGTTTCACGAAACAGATTTCAATTCTTTCCTAAATTGCTCTTCATTTCACAAAACTAAATTATGTGATTAAAAAAAACAATTTCTATGATTTCAAAAAACAGATATCTATGATTTAAAAAAATTCACACATTCGGACAAACTGATATCAACTATACTCAAAAAACGATATTAAGTATTACAATGAACTAATTTCAAAAATTCTAAAATTGGATTTCAACTCTTTTCAAAAACATATTTCTATGATTTCAAGAAACTAATTTCAATACTTTCAGAAATCACCTTTCATTTCAAAAACTAATTTCACTAAATTCATGAATCATCTTTAAATTATCAATAGAGTGGCATAAACAATTTTAAATTTCTACAAAGTGATTTCAGTTATTCAAATTATGTTAGAAAAACATATTTCACTTTCATAGTTTATACAAGAGTGAAACTTAGTATTTCAAAAGAGAGGCATAAACAATTTTAATTTTTTACAAACTGATTTCAATTATTCCAATTCCAATGACATATTTCACAGCGAGTGAAACTGATGACCTTGATCATCAAAGAACTGATTTCAGTCCTTTAAAAAAAATCACTACCACATTTTTACAAAAGAATGAAACTGCGTATTTCAAAAGAGTGGCAAGAACATTTTTTATTTTTTAAAAGTGATTTGAATTACTCCAATTCAAATATTTCAATTTATATTTCACTCTTTCAAGTACTATTTCTATACAGATCACACTGAAATAACAAATTACACATATAAGAAATACGAGTTTCATATATTTCAAACAAGTAATTTCACATATTTTCACAAAAACGTCGAACTGATTATTCCAAATGGGTGACATAAAAAAATTCAATTTCTTTAAAAGGTGATTTCTGCTATTCCAAATTCATTTTTACTCAAAAAGAGTGAAATTGATTAATTCGAAAGTTACACAAACAATTTTAATTTATGTTTTTGACAACTATTTCAATAATGATCACACTGAAGTAACAAATTACACATACAAGAAATAAAAGCTAATATATTTTAGAAAAGTAATTTCTTATGTTTTCACAAACAAGCAAAACTGATTATTTCAAATAGGTGACATAAACAATTTCAATTCCTTTAAAAGATGATTTCAGCTATTCAATTTTATTTCAAAAGTGACGCAAACAATTTCAGTTTATATTCAACAGCTATTTCAATATAGATCGAACTGAAATGACAAGTTACACATATGAGAAATATCAATTTCTTATATTTCAGAGAATAATTTCATATATTAAACAAAAATGAGTTTCACAACTTGCAACAACAAATTGAAATATAAATTTCACAGATCTTGCACAGCTCAACTACACACAGGTACATAGATATCACCAAAATGAGTTTCATCAAATATCATTTCCATAGATATGCACAGTCTGTAGGGATTTATTGTTGTGAGGACATCAAGTAGCCATTTACTAACAACTACGAGCAGGACTGGCTAAGAGGATAGCAATTAGGAAATTTTACTAATCTTGTTGGTGCTCGTCGTCCTCCTTGCCGGATCCCAGAGGATTGGTGGCAGAGGCGCTCCTCATATAACTGGCCATCGACGTTGAGTGGATTTGTACGTCCACATCGAGTGGATCTGGCTGATGCAAGGTATGAGCGCCGGCCGGACTAGATGGGGACGAACCTATCTCGCTAGATCTCGTTTGAGCATGAGGACTATTGTACTTGTATGCATGGCGGTCGCCATGGTCGGCGCCGGAGGGGGAAGGAGGATCCAGCGGTGGTCGAGGAAGGAGAGGTGGCGGATCTCGGTGGACGACGAGTGGCGGCCGTCGGAGTTGAGCAGGCAACCGGTTGGGGAAGCAGATCCGTTGGCCAGAGTTGGGGAACCGGCCGGACGCTCAAGCTTCCACCGGTGTCCTCGTCTGACCGGAGAAGGAAAAAGAGAGGTTTCGTGTGGGCTGGGAGAGAAAGGGCAGAGAGAGACAGCTGAGCTTGCGTTGGTTTTTCCCTTGAAGAGGAAAGGGTGATGCAGCAAAGTATAGATAAGTATTTCCCTCAGTTAGAGAACCAAGGTATCAATCCAGTAGGAGGTACAAGTAAGTCTCCAATCTATGCACCTGCACAAACAATCATACACTTGCACCCAACACGATAAAGGGGTTGTCAATCCCTTCACGGTCAATTGCAAGGATGAGATCTGATAGAGATAGATATAAAAGATTACTAAAACGTAAAACAAAGTAAAAACAAATAAATTGCAGCAAGGTATTTTTGGGTTTTTTGGTTTATAGATCTGAAAATATATGATGGAAAATAGACCCGGGGGCCATAGGTTTCACTAGAGGCTTCTCTCTTGAAAGAAAACATATTGTGGGTGAACAAATTACTGTCGAGCAATTGATATAAAAGCGCAAAGTTATGACAATATCCAAGGCAATGATTATGAATATAGGCATCACGTCGGTGACAAGTAGACTGACTCCTGCCTACATCTACTACTATTACTCCCCACATCGACCGACTCCTGCCTGCATCTAGAGTATTAAGTTCAAGAGAAACAGAGTAATGCTTTAAGCAAGATGACATGATGTAGAGGGATAAACTCATGCAATATGATGAAAACCCCACCTTTTTACCCTTGATGGCAACAATTCAATATGTGCCTCGCTACCCCTACTATGTCACTAGGTGAGGACATCACAAGATTGAACCCAAAACTAAGCACAACTCCCATTGCAAGAAAAACCAATCTAGTTGGCCAAACCAAACCGATAATTCGAAGAGAAATACAAATATATTAAATCATGCATAAAAGAGTTCAGAGAAGACTCAAATAATATTCATAGATAATCTGATCATAAACCCACAATTCATCGGATCTCGACAAACACACCGCAAAAGAATATTACATCAGATAGAACTCCAAGAACATACAGGAGAACATTGTATTGAAGATCAAAGAGAGAGAAGAAGCCATCTAGCTACTAGCTATGGACCCATAGGTTTGTGGTAAACTACTCACGCTTCATCGGAAGGGCATTAGGGTTGATGTAGATGCCCTCCGTGATCGAATCCCCCTCCGGTAGGGTGCCGGAAAAGGCCCCGAGATGGGATCTCATGGGAACAGAAGGTTACGGCGGCGGAATAGTATTTTGGTGGATGCCTCTGGTGGTTTGGGAATATTTGAGGATTTATAGAGCTGAGAACGAGGTCGGTGGACTCCTGGGGGGGGGGGGGCACAAGCCAGGGGCGCCCCCCTAGGGCGCGCCCTGGTGGCTTGTCGCCGCCTCAGGACTCTTCTGACTTCCCCTCCAAGTTCCGTGGATGTCTTCTGGTCCAAAAAAATCATCGCGAAAGTTTTATTCCGTTTGGACTCCGTTTGATATTCCTTTTCTGTAAAACTCAAAAAACAAGGAAAATCAGAAACTGGCACTAGGCTCTAGGTTAATAGGTTCATCCCAAAAATAATATAAAAATAGCATATTAATGCATATAAAACATCCAAAACAGATAATATAATAGCATGGAACAATAAAAAATTATAGATACGTTGGAGACGTGTCAAGCATCCCCAAGCTTAATTCCTACTCGTCCTCAAGTAGGTAAATGATAAAAACAGAATTTTTGATGTGGAATACTACCTAACATATTTATCCATGTAATTTTCTTCATTGTGGCATGAATATTCAGATCCATAAGATTCAAAACAAAAGTTTAATATTGACATAAAAACAATAATACTTCAAGGATACTAATAAAGCAATCATGTCTTCTCAAAATAACATGGCCAAAGAAAGTTATCCCTACAAAATCATATAGTCTGGCTATGCTCCATCTTCATCACACAAAATATTTAATCATGCACAACCCCGATGACAAGCCAAGCAATTTTTTCATACTTTTGATGTTCTCAAACTTTTTCAACTTTCACGCAATACATGAGCGTGAGCCATGGATATAGCACTATAGGTGGAATAGAATATGGTGGTTGTGGAGAAGACAAAAAGAAGGAGATAGTCTCACATCGACTAGGCGTATCAACGGGCTATGGAGATGCCCATCAATAGATATAAATGTGAGTGAGTAGGGATTGCCATGCAACGGATGCACTAGAGCTATAAGTGTATGAAAAATCCCACTAGTATATGAAAGTGACAAAATAGGAGACTCTCTATCATGAAGATCATGGTGCTACTTTGAAGCACAAGTGTGGAAAAAGGATAGTAACATTGCCCCTTCTCTCTTTTCTCTCTCTTTTTTTTCTCTTTTTTTCGTCCGGAGTCTCATCCCGACTTGTGGGGGAATCATTGCCTCCATCATCCTTTCCTCACATGGGACAATGCTCTAATAATGAAGATCATCACACTTTTATTTACTTTTCAACTCAAGAGTTACAACTCAATTCTAGAACAAAGATATGACTCTATATGAATGCCTCCGGTGGTGTACCGGGATGTGCAATGATCAAGAGTGACATGTATAAAAGATATGAACGGTGGCTTTGCCACAAATACTATGCCAACTACATGATCATGCAAAGCAATATGACAATGATGATGCGTGTCATAATAAACGGAACGGTGGAAGTTGCATGGCAATATATCTCGGATTGGCTATGGAAATGCCATAATATAGGTAGGTATGGTGGCTGTTTTGAGGAAGGTATATGGTGGGTGTATGCACCGGCGAGAGTTGCGCGGTACTAGAGAGGCTAGCAATGGTGGAAGGGTGAGAGTGCGTATAATCCATGGACTCAACATTAGTCATAAAGAACTCATATACTTATTGCAAAAATCTATTAGTCATCGAAACAAAGTACTACACGCATGCTCCTAGGGGGATAGATTGGTAGGAAAAGACCATCGCTCATCCCCGACTGCCACTCATAAGGAAGAAAATCAAAGAATAAATCATGCTCCGACTTCATCACATAACGGTTCACCATACGTGCATGCTACGGGAATCACAAACTTTAACACAAGTATTTCTACCAATCCACAATTACTCACTAGCATGACTCTAATATCACCATCTTTATATCTCAAAACAATATGCAGGGAATCAAATTTCTCATAGTATTCAATGCTCTTTATATGAAAGTTTTTATTATATCCCTCTTGGATGCCCATTATATTAGGACTAAATTCATAACCTAAGCAAATTACCATGCTGTTTAGAGACTCTCAAAATAATATAAGTGAATCATGAGAGTTCAATAATTTCTATAAAATAAAGCCACCGCCATGCTCTAAAAAGATATAAGTGAAGCACTAGAGCAAATTGCCTAGCTCAAAAGATATAAGTGAAGCACAAAGAGTATTCTAATAAATTCATGATTAACGCTTGTCCCTCTCAAAAGGTGTGTACATCAAGGATGATTGTGGTAAACTAAAAAGCAAAGACTCATATCATACAAGACGCTCCAAGCAAAACACATATCATGTGGTGAATAAAAATATAGCCTCAAGTAAATTTACCGATGGATCAAAGACGAAAGAGGGGATGCCATCCGGGGCATCCCCAAGCTTAGATGCTTGGATGTCCTTGAATATTACCTTGGGGTGCCTTGGGCTTCCCCAAGCTTAGGCTCTTGCCACTCCTTATTCCATAGTCCATCAAATCTTTACCCAAAACTTGAAAACTTCACAACACAAAACTCAACAGAAAACTCATGAGATCCGTTAGTATATAAAAATAAATCACCACTTTAGGTACTGCTATGAACTCATTCTTTATTTATATTGGTGTAATATCTACTGTATTCCAACTTCTCCATGGTTCACATCCCCCGATACTACCCATAGATTCATCAAAATAAGCAAACAACACATAGAAAACAGAATCTGTCAAAAACAGAACAGTCTGTAGAAATATGGAAACTTCGTATACTTATGTAACTACAAACATTCTGAAAAATTAGGAAAACCTGGGCAATTTGTATATCAATCTTGTGTAAAATATTCAGATCAAAAGCACGCTTCTGTGAATTTCTAAAATTATTTTACTGGACGCAAACGTTTCTGTTTTTCAGCAAGATCAAATCAACTATCACCGTAAACCATCCCAAAGGTCTTACTTGGCTCAAACACTAATTAAAACACTAAAACACAATTACTACAGAGGTAATAATGTGTATACTCATAAAAACAGAAAAGAAAAATATTGGGTTGTCTCCCAACAAGCGCTTTTTTTTAAAGCCTTTTAGCTAGGCATTAAGATTTCGATGATGCTCACATGAAAGATAATAATTGAAACACGAAGAGAGCATCATAAAACATGTGACAAACATATTTAAGTCGAACATACTTCCTATGCATAGGCATTTTATAAGAAAACAAATTATCAGGACAAGCAAAAACTAGCATATGCAAGGAAGAAGAAAGATACAATAGCAATCTCAACATAACGAGAGGTAATTTAGTGACATGAAAATTTCTACAACCATATTTTACTTTCTCATAATAATTACATGTGGGATCATATTCAAATTCAACAATATATCTATCACATAACATATTCTCTATATGATCCACATGCATGCAAAGTTGACACTCTTCCAAAATAGTGGGATTAACATTAACTAAAGTCATGACCTCTCCAAACCCACTTTTATCAAAAAATTCATGAAATTGATCATACTCCAAAGTAGTGGGATCGTTATTACCTAGAGTTGACACTCTTCCAAGACCACTTTCAATATTATTGCAAACATATTCATCATGAGGCTTAAATAAATTTTCAAGATCATAAGAAAAATTACCCCGATCATGATCATTGCAACAAGTAGTGGACATAGCAAAATTAGCATCCCCAAGCTTAGGGTTTTGCATATCATTAGCACAATTGGCATTAATAGAATTTATAATAACATCATTGCAATCATGCTTTTCTTTCAAAGAGCTATCGTGAATCACTTCATAAATTTCATCACAATTTTTAGATTCATGAATTTCAAGCAAAACTTCATAAAGATAATCTAGTGCACGCAACTCACTAGCAATTGGTTCATCATATTTGGATCTCTTAAAAAGATTAGCAAGCAGATGAGGATCCATAAACTTTTTTCTTTCTGATTTTCAATAAATACACAATTATTCCAAGCGAACAAGCAAACAAACCAAGTAAGACATAAAAGGCAAACAAAAAGACGAACGAAAGAAGGCGAATAAAAAAGGCAAATATTTTTGTGATTTTCTGAAAATGTTTTAGAAGTGGAGGAGAGGAAAATGAGAGGCAAATGGGGAATAATGTAATACAAGAGATGAGAGTTTATGATGGGTACTTGGTAGGCTTTATGTAGAACCTCCCCGGCAACGGCGCCAGAAATTCTTCCTGCTACTTCTTGAGCTTGCGTTGGTTTTTCCCTTGAAGAGGAAAGGGTGATGCAGGAAAGTAGAGATAAGTATTTCCCTCAGTTAGAGAACCAAGGTATCAATCCAGTAGGAGGTACAAGCAAGTCTCCAATCGATGGTTGTCAATCCCTTCACGGCCAATTGCAAGGATGAGATCTGATAGAGATAGATATAAAAGATTACTAAAACGTAAAACAAAGTAAAAACAAATAAATTGCAGAAATGTATTTTTGGGTTTTTTGGTTTATAGATCTGAAAATATATGATGGAAAATAGACCCGGGGGCCATAGGTTTCACTAGAGGCTTCTCTCTTGAAAGAAAACTATAGTGGGTGAACAAATTACTGTCGAGCAATTGATAGAAAAGCGCAAAGTTATGATGATATCCAAGGCAATGATTATGAATATAGGCATCATGTCCGTAACAAGTAGACCGACTCCTGCCTGCATCTACTACTATTACTCCACACATCGACCGACTCCTGCCTGCATCTACTACTATTACTCCACACATCGACCGACTCCTGCCTGCATCCAAAGTATTAAGTTCAAGCGAACAGAGTAACGCTTTAAGCAAGATGACATGATGTAGAGAGATAAACTCATGCAATATGATGAAAACCCCACCTTTTTACCCTTGATGGCAATAATTCAATACGTGCCTCGCTACCCCTACTATGTCACTAGGTGAGGACACCGCAAGATTGAACCCAAAACTAAGCACCTCTCCCATTGCAAGAAAAACCAATTTAGTTGGCCAAAACAAACCGATAATTCGAAGAGAAATACAAAGATATTAAATCATGCATAAAAGAGTTCTGAGAAGACTCAAATAATATTCATAGATAATCTGATCATATATCCACAATTCATCGGATCTCGACAAACACACCGCAAAAGAATATTACATCGGACAGAACTCCAAGAACATTGAGGAGAGCATTGTATTGAAGATCAAAGAGAGAGAAGAAGCCATCTAGCTACTAGCTATGGACCCGTAGGTCTGTGGTAAACTAGTCATGCTTCCTCGGAAGGGCAATTGGGTTGATGTAGATGCCCTCCTTGATCGAATCCCCCTCCGGCAGGGTGCCGGAAAAGGCCCCTAGATGGGATCTCATGGGAACAGAAGGTTACAGCGGCAGAAAAGTATTTTGGTGGATGCCTCTGGTGGTTTGGGAATATTTGAGGATTTATAGAGCTAAGAACGACCTCGGTGGACTCCCGGGGGGCCACAAGCCAGGGGCGCGCCCTGGTGGCTTGTCGCCGCCTCGAGACTCTTCTGACTTCCCCTCCAAGTTTCGTGGATGTCTTCTGGTCCAAGAAAAATCATCGCAAAAGTTTTATTCTGTTTGGACTCCTTTTGATATTCCTTTTTTGTAAAACTCAAAAACAAGGAAAAAACAGAAACTGGCACTGGGCTCTAGGTTAATAGGTTAGTCCCACAAATAATATAAAAATAGCATATTAATGCATATAAAACATCCAAAACAGATAATATAATAGCATGGAACAATAAAAAATTATAGATACGTTGGAGACGTATCAACAGCGCAGAGTGCAATCCAGGACTTGCTGTGGACAAGTCACCAGTGAACAGTATGGTGACTGGCCCCCTTCTCCATACCATCCGATCAAGGATCAATGGATGGATCTGCATGAACTGTACCTGATCTACAGTGATCCCGTCTACAAGAGGTCATCCACAGTACCTGGTGTACAGTGTTCATCTATAGTGCCGCCTACATTGTTTCTGCTACAATACATAATCTGGACTACCCATCCTTCATCCAATGGCTGGCTGGCCGCCTGTCACGGCAGGTCAGTCACTGGATCTCTGGTCAGACGGGGCAGGTGGGTAGATATTTCTAAGACTACCCATAATGGGAGTAACATAGATGACACCTAAGCAAAAAACATGATGTGGCAGCTAATTAATGAGGAGAGAGACAAATTGAGTAACATAGCTAGTTACTCATACTATGAGAAACATCACACATACCAAGACAAGATGAGTCTACAACATAATAAATGAAGTGCTGCGTGACACCACACATATGTTACTCCCCACTATAGAGGTAGAAACATAGACTAGTAACATATGCATGTTACTAGTCTAAGTTACTTCCCACTATGGGTAGTCTAATCGCGTTGGGCCCATTCGTATATGTTTCGTAATGCTGGAGACTGAGAAAGGTAAATTTGGGTAGGTCCAGTAAAGCACCAATCTAAAAGCAATCTTGTGTGGTAGATTCTTCGCCGGTAGGTACAGGAACCGGTAAGTTTACTCTCTTTTTTGCGCATAAATTCTTGCATTATTCAAATTTTAAATGTTACAATCTCGTTCTACGAGTTCCATGACCTCATCTAGTCCAGAGCCTGGCCAAACCATAGTCCGGCGGTACACCCTACCAATACAGCTTCGACGAGCATGAGCAATGCAAGAACTCATTTATCCCATACTACTAATTATCCCTCTAACGATGAAAGCATACTTAGACTTGTTCCTATTCCCTTCTTTGATCATCCTGACAGCCTCCATATAGTTTGTTTCCACATCAATGGGTAGACTACTCCATTGCAGTGCCAAAGAAATTCCTTCCTTTAATGCAAGAAGTTCAGCTTCTAGCACGTCATCACATGAAGTTATGCATCGGTAGGAGCTAAAGATAACATAACCATCATAATCTCTAGGTACCATGCTTGTTCCAGCTTCATCTCCTAATACCGAAGCATATGAATTCAATTTCACTCTACCAGCACTTGGTCTAGTCCAAACAGGGCCAGCTTGAGCATGCACCTACTCGCTCATGATCTGCCTCTGAACATGGTTAATTCCCACTACCATCTTCCCTTTAATAGGATCAATAATTGAAGCATCATGTAGGGCCTGCAAGGAAGATAAGTAGCTAGCTAAAAAACGTACAGACACGTAAACCGGAGGTGGTTGTTTTGCATGTACTATTTCATTCTATACAAACCATATTCTCCAAAAAAGCATCATAATGCGAACCCTTCCATCCTCATGTAGTTCGGAGAGAAGGTGCAGGAACCAGCCCCGTCCTACTGATTTGACATGAGCTCATACCGGGAGATCCCACTCCTTTGACATTGCTTTCCACAAAATTGTAGCATGATTACATGTACAAAAGATATGGTATGAATCTTCTTCTTCCCTTCCGCACACAGGACACATAGCAGTGACTTTTAAATTCCTCTTGACCTTGTTTGACCAATTAGCAAGAGAATCTGTAGCTAAATGCCAAGCAAAAGACTGGACTTTTGGTGGTGCAACACTTCGCCATATGTAATTCCATCCGTCATGGGTTCCATTTTGTCTGGTACTAGTTGATGTCTCTATTGTGTTCGCAATTTCATCACTCGCCATCCTATATGCACTTCGGACTGTAAATATTCCATTCTTCTCAGGCGCCCAAGCAATAAAATCCTCCCCACCACTAGGGGACAATCTGATTTCCTGGATTTCAACTACATCAACAGGCAGAAAATACAGCTGAAGGAACAAGAAAGATGTTACTTATTTGGTCGATGAAGGGACAAGAAAGATATTGCAGCAAGTTCCATTCGCTTCCAGTCGTTGGAGCTGGACCGAACGAGCATATCCAGATTCTAGAAGCCCTGCCAATTTTGTTTTCCTCCTTGGTTGGCTCGGTTGACAATGACAAATGGGATAGGAAGGTCCCTTTCCTTTCTTGCCTACTCTTTGTCTTTGCCTTTGGCCACCAGAGGTGTGATACTGCATCCAGTGTGGCGCGGTATACTCAGAGCACCACCAATGTTATTTTGTCCACATGTCCAGATCGATGTGATTACTCATCCTCCGGTTCCTCCATCATCACTGCCAGTCATTCTTGTGATCATATGCTTCAACCAATCGGGCATTCTTCTTTTTCTCTAACTGCATATCAATGGTTAGTCAGCTCGCTTGCAAGGGCATTGGTTTCCTTGGGCTGCCTGACCCCCCGTAGAAACCTCATTGCTTGGGTGGGCCAGAGATTTATCTATGTGCTGGTCCCTTCTTCCTCCTCAGCATCTCTTTTGCTATTTAGCTTCTCGAGCATCACACCCCTTCCTGACTGCACCCACATCATCAGTTTGCTTACACGGTTCATCTTCTAGTGTGCCACCTCACGGTCACGGTCAGGGAAGGGGTGGCGGGTGATCCTAGTGTTGTCATGGCTTCGGTGGTGACGGCCCCCTGGTTTGGATCTGAAGGCCTCGTGCTGGCAATGCAGCCCTTCCGTCGAGTTGGGTCGATTCTTGTGGCGGTGGCAAGAATGAGGATCCAAGTGAAATATCCGCGCTTTGGCTCCGCCGACGGTGATGACTATGGGTGTTGCTTAACTTTTAGGGGTGTCGTGGTGGGTATCGTCTTCATGTCAGGTTCCGGGTGAAAACACTAGCCCGTCGTTTCGGGCTTGGCGGTGACGGTGCTTTGCGCCATTAACCTCTTATGGGCGTCGTTAGGGAACCCAGGTGCCATCCGGTTGAAGCATGTGGGCGTCTTCAGACTTGATTTGATCCCGACGTGAAGCTTCTTTAGCTCTGGCTCCTCTTATTGACACGTGCACTCGTAGTCACCATCTTCAGTACTCGTTATCCACTGGTAGGAATTAAGCTCCATGTCTCGAAGTAAGAGGGCAGATGCCCCTCTCTGGCGATAGGTTGGTGTGTTCGATCAGTTGGGGTCCAGTGGTTTTTCAAGGCTGCACGTCCATTCCCCCCATTCCCCATTATCCCTCCTTCCCCATTATCCCTCATTCACCCCCATTCCCCATTATCCCTCCTTTGAGCTGAACTCCTCTTCTTCCCTCTTCTCCTTACACAAGGCCCTCTCAAATCTCCCCCATTGCTTGAGATTTGACTGGTGGATCCGGAGCACATTCATCACCCAAGGTAACTCCCTCACTCCCCTAGTTTTGGTTGGTTTGAATCATGTATTTTGCTTACTTTGTTGCAAACCCTAGTTCATGATTTTGTTGTGGTGAAATCAATTTATATGATGCACTTAGGGTAATGTTTGTGCTCTGACAATGTATTGTGTGACTAGCATTGTTGGGGATACTAAGAACTAGCATTTAGGGTTTTGTTAGGGTTAGGTTTAATGTTATGGTTAGGGTTAAGGTTATGCTTAGGGTTATGCTTAAGTATATGCCTATGATGACCGTTATAGTAGTTACCCCTCGAATTGTAGCTCGATCTAGTCCTAGGGTTAGAGTTTTTTGTCAAGAAACAGTTAGGGTTTTTGCCTTGGATGACCGTTATAGTTACCCCTCGACTTGTAGGATGGGATCGATCATCTTTGTTGAGACTTCTACGGAGGCGGCGGTGAAGCGTGAACGTGCAGTCATTGAGGAAAAGATTAAGCCGTGGGTCGAAGCCGTTGATGCATTGAATGTGGCTTGTAGAGACTTTTCAAAGTACTATGTGTCCAAGTGCGACGATGGCAAAGTTAAGTTGTATGAAGCTAAAGAGAAAAACATAAGCAAGCTCAAAAAGGAAGAGAAATTTCATAGACATGCTCTTGCAAGGCAAATTTCATTGTGTGGTACAAGGGATGAAGTGCGTGAGATGGACTTCACAAACCCTGGCCAGATCATTGACTGGCTAGTTAGGCAACCATCATCGCCGATAGCTAGTCGGGCTTCTCGTTGGTCTTGGGTCCGTGAAAGAAATGATGTCATTTGTTGCAACCCGAGACCGTACGACAAAGATGTCGTGTTGATGGACGAATAAAGGGGGTTGAACTACATGATGTCGTAGTGTCATTTCGACTCTATAATGGCATGTACCCCTTACCATTTGCTTTCTTATGTAACCTATGTCATTTGAACTTCTACTTATGTTATGTACCCTATGTCATTTGAACCCGTGAGAACTTCGTGTCTTAGGTCATTCTAAATAAGCTATGTTTTGTGTTTGTCTTATATCATTTGATTTAGTTTTGGTTTGTTCCATTTCATGTAGCATGGAAAACAAGTCCCCGGTGCAGACAGCATAGGAGAAGTGTGAAGGAGAACGACGTCATAGGATGATGAGGGAGCTTCAACAAGTATGTGTTATGTGAGTTCCCTGAAGAGCTCGAGAAAGAAAAAGAGAAGCTAGCTCATGAGTTGCAGGAGAAGGAAGATGAGTGTAGATGGACTTTGGCAATGGAGACAGCGTTCTCCGTAAGCATTGATGAATTCAGCGAGGTGGACATGGCAAAGCCCAGGCAAATCATTGGATGGGCAATCAAACAAGGAGTGTCGGAGAATCCAACCCGACATGCTCGATGGGCCTGGTTCCGCCAGGAAAAGGGTTCGATGATCCATTGAGCGGGTTCTGCCGAGTATCGACCCAAGCCTAATCCAGAGCATGATGCACAAGTCGAACGTATTAAGGCAGTTAGGAACTACCTTCCGTCTTATTAGGGGCTCCTTTCTGGGTAGAACATTTATGCTTACGCTTCTCTAATTCAAAGTCATGTCATTTGAAAACGTTCAGGAGCTATTTCCGGGTGTAGAACACTTGTCATTTGAATATTTGCCATTTGGACCAATGCTTTAAGTCATTTAAATTTGGTAGATGGAACTTGATGTAATGAACTTTATGTAATGATGTGATCTTATTTATGCATGTCCTTGGTATTTGAACATGCCGATTGAATGTTTGTCGAAACAGACCAATGCTCTAAGTCATTTACATAGTAATGACATGATGTTATTTCTGCATGTACTTGTGGTTCAAAAAGAAAGGAAAAGTGCTACCCTACCGCCATGGCCCTTGGTAGTAGGGTAGCCAACCCCACCGCAAAATAGGACGTCGTTTACGTCACATGACGCAAGCTGGCGGGCGCCTACCCTACCGCCATGACCCTGGGCGGTAGGGTAGCCAACCCCACCGTGAAAAAAAAACCAGTTTTCGTCACAGTACGCAACGCTGGCGGGCGCCCAACCTACCGCCATGGGTCCCGGCGGTAGGTTGCACCAGCCTACCGCCAAGCTTCCTGGAAGTAGGGTTGAGAAACAGAGTTTGCCCTGTTTCTCATCATTTTCATGTGCAGCAAAAAGTCACAGCACAGCAAATTTAGTGCACAGTCAGGTAAAAATTAAGGCTACGACATAGTTCATAACTTGCAAATTAAGTACATAGTTCATGACAATTTCTCGAATTGAAGACATAGTCCGTGACAAGTTTTCAAATCAAAGACATGGTTCATGACAAGTTTCTCGAATCGAAGGCATAGTTCATGCCATCTTGCATGATAGAGCCTTATTGGGTCACACGAGGCCATTTTCCTTTCTTGTCGCGCGCCTCATCCTACTCTTGGGCTTCACGAGCCCTTGCAAGCTTTCTTACCCTCTCCTCTTCACAAGCAACCTTCTCCTTGTGTGCCCTCTCCTCACGCTTCTTTCGCTCCATCTTCGCCTTCTGATGATGCTCTTCATCCAAGCCTCTCTGAAATGCTTCTTCAAACAACCACTGCCTCCTTAGACAATCTCGATGTTGATCCTTTTTAACATCTTCTGGCACATCCTGATCTATCCATGTGAAGTACCCGGATAGAGGATATAAATCAGCCAAGTGAAGAGCCTGATAGACCCCTTTGTCATGGATCTTGTAGCCACGGTCAACAGTAGTGTCAGTATACTCATATCCCAACAGGCTAGCCAGCACGGAGAACGGAGCAGAACACTTCTCCTCACCACTCATCCAAGTAAGAGTGCGCTGCATATCAGTCCCAAAATGCATAGTGGCATAGAACTGAGCCACAAGAGGCGGAGACACATCATGTTGAAAACGCATGAGCGGAAGGAGGTTGAGCTTAACACACATGGAGTGGATCCCATCAAAATAAGCAGCATTTGCAGGAGTCTTGTCAAAGTGAGCAATGTTGATGCACTTCTGAATGACACACTTGTTGACAAACTGAGTGAAGATCTCCTCATAGGTGCGTTGCTCGAAGAGTGTCCAGAACTTGGGATCAGCCATGTTGTCATGGTCGTGGCGATAAGGATTGGCTCGGCGAAGAGCAATCCACTCAGGTGCTAGCATCTCCCTCATTGTGACCGGTTCAGGTGGAGGAGGATGAACATTAACAGGCTTGGCCTTTTTGGAAGCGGTCTTCCACTTCTTGGAGTGAACGGGAGCAGCAGGAGGAGATGCACTGTCTTCAGCCTCAGCATCTTCCTCAGGATGGCAGTCAAACATGTTCTCACGCCCCAAAACAACAGCCTTTGTCTTCTTGACCCATTCTTTGGATTTCCGTTCATACACCTTGGATGGGCGAGCACGCGAGCCAGACCCTCCTGCTGACAGAGATGAGAGAAATAGCATGGGGATAGAATAAGTACACAGGCTTCAAAACAGAAGATCAAAGAATCTCATTATGCGAAAATATGACAGAACTCTGCTTAAGCAGGAAGTTCCGGGGGGGAGGCCGGAAGTTCCAGCGGCCAAAAGTTTCGGCGGGGGGGGGGGGGGGGGGGGGGGGCGGCGGAAGTTCTGGCTGACGGAAGTACCGGCCCTGGCCCGGACATGGAAACCCTAGCGAGGCCGGAAGTTCCGGGCACCGGCATGGTCGTAGGGGCTCCTTTCGAATCTGAGGAGGGGACAGGCATATATCATACAATGGATGATAAATGAGAGGGAGCACTGCAGATCTAATGTGGATGCAGGACTGGGGATTTGATGCTTGTGTTTATCCTACTACCATAAGCATGATCTGCAATCCCTAGGAGAATCCAGAGAGAGAGCAGAGGAATGCTTAGGTTACCTTCCTCCATGGAGATGGTGGAGAGCACAGATGCCCTCCAAACACGATGAAGGGGAAGAAGGGGCCGAAGGTTTCGGGGGCCGGCAGCTCGCCCGGAAGTTGTTGATGGGTGAGGGGCGCTGCAGGGAGAGAGCAGAGGGAGGAACAGAGGAAAGGGGGAAGAATACCCCTTTGACATCCCTTGCCCATGTTATGTGCCCCAAACCCGCGATGACCGGAAGTTCCAGGCAAGGCCGGAAGTTCCGGACACCACCCCGGAAGTTCCGGGATATCCAGAGAGAATACGGTCTCTCTGACTCCTAAGAACTAGAGGGAGGGAGTCCGAAAGCTCCCAAGACCACCACACCCCCAATCAACATTTATGTGGTTGGATTGAAGCTTGTGAACCAGACAAATATCAGAGGGTTGCGAGATGAGAGAGGCTTGGGTAGAACCTAAGCTATGGGCAACACAGTCGACAACACTCAAGAGCAACAATGAGAAAACTCAACCAAAGAGAAAACACCGGACAAAAACACCAAAGGAGATGAAGAATAAGTCCAACCTCTCGAAGAGAGGGCGGTGGACGAGTCCACCATGTTTGAGTATATGTGACTTGGCACTGCGAAGGTTTTAACCTTGAGCCCAACATCACAACTCCATCATTTAAAGTACTAAGTCACAATAGTGAAAACATAGTAACTTTGAGAGTGTTTGGTTCGTTTATGCATCATATAGGGTGAGATAACTCATGAGTTGAATGTCTCCCCCTAAACACATGCCTACATCTAGACAAGACATAAAGTAAATGCATGCATGGGTACTAGATTTCACATAATGTTGTCAAGCTCCAAGATACCAAGTTCACGCCTAAGTTGGCAAAACCTTGCTTCATCTAATGGTTTGGTGAAAATGTCTGCAAGTTGCATATCTGTACCAACATGAGCAATATCAATGTCACCTTTTCCACATGATCTCTCAAGAAATAATACCTAATATCAATGTGCTTGGTGCGAAGATGATCTTTCGGATTCTCAGCAATACCGATGGCACTTTCATTATCACATCGAAGAGGCACAAGTCTATAGGTGATACTGTAATCCTTCAAAGTTTGCCTCATCCATAGTAATTGAGTTGCACAGCTGGCGGTTGCAATGTATTCGGCTTCGGCGGTGGAGAGGGTGACACAATTTTGCTTCTTCGAGGACCAACTTACCAAGGAGCGTCCAAGAAATTGACATGCACCGGAGGTGGACTTCCGTCCCACTTTGTCTCCAGCCCAATCCGCATCCGTGTACCCAATGAGATCAAACTTGGCATCCTTGGGGTACCATAGACCCAACTTTGGGGTGTGAACAAGGTATCTAAGAATATGCTTAACCGCTTTATGATGACTTTCCCTAGGGGAAGCTTGAAATCTAGCACACATGCATACACTGAACATGATGTCTAGTCTAGATGCACAAAGATAAAGCAATGAACACATCATAGAGCGGTAATGAGATGGGTCGAAAGGGATACCGTTTGTGTCTTCAGTGAGTACAATTTTTGTTGGCATGGGTGTCTTACATGGACTAGCATTTGTCATGTCAAACTTCTCTAGAATATCCTTGAGGTATTTTGTTTGAGACAAGAAAATTCCTTCTTGAAATTGTTGAATTTGAAATCCGAGAAAGAACTTCAAGTCTGCATTGAGTGACATTTCAAAGTTCTTGGTCATGGAAGCCGCAAACTTCTTGCACAAATGAATGTTAGGAGAACCAAAAATGATGTCGTCTACATAGATTTGGCATAAGATCAAATCACCCTTTTCCCTCTTAGTAAAAAGAGTGGGATCGATCACCCCTCTCACAAAACCATCATCGAGTAGAAACTTCTTAAGATGATCATACCAAGCACGAGGTGCTTGTTTGAGGCCATACAATGCCTTGTGAAGTTTATACACATAGTCTTTGTGATCGGGATCAACGAACCCAGGTGGTTGTGATACATATACTTCTTCTTGTAAAGGACCGTTAAGGAAAACACTCTTCACATCCATTTGATGTAATGTAAAACCATTGAAAGCAGCATAGGCAAGTAAAATGCGAATATATTCAAGATGGGCAACGGGAGCAAAGGTCTCACCAAAGTCCAAACCTTCAACTTGTGAGTACCCTTGTGCCACTAACCTTGCCTTGTTGCGGATGATTACACCATTCTCATCTTCCTTGTTCTTAAAAATCCATTTTGTTCCAATGACATGGTGTTCCGTAGTTGGTCTCTTGACTAATGACCACACTTGGTTGCGTTCAAAACTGTTCAACTCTTCTTGCATAGCAACGAGCCAATCATTGTCCATCAATGCATCTTGTACCTTGAGTGGCTCAACACTAGAGACAAACGAGAAGTGAGCACAAAAGTTTGTCGATTGTTTACGAGTGACTCTACCTTCCGATATGCCGGTAAGAATTTGATCAACATCAACATGACCGGCCACTCGGCGCATGATGGAGGTTAGGGTTTCACGAGGTTCAACTTTATGTCCATCATCCACATCATCAACATATGGATCATTAATGTGTGGTGGAAGATCTCCTTCTTCATATTGCATTTGTTGAGGTTCATCATGAATGATTGCACTTTCTTGTTCTTTCCCTTGGTGATGATCTTGTTCTTGAAGATGATCATGGTGAGGGACTTGATCTTCTTCTTATTCTTGAACAACAGGCATCGGTTGAGCAATAGGAGCTTGTGGTGGTATGGGTGTTGAAATGGTTTGATGATGTGTGAAACTTCCATCTTCTTCATCATCATCATGAGGTTCTTGTTCCATTGGAAGAAGAGGACCAACACCCATGGTCAAAATATCTTGAGAAGGATCTTCTTCACCTACATCACTTAGATCAACTTGCTCCCCATGGGAGCCATTAAATTCATCAAACACCACGTCATAAGTTTCTACAACACATCTATTGGATTTGTTGTAGACTCTATAGGCGTGCGAGTTTGATCCATAACCAACAAATATGCCCTCAATTGTTTTGGATTGAAATTTTCCTAACCGTTCTCTTTTGTTGAGGATGAAACATTTGCACCCAAATACATGAAGGTACTTGACATTTGGCTTGTTCCCGGTTAGGAGCTCATATGGAGTCTTCTCCAATATCGTGCGGAGGAAGAGCCGGTTTGATGCATGGCATGCGGTGTTGACAGCCTCGGCCCAAAAACTATGTGGCGACTTGTATTCATCCAACATGGACCTTGCCATCTCCACAAGTGTACGGTTCTTCCTTTCGGCTACACCATTTTGTTGAGGAGTGTATGGTGCGGAATATTGATGCTCAATCCCTTCATCACTAAGAAATTCTTCCAAGGTGTAGTTCTTGAACTCGGAGCCATTATCACTTCTTATTGCCAAGATTTCTTTATCAAACTTGCATTGTGCTTGCTTGGCAAAATCAATGAAAGTGATCTTCGTCTCGTCCTTGGACTTGAGAAAAAACACCCATGTATATCTTGAGTAATCATCAACAATGACAAGTCCATACTTTTTCCCACCAAGACTATCCCATGAAGGAGGCCCAAAAAGATCCACATGAAGGAGCTCCAAAGGCCTTGAAGTAGATACAATATTCTTGGGTGGGTGCTTTGATTGATGTTGCTTCCCAGCTATGCATGCACTACACACACGATCTTTCTCAAAAGAGACATTGGTTAGTCCAAGGATGTGATTACCCTTTAAGAGATCTTGAAGATTTCTCATGCCGACATGGGCTAGCCGGCGATGCCATAGCCACCCCTTGTCGGCCTTGTCCATTAGACAAGTTGCATGGAATGTGCTCTCTTTCGAGAAATCAACCGTGTAAAGGTTGCCATCCAACTCTCCAACAAAGGCCACTTCGAGATTATCTCTCTTAAAGACTTTCGCATCTGTTAGTCCAAATAGTGTATCATAACCAACAGAAGCCAATTGACGAACAGAAAGCAAATGGTATTTAAGGGATTGGACAAGCATGACATTTGCAAGAGAGATGTCATTTGTGATAGCCACCTTGCCCAACCCGACTACCTGTCCTTTTGATCCTCCACCAAACACAATGCTCATAAATGGTTGAATAGCTTCCATGAAATCATAAAGCAATTTGCTATCTCCGGTCATATGGTTGGTACATCCACTATCGATCACCCATTTGACCCCACCAGAGAAAGCAACCTACACACAATTATGACTTGGTTAGAGGCACCCATTTTGCAATGGGACCTCTCAAGTTAGTCACAAGGGTCTTAGGGACCCAAATAGCATAAAAACGGAATGCATTACGAGGACCAACAAATTTCGCATAAACTTCTCCATCCTTAGTTTTACGAAGTACATAGGATGGAGGCATGAACTCTTTTGGCTTGTTGAGAGTGGGCATGCCCCTTGTGGCCTTCCCACTCACAACCTTGCATTTCTCCCTGTGCCCTTCTCGTATAAATGTTTCTTTAAGAGGGGTGGTGCCCTTTTGAGAAGACGTCTTCTTCTTGCTTGTGCTTGGGTCAAACCCGAGCCCTTCCTTGGCAAACACCTCATTGTGTTCGCTCAATACCTCATTAAGATTCTTTTGTCCTTGAGCACATGTCATGAGTCCTCTCTCGAGTTGTGCCTTTAGAAAGCGATTCTCCTCAAGAATAGATGCTAGGTCACCACTAGAGTTAGTAGTACAAGCATCAACATTGATAATAGGAGAAGAGTAAGCCTTGGCTAGAGTTTCAAGATAAGTAAGCTTGAGCGTCTCAAAACTCTTTATAAGAAGGGTGAGCTCTTCTTCCTTAGTCTTGAGGGACACGGATAGAAGCTCACAATCCTTAGAGAGAGAAGCATGAGATTTTACAAGCTTACTTTTATCATTCATCAACTCCTCGCAAGAGTCCTTAGCCTGTTTCAAGGAGGCAAGTTCTTTAGCATGAACATCAATGTTTGTACCAATTTTCAAGCATAGTTCATCATTTCGTGCTTCCTCATATTGGACTTTCCACTCAAGGATTTCATATTTTTCCTTTTCCTCAGTGATGAGGGTTTCGAGTTCCTTAATGGTGATGGTGTGCTTACTCACCATCTCCATAAGTATACGAAACATAGTGAGCTTCTTTCCTTTGAGGGAGCACATGAACTTATTTAGTTTAGCAAGCATAAGATCATCTATATCATCATCATCATAATTATCCTCAGCATCAAGATACTCATCACAAGGAGTAGAAGGAGTGAAAAGAGGAGGGTTTGACCGTGGAGTTACCTTGACCTTGTCAGGAGAGTTTTGGTCCTCTCCATCTTCTACCATGGCCTTTGCCATTAGGCACTTGTGAGTGTTGCCCTATTAGTCTTTCATATAGTTGTAGGTGACAACATCACCACTCTTGTTGACTAGCCTAAAGGTGTTTTGAGAATCTTGAGCTACTCCGGCGACACCACTAACATCATCCGGATCGGGTTCTTCATGAGCAACCATTGCTTTCCCATCTCTCTTCTTGAGCTTGGAGTTCAAAGGATTTGGTAACTTATTCTTGGGAAAGGTCTTGGGAAACCTTGGTTTATCTTCTCTCTTCTCATAAGGGCACTCGTTGGAGAAGTGGTTGGTTTCTTCACAGTTGTAGCATTTTCTCACTTTCTTCTTCTGGAATCTTCCCTTGAATTTTCCCGAGCTAAACTTCTTGACAAAGAGGACAATGTCTTCATATGAAGGGCTCTCATCGGAGTCAATCTCATCACCATCTTCATCATCGTCATCTTCTTCTTCTTCATCACTTTTCTCTTCCTCACATATATGCTTGGCCTTCAAAGCAAGGTTGATCTTTGATGTTGAGGTACCATGCATGGCAAGATGTTTTGTAGCATTTGCCTTTGACTCTTCAAATAGTTGGAAAGTGGATATGATGTCATCCGGAGTCATTTCCTTGAAACCATGATGTTGTCTTATGTCCCACACCATTTAATGATGATACAGAGCAAGAGCATGAAGTACCTTGTCCACAAGAAATCGTTTAGTCAAGTTGAATCCATCTTGTGTCTTATCACAATCACAGGACTCAATGTCGGCGGTGAGAGTCATCAGACGCTCAAGGAGCTGCTTGGGAGATTCACCTTTCTCCATACAAAAGTTTTGCAATTGCCCCTTGGCAATTTCATATTGAGCAAGCCGGAGAGTGGAGGTACCGATCTTGGTCCTCACAATGCTATCCCATAATTCCTTGGCACTTGTGATGTGTATGTATGGTCTCCTTTGCTTGTCAGTCATACCTCTCCTTATGCACATGGTTGCGGTGTCGTTGAGATTCTTGTCATATATTTCTCTTGGTGTAAGATTATTTGGGTCAACCACTTGGTAACCATACTCCAAGATCTCCAACATCTCATTGTTTCCATATCGAAGATGATCCTGCATAGCAACTCTCCACAAAGCAAAATCGGTAGTGTCATCAAGTAAAGGAGGTTTGCCTTGAGGGTTATACTTTGGTTTCTCTATTTGAGGTCTTGCATAAAGCCATGGAACACTGGAGTGATCATTGCTAGGAGGTTGTTGGCCAAGTGAAGGAGTAGGCACAGTTGGCCTCGAGGCCATACCACCCAAAAGTGGTGCAAGCATCGTGGTTAATGTGGCTAGTCTCATTTGGACCAAGGCCTCAAGAGAAGCATCATGCTCCTCCTTTTGCTTAGCAAGAGCCCGTTCCAGATCCTCATAAGTGAAGGACTTGGCTTCCATGGAAGCCGCGCCCTTATCCTTCGGATCCACAACAAGGGGAGTCCCATCGGGGTTCATCTCGCTCTAGGGCGGTTAAGCCACAAGAATAGAGCACGAGGCTCTGACACCAATTGAAAGGATCAAGATGGACCTAGAGGGGGGTGAATAGGTACAATTACAAATTTTAATTGTTACTTAGCAATTTTAGGCAATAATGCGGAATATGAAAGTGAGCCTAACAATTGCAAGTATGATGCTAAGAGCTAAGCAAGGTAAACAAGTAACACAAGTAAGAGAGTAAGAAAACACAATATGATATAAGTAAAGACTAAGAGGCAAGTAACCACAAGTAGGAAGTTAGGGTTAGGAATAACCGCAACTCCGAGAGACGAGGATGTATGCCGATGTTCACTTCCTTGGAGGGAAGCTACGTCACCGTTAGAGAGGTGGATGTTACCACGAAGGCACACCAACGCCACGAAGGCTCACCCTATTCTCCCTTTGAGACAACACCACGAAGGCGTTTCTCAACCACTAGTGGTAGACCTTGGGGTGGTCTCCAAACCCTCACAAACTTTTCGGGGGGAAATAACAATGGTCGATTCCTCGCCGGAGCACTCCTACCGCCTAGGAGTCACCAACCTCCAAGAGTAACAAGATGCACCACAAAAAACAAGGGGGAATCAACTTTTGCTTTGGTGAATGTGTAGATCAAGCACTTCTCTTTTGCTTCCCAAAAGATCAAGAGCTTTGGGTGGCTAAGGAGGGAGATCTCCAAGAAATCGAGGTCTGAAAATGGAGGTGAGAGAAATGGAGTCGTCGAGTTCTTCGTGAGGAAGAAGAAGACTATTTATAGGTGGGGATGGAATCTGGCCGTTGGAGGCAGATTTCTGCGTATCCCAGAAGTTCCGGCCACGCACGGAAGTTCCGGACCCCGGAAGTTCCGGCCAGGTTCCGAGCTACACAGAGAGTTTGCATCCACTCTGTAGTACCCCGGAAGCTGTTAGAACAGGGGACGGAAGTTCCGGCACCCGGAAGTTCCGGCCGTCCCGGAAGTTCCAGAGGACGAAAGTTCCGGCCTGGGTCCGGCAAGGTTCCCGGCTACACAGAGAGTTTGCACAAAAGAGTAGTTTCTCTGGGTGCCCCGGAAGCTTTCCCGGACCTTTCGGTCCCCGGAAGTTCCGGCCATCCTGGAAGTTCCGGCCTGAACAGAAGCTTTTCACTGTGAGATTTTTCAGACCATGTGAGAGGACAAGTTGATTCCCAGATGTTTTTATGATGCACCCCCTCTTAATAGTGCAGCTGCCCTAAGGACTCAAGAAATAAGAAAACACTATGGTACTCCGCTTTTCTTGGGCACTCCGCTTTTCCTTTTTCCGATAGGAGGGGAAATAACCATCCATGCTTCACTTTAATTTAATCGGTGCTTTTTACACTAGAGCATGTGGTTAGAAACACAAATGAAGTTGTCATAAATGTCAAAAACAATTTAGTGCAATAATGCACTTTCAGTTGGCACCAAATAACAATTATTGAGGTCTAAAACTAATCCCGAAGGTATATGTAGAGGTAGCATGTCGACGACGATCACATTAACCTTGGAACCATTCCCAACGAGCATCATCACCTCGTCCTTAGCCAATCTTCGTTTGTTCCGTAGCTCCTATTTTGAGTTACAAATATGAGCAACCGAACCAGTATCAAATACCCAGGCGCTACTACGAGCATTAGTAAGGAACACATCAATAACATGTATATCAAATATACCTTTGTTCACTTTGCCATCCTTCTTATCTGCCAAGTACTTGGGGCAGTTCCGCTTCCAGTGACCATTTCCTTTGCAGTAGAAGCACTCAGTTTTCGGCTTGGGCTCAGCTTTGGGCTTCTTCACGGGAGCGGCAACTTGCTTGCCGGTTTTCTTGAAGTTCCCTTTCTTTCCCTTACCCTTTTTCTTAAAACTGGTGGTCTTGTTAACCATCAACACTTGATGCTCTTTCTTGATTTCTACCTCTGCGGCCTTAAGCATCACAAAGAGCTCAGGAATTGTTTTCTCCATTCCTTGCATATTATAGTTCATCACGAAGCCTTTGTAGCTTGGTGGCAGTGACTGAAGAACTCTATCAATAACACTCTCAACTGGAAGATCAATTCCCAGCTGAGTCAAGTGGTTGTGGTACCCAGACATTCTGAGTATGTGTTCACTGACAGAACTGTTCTCCTCCATCTTACAGCTAAAGAACTTGTTGGAGACTTCATATCTCTCAACCCGGGCATTTGCTAGAAATATTAACTTCAGTTCTTGAAACATCTCATATGCTCCGTGGCGTTCAAAACGCTTTTGAAGTCCTAGTTCCAAGCCATAAAGCATGGCACACTGAACTATCGAGTAGTCATCAGATCGAGCTTGCCAAACATTCATACTGTCTACATCAGCACCTACAGCAGGTCTGTCGCCTAGCGATGCATCAAGGACATAATTCTTCTGTGCAGCAATGAGGATAATCCTCAAGTTACGGACCCAGTCTGTGTATTGTCTACCATCATCTTTCAACTTAGCCTTCTCTAGGAACGCATTAAAATTCAAGGGAATGGTAGCACGGGCCATTGATGTACAACATATATTTACAAAGACTATTAGGACTAAGTTCATGATAAATTTTAGTTCAAAAAATCAAATTACTAATGAACTCCCACTTAAATCAACATCCCTCAAGTTGTCTAAGTGATACATGATCCAAATCAACTAACCCATGTCAGATCATCACGTGAGATGGGGTAGTCTTCAATGGTGAACATCTCCATGTTGATCATATCTACTACATGACTCATGTTCGACCTTTCGGTCTGCAGTGTTCCGAGACCATGTCTGTACATGCTAGGCTCATCAAGTTTAACCCAAGTATTCTGCATGTGCAAAACTGGCTTACACCCGTTGTATGTGAATGTAGAGTCTATCACACCCGATCATCATGAGGTGCTTTGAAACGACAAACTTTAGCAACGGTGCATACTTAGGGAGAACACTTTTATCTTGAAATTAAGTGAAGGGATCATCTTATAATGCTATCCTCGTCCTAAGAAAAATAACATGCTTAAAGGATAAACATCACATGCAATCAAAATATGTGACATGATATGGCCATCATCATCTTGTGCTTTTGATCTCCATCTCCAAAGCAACGGCATGATCTCCATCATCACCGGCGTGACACCTTGATCTCCATCGTTGTGTCGGGGCCGTCTCGCCAACTATTGCTTCTACAACTATTGCTAACGCACAGCGATAAAGTAAAGCAATTACATGGCGCTTAGTGATTGACACGCAGGTCATACAATAATTAAAGACAACCCTAACGCTCCTGTCGGTTGTCATACTCATTGACATGCAAGTCGTGAACTTATTACAAAACATGATCATCTCATACATCAACATATATCATATCACGTCTTGACCATATCACATCACAACATACCCCGCAAAAACAAGTTAGACGTCCTCTACTTTGTTATTGCAAGTTTTACGTGGCTGCTACGGGCAACTAGCAAGAACCGTTATTACCTATGCAAAACCACAATGATGATTATCAAGTTGCCTTTTAACCTTCTGCAAGGACCACCGTAGTCAAATTAGATTCAACTAAAGTGGGAGAAATAGACACCCGCCAGCCACCTTTATGCAAAACAAGTTGCATGTTAGTCGGTGGAACCGATCTCATGTACGTGGACATGCAAGGTTGGTACGAGCCGCTTCATCCCACAATACCGCCGAATCAAAATAAGACATTGGTGGTAAGAAATATGAACATCACCGCCCACAACTCCTTTGTGTTCTACTCGTGCATATCATCTACGCATAGACCTGGCTCATGATGCCACTGTTGGGTAACGTTGCATGGAAAACAAAAAAAATATCGACGCACACGCAAGATCTATCCATGGAGATGCATAGCAATGAGAGGGGGAGAGCATCTACATACCCTTGTAGATCGCTAAGTGGAAGCGTATATAACGCGGTTGCTGTAGTCGTACTCTTCATGATCCGATCACGATCCAAACGATCTAGTGCTGAACGGACGGCACCTCCGAGTTTAGCACATGTGTGGCTCGATGACGTCTCCTCCTTCTTGATCCAGCAAGAGGGAGAGGAGAAGTAGATGGGATCACAACCAACACGACGGCATGGTGGTGATGGTGGTGGTGGAGCACCGAGAACGCTTCGCTAAGCGTCACTGGGACGAGGCGGTTGAACTACGGAGTAACGGGAGAGAGAGGGGCGCCAAGCGCTTTGTGTGTCCTCTTTGGGCGCCCCCTCCCCTCTATATATAGTTGGAGGGGCATGTGAAACAGCCCCTCCAAACCCTAGGGCGCAGCCAAGGGGGGGGGGGGGGAGGTGGAATCCTAGTCCTCCTCCTTCCCTTCCATACAACGGTGGACTTTCAACCTTTCCCAACTGCATGGGCCTTGAGGGACTTGTGTGCGCCTGGCCCAATAAGGCCATGGTGCCTCCCCTCAGCCCATGCTGACCCTTGGGACGTGGTGAAACCCTTAGTGGACTTCCGGTCCTCTGGAAGCTTCCCGGTACAATACTGAAAAAACTGAAACTTTTTCTGGAACCCTGAAAACAACTTTCCATATATAAATCTTTACCTCCCAACCATTCCGAGACTCCTCATGACGTCTGGGATCTCATCTGGGACTTCAAACAATATTCGGTTACCAATCATTAAATATCCCAATACTACTCTAGCGTCAACGAACGTTAAGCGTGCGACCCTGCGGGTTCGAGAATCATGTAGTCATGACCGAGACACCTCTCCGGTCAATAACCAATAGCGGGACCTGGATGCCCATATTGGTTCCTACATATTCCACGAATATCTTTGACCGGTTGAACCACGATGTCAAGGATTCAGAATCCCGTACGCAGTTCCCTTTGCCCGCTGGTATTTTACTTGTCCGAGATTCGATCGTCGGTATCTCATACCTAGTTCAATCTCGTTACCGGCAAGTCTCTTTACTCGTTCTGTAATACAAGATCCCATGACTAACTCCTTAGTCACATTGCTTGCAAGCTTCTTGTGATGTTGTATTACCGAGAGGGCCCATAGATACATCTCCGTCAAACGGAGTGACAAATCCTAGTCTCGAACCATGCCAACCCAACAGACACCCTCAGAGATACCTGTAGTGAACCTTTATGATCACCCAGTTACGAAGTGACATTTGATAGCACACAAGGTATTCCTCTGGTATCCGGGAGTTGCATGATCTCATGGTCGAAGGAACAGATACTTGACATGAAGAAAGCTATAGCAAATAACTTAAACGATCTGATGATGTGATCCCGTTACCAAGTGACAACACATGTCTATAGTTAGGAAACCTTAACCATCTTTTGATCAACGAGCTAGTCTAGTAGAGGCTTACTAGGGACTTAGTATTTGTTTATGTATTCACACATGTATTTAAGTTTCCGATCAATACAATTATAGCATGAATAATAAACTTTTATCATGATTAAGGAAATATAATAATAACCATTTTATTATTGCCTCTAGGGCATATTTCCAACAGTGTTGGCATTGGTCCGTGGCCTTTTGGTGCTTTTCCTAACATTGTGTCCACGCTCGTCACATTGACCACAACTGTTGATGTCCGGTGCCTCCATGAAATGGCCGCTACCAAATTGTTTCATTCTGGTGTACCCAGCTAGATCATCCATGTCACTCCTAAACCTCTTCTTTCTTCTTGTTCCCTTTGTAGGCACCATAAGTTCGGGGTCGGGAACGATGTGTGGCCCATCATACTAAGGCCACTGTGACTGATCGAGGAAGGGATGGAACTGAGGCGCCCATGTCAACCTCATTTGTTCCAATGTGAACTCATGCAACCGCACGGTGGTACCATCGGATACGTTCAAGTTTCTCGCCCTTGCCGCGGTCATCACGTGCGAGCAAGGCCAATGATACTTGTGAGGTCTCTCACACTGACACCACCGGTTCTTGAGGCGCACCTCGTACGCAACCCCACCGTACATCACGCCATCCCTTGTTGTGCCACCCGGCTCATCAACTTGGTAGATCATTTCTTTTTCATTGAAACTAATGATTTGTTGACGCGAGGACTTGTGCGCTTGATGCTTCAACCAATCCTCAACTTTGAAGGGAAACTCCATCTTTTCAGCTATCCATTTGGCGGTGACTTCGGAATGCCTCAGAAAATACTCGTTGAGCTTGACGAAAGTATATTTCACTATTGCAGTCACCGGCAAGGAACAGACACCCTTGAGATCATTGTTGAAGCATTCCACCATGTTACTTGTCATGTCTCCGTATCTGAAACCTCCTTCGTCGTAAGCACGTGACCACTTATGCTTCTCAGGAAGATGCCTTGTCAAGAATTCTCTCCCTCCTTTGTTCTTCTCCAACGCCTTGAATAGTTTATCATATCAGCTTTGTAATGTGTCGGTGTTGAATGCCACACAAACATGGGTAAGATCCTTGCAAAACTCCTTACTCTTGCATGCCCGGTAAAAGTTTGCCACGAAGTGCCTCATGCACCAACGGTGTGGGAGCTTTGGATAGCCTGGAATGTCAACTTCTATTGCTTTGAGAATCCCATGATGGCGATCCGATATGATGCACATCTCTCTTTTGGGGCCAATCACCTTCATCCTCACATGATCCATAAACCACTCCCAGTTGTCATCGTGCTCGGAAGGCACCAACGCAAATGCCATCGGTAACACGTTGTCATTGGACGAGTGGGCCATTGCCACCATCAACGTACCCTTGTACTTGCCGGCCAAGAACGTGCCATCAATTGACAAGACAGGGCAACAAAGCCTAAATGCCTCGATGCATTGCCCAAAGCTCCAAAAAGCACGATGAAACACTCCCTCAATTGACTTGACCCTATGGCGCATGCCCGGGTTCCGATGAGCAATGGCTCCCAACATTCTCGGAAGAATATTGTACGCGGTGGCATAATCACCATGCAACAACTTTATAGAGTTTGCCTTGGCCATCCACACCTTTCCATACTTGACCTCGTACCCGAATCGTTCGAAGACCGAACTCATGAGGAACTTCACCTTCACCGTTGGATCGTGGGATATCTCATTCAACAATTTGTAGCCTAAATTGTTGGGAATCCTTGCATGGAAAACAAAAAAAATTCTACGCACACGCAATGATCTATCCATGGAGATGCATAGCAAAAAGGGGGAGAGTGTGTCTATGTACCCTCGTAGACCGTAAGCGGAAGCATTTAACAACGGGGTTGATGTAGTCGAACTTCTTCGCGCTCCAACCGATCAAGTACCGAACGTACGCCACCTCGGCGTTCTACACACGTTCAGCTCGGTGACATCCCTCGCCTTCTTGATCCAGCAAGACGTCGAGGTAGTAGATGAGTTCCGTCAGCACGACGGTGTGGTGATGGTGATGGTGAAGTGATCTCCGCAGGGCTTCGCCTAAGCACTACAAAAATATGACCGGGGGTGTAAACGGTGGAGGGGGGTGCCGCACACGGCTAAACAATTGTCTAGGTTGTGCTAGGGAGCCCCCCCATATATATAGGTGGGAGGGGGAGGGGAGAGGCAAGGAGGCGCCCCAAGTAGGACCGAATCCTACTTGGGCTCCTCCCTAGCCGCGCGCCCCCTGCCATATATGCCGGAGAGGGAAGGAAAGAGGAGGGGGAGAGAAGGAAGGGGAGGCCGAATCCCCCCTTTCCTTTCCCTTCCCCTCTTTCCTTCTCCTCCTGGTTCGGCCCATATGGGGGGCACACCAGCCCCTTGTGGCTGGTGTGTTTCCCCTCTTGCCCCATAACGCCCATATCTTTTGCCGGGGGTGCCCGGAACCCCTTCGAGTGACCCGATAAGTACCCGGTACCCCCGAAACACTTCCAGTGTCCGAACACCATCGTCCTATATATCAATCTTTACCTCTCGACCATTTCGTGACTCCTCGTCATGTCCGTGATCTCATCCGGGACTCCGAACAACATTCGGTCACCAAATCACATAACTCATATAATACTATATCGTCAACGAACGTTAAGCGTGCGGACCCTACGGGTTCGAGAACTATGTAAACATGACCGAGACACCTCTCCGGTCAATAACCAATAGCAGAACCTGGATGCTCATATTGGCTCCTACATATTCTACGAAGATCTTTATCGGTCGAACCGTTTTGACAACATATGTAATTCCCTTTGTCAATCGGTATGTTACTTGCCCGAGATTCGATCGTCGGTATCTTCATACCTAGTTCAATCTCGTTACCGGCAAGTCTCTTTACTCGTTCCATAATACATCACCTCGTGACCAATCCTTAGTCGTTTGCTTGCAAGCTTATGATGTGTATTACCGAGAGGGCCCAGAGATACCTCTCCAAAACTCAGAGTGACAAATCCTAATCTCGATCTATGCCAACTCAACAAACACCTTCGGAGATACCTGTAGATCATCTTTATAATCACCCAGTTACGTTGTGACGTTTGATAGCACACAAGGCATTCCTCCGATATCCGGGAGTTGCATAATCTCATAGTCAAAGGAATATGTATTTGACATGAAGAAAGCAATAGCAATAAAACTGAACGATCATTATGCTAAGCTAACGGATGGGTCTTGTCCATCACATCATTCTGCTAATGATGTGATCCCGTTATCAAATGACAACTCATGTCCATGGTCAGGAAACCTTAACCATCTTTGATCAACAAGCTAGTCTAGTAGAGGCTTACTAGGGACACGGTATTTTGTCTATGTAGTCACACATGTATTATGGTTTCCGATCAATACAATTCTAGCATGAATAATAAACCTTTATCATGAATAAGGAAATATAAAATAACAACTTTATTATTTCCTCTAGGGCATATTTCCTTCAGTCTCCCACTTGCACTAGAGTCAATAATCTAGATTACATTGTAATGATTCTAACACCCATGGAGTCTTGGTGCTGATCATGTTTTGCTCGTGGAAGAGGCTTAGTCAACGGGTCTGCAGCATTCAGATCCGTATGTATCTTGCAAATTTCTATGTCTCTATCCTTGACTGGTTCACGAATGGAATTGAAGCGTCTCTTGATGTGTTTGGTTCTCTTGTGAAATCTGGATTCCTTTGCCAAGGCAATTGCTCCAGTGTTGTCACAAAAGATTTTCATTGGATCCGATGCACTAGGTATTACACCCAGATCGGATATGAACTCTTTCATCCAGACTCCTTCATTTGCTGCTTCTGAAGCAGCTATGTACTCTGCTTCACATGCACCAACTGACAGCTCAACCATTCAATATAAATACATATCCGGTATGTGACTTAGAGTCATCCGGATCAGTGTCAAAGCTAGCATCGACGTAACCATTTACGACGAGCTCTTTGTCACCTCCATAAACGAGAAACATATCCTTGGTCCTTTTCAGGTACTTCAGGATGTTCTTGACCGCTGTCCAGTGATCCACTCCTGGATTACTTTGGTACCTCCCAGCCAGACTTATAGCAAGGCACACATCAAGTCTGGTACACGGCATAGCATACATGATAGAACCTATGGCTGAAGCATAGGGAATGACTTTCATTTTCTCTCTATCCTCTGCAGTGGTCGGGTAATGAGTCTTACTCAACTTCACACCTTGCAACACAGGCAAGAACCCTTTCTTTGATTGATCCATTTTGAACTTCTTCAAAACTTTATCAAGGTATGTGCTTTGTGAAAGTCCTATCAAGCGTCTCGATCTATCCCTATAGATCTTGATGCCTAATATATAAGCAGCTTCACCGAGGTCTTTCATTGAAAAATTCTTATTCACTCCTTTTATGCTATCTAGAAATTCTATATCATTTCCAATCAATAATATGTCATCCACATATAATACCAGAAATGCTACAGAGCTCCCACTCACTTTCTTGTAAATACAGGCTTCACCGAAAGTCTGTATAAAACCATATGCTTTGATCACCTCATCAAAGCATATATTCCAACTCCGAGATGCTTGCACCAGTCCATAGATGGATCGCTGGAGCTTGCACACTTTGTCAGCACCTTTAGGATCGACAAAACCATCTGGTTGCATCATATACAATTCTTCTTTAAGATATCCATTAAGGAATGCAGTTTTGACGTCCATTTGCCAGATTTCATAATCATAAAATGTGGCAGTTGCTAACATGATTCGGACGGACTTAAGCACCGCTACGGGTGAGAAAGTCTCATCGTAGTCAACTCCTTGAACTTGTCGAAAACCTTTTGCGACAAGTCAAGCTTTATAGACAGTAACATTGCCATCAGCGTCAGTCTTCTTCTTGAAGATCCATTTATTTTCTATGGCTAGCCGATCATCGGGCAAATCCATCAAAGTCCACACTTTGTTCTCATACATGGATCCTATCTCAGATTTCATGGCCTCAAGCCATCTGTCAGAATCTGGGCTCATCATAGCTTCTTCATAGTTCGTAGGTTCGCCTTGGTCTAGTAACATGACTTCCAGTACAGGATTCCCGTACCACTTTGGTGTGGATCGTGTTCTAGTTGACCTACGAGGTTCTGTAGTAACATGATCCGAAGTTTCATGATCATCATCATTAGCTTCCTCACTAGTTGGTGTAGGCATCACGGGAACAGTTTTCTCTGATGTGCTACTTTCCAATTCGAGAGAAGGTATGATTACCTCATCAAGTTCTACTTTCCTCCCACGCACTTCTTTCGAGAGAAACTCCTTCTCTAGAAAGATTCCATTCTTGGCAACAAAGATCTTGCCTTCGGATCTATGGTAGAAGGTGTACCTAATTGTTTCCTTAGGGTATCCTATGAAGACACATTTATCCGATTTGAGTTCGAGCTTATCAGGCTGAAGCCTTTTGACATAAGTGTCGCAACCCCAAACTTTAAGAAACGACAGCTTAGGTTTCTTGCCAAACCATAGTTCATACGGTGTCGTCTCAACGGATTTAGACGGTGCCCTATTTAACGTGAATGCAGCTGTCTCTAAAGCATAACCCGAAAACGATAGTGGTAAATCGGTAAGAGACATCATAGATCGCACCATATCTAATAAAGTAAGGTTACGACGTTCGGACACACCATTACGCTGTGGTGTTCCAGGTGGCGTGATTTGTGAAACTATTCCACATTGTTTTAAATGAAGGCCAAACTCATAACTAAAATATTCTTCTCCGCGATCAGATCGTAGAAACTTTATTTTCTTATTACGAGGATTCTCCACTTCACTCTGAAATTCTTTGAACTTTCAAATGTTTTAGACTTGTGTTTCATTAAGTAGATATACCCATTGTTGGGGAACGTAGCATGCAATTTCAAAAAAATTCCTACGCTCACGCAAGATCTATCTAGGAGATGTATATCAACGAGAGGGGGAGAGTGTGTCCACGTACCCTCGTAGACCAAAAGCGGAAGCGTTTGTTAACATGGTTGATGTAGTCGAACTTCTTCTCGTTCCGACCGATCAAGCACCGAACGTACGGCACCTCCGAGTTCTGCACATGTTCAGCTCGATGACGTCCCTCGAACTCTTGATCTAGCAAAGTGTCGAGGGAGAGTTCCGTCAGCACGATGGCGAGGTGACGGTGATGGTGAAGTGATCCGCGCAGGACTTCGCCTAAGCACTACGTGAATATGACCGGAGGCGTAAACTGTGGAGGGGGCGCCGCACACGACTAACAATTGTTGGTGTGTGTTCTAGGCGCCCCCTCCCCACGTATATATAGGTGGGAGGGGGAGGGGAACAGCCCTAGGGCGCCCCAAGTAGGAGGAATCCTACTTGGGGGCCTAGTCCAATTCGCCCCCCCCCCTTACCATGTTTTCCGGAGGGAGAAGGAAGGAGAAGGGGGGAGAGAAGGAAGGGGGAGGCCGAATCCCTCCCCTTCCTTTCTCTCTTCCCCCCTTTCCATCCCCTTCCTATTCGGCCTACATGGGGGGTGCAGCAGCCCATGCTGGCTGCTGCGTTTCCCCTCTTGGCCCAATAGGCCCATATCTTTGCCGGGGGGTGCCCGGAACCCCTTCCGGTGACCTGATATGTACCCGGTACCCCCGGAACACTTCCGGTGTCCAAATACTATCGTCCTATACATGAATCTTTACCTCTCGACCATTTGGAGACTCCTCGTCATGTCCGTGATCTCATCCGGGACTCCAAACAACATTCGGTCACCAATCACATAACTCGTATAATACAAAATCGTCATCGAACGTTAAGCGTGCGGACCCTACGGGTTCGAGAACTATGTAGACATGACCGAGACACCTCTCCGGTCAATAACCAACAGCGGAACCTGGATGCTCATATTGGTTCCCACATATTCTATGAAGATCTTTATCGGTCGTACCGTAATGACAACATACGTTATTCCCTTTGTCCATCGGTATGTTACTTGCCCGAGATTCGATCGTCGATATCTTTATACCTAGTTTAATCTCATTACCGGCAAGTCTCTTTACTCATTCTGTAATGCGTCATCCCACAACTAACTCATTAGTCACATTGCTTGCAAGGCTTCTTATGATGTGCATTACCGAGAGGGCCCAGAGATACCTCTCCGATACTCGGAGTGACAAATCCTAATCTCGATCTATGCCAACCCAACAGACACCTTCAGAGATACCTGTAGAGCATCTTTATAATCACCCAGTTATGTTGTGACGTTTGATAGCACACAAGGTATTCCTCCGGTATCCGGGAGTTGCATAATCTCATAGTCGAAGGAATATGTATTTGACATGAAGAGAGCAGTAGCAATAAAACTGAACGATCATTATGCTAAGCTAACGGATGGGTCTTGTCCATCACAACATTCTCCTAATGATGTGATCCTGTTCATCAAATGACAACACATGTCTATGGTTAGGAAACTTAACCATCTTTGATTAACGAGCTAGTCTAGTAGAGGCTTACTAGGGACACAGTGTTTTGTCTATGTATCCACACATGTATCATGTTTCCAGTTAATACAATTCTAGCATGAATAATAAACATTTATCATGATGTAAGGAAATATAAAATAACAACTTTATTATTGCCTCCAGGGCATATTTCCTTCAGTCTCCCACTTGCACTAGAGTCAATAATCTAGTTCACATCGCCATGTGATTTAACACCAATAGTTCACATCTTTATGTGATTAATACCCATAGCTCACATCGCCATGTGACCAACACACAAAAGGTTTACTAGAGTCAATAATCTAGTTCACATCGCTATGTGATTAACACCCAAAGAGTACTAAGGTGTGATTATGTTTTGCTTGTGAGAGAAGTTTAGTCAACGGGTCTGCCACATTCAGATCCGAATGTATTTTGCAAATTTCTATGTCTACAATGCTCTGCATGGAGCTACTCTAGCTAATTGCTCCCACGTTCAATACGTATCTAGATTGAGACTTAGAGTCATCTAGATCAGTGTCAAAGCTTGCATCGACGTAACTCTTTACGATGAACTCTTTATCACCTCCATAACCGAGAAACATTTCCTTAGTCCTATTAGGTAACTAAGGATAATTTTGACCACTGTCCAGTGGTCCACTCCTGGATCACTCTTGTACCCTCTTTGCCAGATAAGTAGCAAGACACACATCGGGTGTGCTACACAGCATGGCATATCGTATAGAACCTATGGCCGAGGCATAGGGAATGACTTTCATTCTCTCTCTATCTTCTGCCGTGGTCGGGCTTTGAGTCTTACTCAACTTCACACCTTGCAACACAGGCAAGAACCCTTTCTTTGACTGATCCATTTCGAACTTCTTCAAAATCTTTGTCAAGGTATGTGCTTTGTGAAAGTCCTATTAAGTGTCTCGATCTATCCCTATAGATCTTGATGCTCAATACGTAAGCAGCTTCACCGAGGTCTTTTTATTGAAAAAACCTTATTCAAGTATCCTTTTATGCTATCCAGAAATTCTATATCATTTCCAATCAGCAATATGTCATCTACATATAATATCAGAAATGCTACAGAGCTCCCACTCACTTTCTTGTAAATACAGGCTTCTCTGAAAGTCTGTATAAAACCATATGCTTTGATCACCTCATCAAAGTGTATATTCCAACGCCGAGATGCTTGCACCAGTCCATAGATGGATCGCTAGAGCTTGCACACTTTGTTAGCACCTTTAGGATCGACAAAACCTTCTGGT
Organism: Thinopyrum elongatum; assembly: GCA_011799875.1. Classification (NCBI taxonomy): domain Eukaryota; kingdom Viridiplantae; phylum Streptophyta; class Magnoliopsida; order Poales; family Poaceae; genus Thinopyrum; species Thinopyrum elongatum. Next base: position 553,183,273 of record CM022302.1, on the reverse strand, counting down.
TGCATCATATAAAAACTCTTCCTTAATAAATCCATTAAGGAATGCAGTTTTGACATCCATTTACCAGATTTCATAATCATAAAATGCGGCAATTGCTAACATGATTCGGACGGACTTAAGCATCGCTACGGGTGAGAAAGTCTCATCGTAGTCAACTCCTTGAACTTGTCGAAAACCTTTTTGCGATAAGTCGAGCTTTGTAGATTGTAACATTACCATCGGCGTCAGTCTTCTTCTTGAAGATCCATTTATTCTCTATGGCTTGCCGATCATCGGGCAAGTCAACCAAAGTCCATACTTTGTTCTCATACATGGATCCTATCTCAGATTTCATGGCCTCAAGCCATTTATCGGAATCTGGGCCCGTCGTCGCTTCTTCATAGTTCGTAGGTTCGTCATGGTCTAGTAACATGACTTCCAGAAAAGGATTACCGTACCACTCTGGTGCGGAACATGCTCTGGTTGACCTATGAGGTTCGGTAGTAACTTGATCTGAAGCTTCATGATCATCATCATTAGCTTCCTCTCTAGTTGGTGTAGGCATCACGGGAACGGATTTCTCTGATGAGCTACTTTCCAAATTGAGAGAAGGTACAATTACCTCATCAAGTTCTACTTTCCTCTCACTCACTTCTTTCGAGAGAAACTCCTTCTCTAGAAAGGATCCATTCTTAGCAACAAAGATCTTGCCTTCGGATCTGTGGTAGAAGGTGTACCCAACAGTTTTTTTTGGTATCCTACGAAGACACACTTCTCCGATTTGGGTTCGAGCTTATCAGGCTGAAGCTTTTTCACATAAGCATCGCAACCCCAAAATTTAAGAAACGACAGCTTAGGTTTCTTGCCAAACCACAGTTCATACGGTGTCGTCTCAATGGATTTAGACGGTGCCCTATTTAACGTGAATGCTGCTGTCTCTAATGCATAATCCCAAAACGATAGTGGTAAGTCAGTAAGAGACATCATAGATCGCACCATATCTAATAAAGTATGGTTACGACGTTCGGACACACCATTACGCTGTGGTGCTCCAGGTGGTGTGAGTTGTGAAACTATTCCACATTGCTTTAAATGAAGGCCAAACTCGTAACTCAAACATTCGCCTCCGCGATCAGATCGTAGAAACTTTATTTTCTTGTTACGATGATTCTCCACTTCACTCTGAAATTATTTGAACTTTTCAAATGTTTCAGACTTGTGTTTCATTAAGTAGATATACCTATATCTGCTCAAATCATCTGTGAAGGTCAGAAAATAACGATACCCGCCGCGTGCCTCAACACTCATCGGACCGCATACATCGGTATGTATTATTTCCAATAAGTCATTGGCTCGCTCCATTGTTCCGGAGAACGGAGTTTTAGTCATCTTGCCCATGAGGCATGGTTTGCAAGTATCAAATGATTCATAATCAAGTGATTCCAAACGTCCATCTGCATGGAGTTTCTTCATGCGCTTTACACCAATATGACCTAAACGGCAGTGCCACAAATATGTTGCACTATCATTATCAACTTTGCATCTTTTGGAATCAATATTATGAATATGTGTATCACTTTGATCGAGATTCAATAAACCATTTATATTGAGTGTATGACCATAGAAGGTTTTATTCATGTAAACAGAACAACAATTATTCTCTGACTTAAATGAATAACCGTATCGCAATAAACATGATCCAATCATATTCATGCTCAACGCAAACACCAAATAACATTTATTTAGGTCCAACACTGATCCCGAAGGTAGAGGGAGTGTGCGATGGTGATCTTATCAACCTTGGAATCACTTCCAACACACATCGTCACCTCATCATTAACTAGTCTCTGTTCATTTTGCAACTCCTGTTTCGAGTTACTAATCTTAGCAACTGAACCGGTATCAAATACCCAGGGGCTACTATGAACACTAGTAAAATACACATCAATAACATGTATATCAAATATACCTATGTTCACTTTGCCATCCTTCTTATCCTCCAAGTATTTGGGGCAGTTCCGCTTCCAGTAACCATTTCCTTTGCAGTAGAAGCACTCAGTTTCAGGCTTGGGTCCGGCTTTGGGCTTCTTCATGGGAGTGACAACTTGTTTGCCATTCTTCTTGAAGTTCCTTTTCTTTCCCTCGCCCTTTTTCTTGAAACTAGTGGTCTTGTCAACCATCAACACTTGATGCTCTTTCTTGATTTCTACCTTCGCCGATTTCAGTATCGCGAAGAGCTCAGGAATCGTTTTCGTCATCCCTTGTGTATTATAGTTCATCACGAAGTTCTAGTAGCTTGGTGATAGTGACTAGAGAACTTTGTCAATCACTATCTTATCAGGAAGATTAACTCCCACTTGATTCAAGCAATTGTAGTACCCAGACATTCTGAGCACATGCTCACTAGCGGAGCTATTCTCCTCCATCTTGTAGGCAAAGTACTTGTCAGAGGTCTCATACCTCTCGACATGGGCATGAGTCTGAAATACCAATTTCATCTCTTTGGAACATCTCATATGCTCCATGGCGTTCAAAACGTTTTTGAAGTCCCAGTTCTAAGCCGTAAAGCATGGCGCACTAAACTATCAAGTAGTCATCATATCGAGCTTGCCAAACGTTCATAACGTCTGCATCTGCTCCTGCAATAGGTTTGTCACCCAGCGGTGCATCAAGGACATAATTCTTCTGTGCAGCAATGAGGACAATCCTCAGATCACGGACCCAGTCCGCATCATTGCTACTATCATCTTTCAACTTATTTTTCTCTAGGAACATATAAAAAACATAGTGAGCTACAACGCGAGCTATTGATCTACAACATAATTTGCAAAAACTATCAGGACTAAGTTCATGATAAATTAAGTTCAATTAATCAAATTACTTAAGAACTCCCACTTAGATAGACATCCCTTGAGTCATCTAAATGATCACGTGATCCAAATCAACTAAACCATGTCTGATCATCACGTGAGATGGAGTAGTTTTCAATGGTGAACATCTCTATGTTGATCATATCTACTATATGATTCATGTTCGACCTTTCGGTCTCCAGTGTTCCGAGGCCATGTCTGTACATGCTAGGCTCGTCAGGTTTAACCCGAGTATTCCGCATGTGCAAAACTGTCTTGCACCCGTTGTATGTGAACGTAGAGTCTATCACACCCGGTCATCACGTGGTGTCTCAGCACGACGAACTGTCGCAACGGTGCATACTTAGGGAGAACACTTATACCTTGAAATTTTAGTAAGGGATCATCTTATAATGCTACCGACGTACTAAGAAAAAGAAGATGCATATAAAAGAAAAACATCACATGCAATCAAAATATGTGACATGATATGGCTATCATCATCTTGTGCCTTTGATCTCCATCTCCAAAGCACCGTCATGATCTCCATCGTCACCGGCTTGACACCTTGATCTCCATCATAGCGTCGTGGTCGTCTCGCCAACTATTGCTTCTACAACTATCGCTAACGCATAGTGATAAAGTAAAGCAATTACATGGCGTTTGCATTTCATACAATAAAGCGACAACCATAAGGCTCCTGCCAGTTGCCGATAACTTTTACAAAACATGATCATCACATACAACAACGTATATCACATCATGTCTTGACCATATCACATCACAACATGCCCTGCAAAAATAAGTTAGACGTCCTCTACTTTGTTATTGCAAGTTTTACGTGGCTGCTATGGGCTTCTAGCAAGAACCGTTCTTACCTACGCATCAAAACCACAACGGTGTTTTGTCAAGTTTGTTGTTTTAACCTTCAACAAGGACCGTCCGTAGTCAAATTCGATTCAACTAAAGTTGGAGAAACAGACACCCGCCAGCCACCTTTATGCAAAACTAGTTGCATGTCTGTCGGTGGAACCGGTCTCATGAACGTGGTCATGTAAGGTTGGTCCGGGCCGCTTCATCCAACAATACCGCCGAATCAAAATAAGACGTTGGTGGCAAGCAGTATGACTATCACCGCCCACAACTCTGTGTGTTCTACTCGTGCATATCATCTACGCATAGACCTGGCTCTGATGCCACTGTTGGGGAACGTAGCATGCAATTTCAAAAAAATTCCTACGCTCACGCAAGATCTATCTAGGAGATGCATAGCAACGAGAGGGGGAGAGTGTGTCCACGTACCCTCGTAGACCGAAAGTGGAAGCGTTTATTAACGCGGTCGATGTAGTCGAACTTCTTCTCGTTCCGACCGATCAAGCACCGAACGTACGGCACCTCCGAGTTCTGCACACGTTCAGCTCGATGACGTCCCTTGAACTCTTGATCCAGCAAAGTGTCGAGGGAGAGTTCCGTCAGTACGATGGCGTGGTGACGATGATGGTGAAGTGATCCTCGTAGGGCTTCGCCTGAGCACTACGTGAATATGACCGGAGGCGTAAACTGTGGAGGAGGGCGCCGCACACGGCTAACAATTGTTGGTGTGTGTTCTAGGCGCCCCCTCCCCACGTATATATAGGTGGGAGGGGAGGGGAACAGCCCTAGGGTGCCCCAAGTAGGAGGAATCCTACTTGGGGGCCTAGTTCAATTCGCCCCCCCCCCCTTACCATGTTTTCCGGAGGGAGAAGGAAGAAGGAGGGGGAGAGAAGGAAGGGGGAGGCCGAATCCCTCCCCTTCCTTTCTCTCTTCCCCCCTTTCCTTCCCCTTCCTATTCGGCCTACATGGGGGCGCAGCAGCCCATGCTGGCTGTTGCGTTTCCCCTCTTGGCCCAATAGGCCCATATCTTTGCCGGGGGGTGCCCGGAACCCCTTCCGGTGACCCGATATGTACCCGGTACCCCCAGAACACTTCCGGTGTCCGAATACTATCGTCCTATATATGAATCTTTACCTCTCGACCATTTCGAGATTCCTCGTCATGTCCGTGATCTCATCCGGGACTCCGAACAACATTCGGTCACCAATCACATAACTCATATAATACAAAATCGTCATCGAACGCTAAGCGTGTGGACCCTACGGGTTCGAGAACTATGTAGACATGACCGAGACACCTCTCCGGTCAATAACCAATAGAGGAACCTGGATGCTCATATTGGTTCCCACATATTCTACGAAGATCTTTATCGGTCGTACCGTAATGACAACATACGTTATTCCCTTTGTCCATCGGTATGTTACTTGTCCGAGATTCGATCGTCAGTATCTTTATACCTAGTTCAATCTCGTTACCTGCAAATCTCTTTAATCGTTCTGTAATGCATCATCCCGCAACTAACTCATTAGTCACATTGCTTGCAAGGCTTCTTATGATGTGCATTACCGAGAGGGCCCAGAGATACCTCTCCGATACTCGTAGTGACAAATCCTAATCTCGATCTATGCCAACCCAACAGACACCTTCGGAGATACCTGTAGAGCATCTTTATAATCACCCAGTTACATTGTGACGTTTGATAGCACACAAGGTATTCCTCCGGTATCCGGGAGTTGCATAATCTCATAGTCGAAGGAATATGTATTTGACATGAAGAAAGCAGTAGCAATAAAACTGAACGATCATTATGCTAAGCTAACAGATGGGTCTCGTCCATCACATCATTCTCCTAATGATGTGATCCCGTTCATCAAATGACAACACATGTCTATGGTTAGGAAACTTAACCATCTTTGATTAACGAGCTAGTCTAGTAGAGGCTTACTAGGGACACAGTGTTTTGTCTATGTATCCACACATGTATCAAGTTTCCAGTTAATACAATTCTAGCATGAATAATAAACATTTATCATGATGTAAGGAAATATAAAATAACAACTTTATTATTGCCTCTAGGGCATATTTCCTTCACCCATATCTTCTCAAATCATCTGTGAAGGTCAGAAAATAACGATACCCGCCGTGTGCCTCAACACTCATCGGACCGCATACATCGGTATGTATTATTTCCAATAAGTCATTAGCTCGCTCCATTGTTCCGGAGAACGGAGTTTTAGTCATCTTGCCCATGAGGCATGGTTCGCAAGTATCAAATGATTCATAATCAAGTGATTCCAAAAGCCCATCTGCATGGAGTTTCTTCATGCGCGTTACACCAATATGACCTAAACGGCAGTGCCACAAATATGTTGCATTATCATTATCAACTTTACATCTTTTGGCATCAATATTATGAATATGTGTATTACTACAATCGAGATTCAACAAAAATAGACCACTCTTCAAGGGTGCATGACCATAAAAGATATTACTCATATAAATAGAACAACCATTATTCTCTGATTTAAATGAATAACCGTCTCGCACTAAACAAGATCCAGATATAATGTTCATGCTCAACGCTGGCACCAAATAACAATTATTTAGGTCTAAAACTAATCCCGAAGGTATATGTAGAGGTAGCGTGCCGACGGCGATCACATCGAGCTTGGAACCATTCCCGACGAGCATCGTCACCTCGTCCTTAGCCAATCTTCGTTTAATTCGTAGCTCCTGTTTCGAGATACAAATATGAGCAACCGAACCAGTATCAAATACCCAGGTGCTACTACGAGCATTAGTAAGGTACACATCAATAACATGTATATCAAATATACCTTTGTTCACTTTGCCATCCTTCTTATCCGCCAAATACTTGGGGCAATTCCGCTTCCAGTGACCAGTCCCTTTGCAGTAGAAGCACTTAGTTTCAGGCTTGGGTCCAGCTTTGGGCTTCTTCCCGGGAGTGGCAACTTGCTTGCCATTCTTCTTGAAGTTCCCTTTCTTTCCCTGGCCCTTTTTCTTGAAACTAGTGGTTTTGTTAACCATCAACACTTGATGCTCCTTCTTGATTTCTACCTCTGTGGCTTTAAGCATTGCGAAGAGCTCGGGAATTGTTTTGTTCATCCCTTGCATATTATAGTTCATCACAAAGCCTTTGTAGCTTGGTGGCAGTGATTGAAGAACTCTGTCAATGACACAATCAACTGGAAGATCAACTCCCAGCTAAGTTAAGTGATTATAATACCTAGACATTTTGAGTATGTGTTCACTGACAGAACTGTTCTCCTCCATCTTGCAGCTATAGAACTTCTTGGAGACTTCATATCTCTCAACCCGGGCATTTGCTTGAAATATTAACTTCAACTCTTGGAACATCTCATATGCTCCATGATGTTCAAAACGTCTTTGAAGTCCCGGTTCTAAGCTGTAGAGCATGGCACACTGAACTATAGAGTAGTCATCAGACCGCATCTGCCAGACGTTCAAAGCGTCTACATTAGCGGGAGGGGGCTTGTCACCTAGCGGTGCACCAAGGACATAATTCTTCTGTGCAGCAATGAGGATAATCCTCAAGTTACGGACACAGTCCGTGTAGTTGCTACCATCATATTTCAACTTAGCTTTCTCTAGGAACGCATTAAAATTCAGGGGAACGGTAGCACGGGCCATTGATCTACAACATTGATATGCAAATACTATCAGGACTAAGTTCATGATAAATTAAGTTCAATTAATCAAATTACTTAAGAACTCCCACTTAAATAGAAATCCCTCAAGTCATCTAAGTGATACGTGATCCAAATCAACTAACCCATGTCCGATCATCACGTGAGATGGGGTAGTCATCAATGGTGAACATCTCTATGTAGATCATATCTACTATATGATTCACGTTCGACCTTTCAGTCTCCAGTGTTCCAAGGCCATGTCTGTATGTGCTAGGCTCGTCAAGTTTAACCCAAGTATTCCGCATGTGCAAAACTGTCTTACACCCGTTGTATGTGAACGTAGAGTCTATCACACCCGATCATCACGTGGTGTCACAGCACGATGAACTGTAGCAACGGTGCATACTCAGGGAGAACACTTTTATCTTGAAATTAAGTGAAGGGATCATCTTATAATGCTACCGCCGTTCTAAGCAAAATAAGATGCATAAAGGATAAACATCACATGCAATCAAAATATGTGACATGATATGGCCATCATCTTGTACTTTTGATCTCCATCTCCAAAGCATCATCATGATCTCCATTGTCACTGGCTCGACACCTTGATCTCCATCGTTGCGTCGTGGTCGTCTCGCCAACTATTGCTTCTACGACTATCGCTAACGCATAGTGATAAAGTAAAGCAATTACATGGTGTTTGCATTTCATACAATAAAGCGACAACCATAAGGCTCCTGCCAGTTGCAGATAACTTACAAAACATGATCATCTCATACAACAACGTACATCACATCATGTCTTGACCATATCACATCACAACATGCCCTGCAAAAACAAGTTAGACGTCCTCTACTTTGTTGTTGCAAGTTTTACGTGGCTGCTACGGGCTTCTAGCAAGAACCGTTCTTACCTACGGCAAAAAACACAACGGTGATTCGTCAAGTTTGCTGTTTTAACCTTCTTCAAGGACCGGCCGCAGTCAAATTCGATTCAACTAAAGTAGGAGAAACAGACACCCGCCAGCCACCTTTATGCAAAACTAGTTGCACGTCTATCAGTGGAACCGGTCTTATGTACGTGGACATGTAAGGTTGGTCCGGGCCGCTTCATCCCACAATACCGCTGAATCAAAATAAGACGTTGGTGGTAAGCAGTATGACTATCACTGCCCACAACTCTTTGTGTTCTACTCATGCATATCATCTACACATAGACCTGGCTCATGATGCCACTGTTGGGAATCATTGCATGGAAAACAAAAAAAAATCTACGCGCACGCAATGATCTATCCATGGAGATGCATAGTAACGAGGGGGAGAGTGTGTCTACGTACCCTCGTAGACCGTAAGCAGAAGCGTTTAACAACGCGGTTGATGTAGTCGAACTTCTTCGCGCTCCAACCGATCAAGTACCGAACGTACGCCACCTCTGCGTTCTGCACACGTTCAGCTCGGTGACGTCCCTCGCCTTCTTGACCTAGCAAGACGTCGAGGTAGTAGATGAGTTCCGTTAGCACGACGGCGTGGTGACGGTGACGGTGAAGTGATCTCCGCAGGGCTTCGCCTAAGCACTACGAAAATATGACCAGGGGTGTAAACGGTGGAGGGGGCGCCGCACACGGCTAAACAATTGTCTAGGTTGTGCTAGGCCCCCCCCCCCCACAAATATATAGGTGGGAGGGGGAGGGAAGAGGCCATGAGGCGCCCCAAGTAGGACCGAATCCTACTTGGGCTCCTCCCTAGCCGCCCCCCTGCCATATATGCCGGAGGGGAAAGGAAAGAGGAGGGGGAGAAGGAAGGGGGAGGCCGAATCCCCCCTTTCCTTTCCCATCCCCTCTTTCCTTCTCCTCATGGTTCGGCCCATATGGGGGCGCACCAGCCCCTTGTGCCTGGTGCGTTTCCCCTCTTAGCCCATAAGGCCCATATCTTTTGCCGGGGGTGCCCGGAACCCCTTCCGGTGACCTGATAATTACCCGGTACCCCCGAAACACTTCCGGTGTCCGAATACCATCGTCCTATATATTAATCTTTACCTATCGACCATTTCGAGACTCCTCGTCATGTCTGTGATCTCATCCGGGACTCCGAACAACATTCGGACACCAAATCACATAACTCATATAATACTATATCGTCAACGAACGTTAAGCGTGCGGACCCTATGGGTTCGAGAACTATGTAGACATGACCGAGACACCTCTCCGGTCAATAACCAATAGCGGAACCTGGATGCTCATATTGGCTCCTACATATTCTACGAAGATCTTTATCGGTCAAACCGTTATGACAACATACGTATTCCCTTTGTCAATCGGTATGTTACTTGCCCGAGATTCGATCGTCGGTATCTTCATACCTAGTTCAATCTCGTTACCGGCAAGTCTCTTTACTCCTTCCGTAATACATCACCTCGTGACCAACTCCTTAGTCGTTTGCTTGCAAGCTTATGATGTGTATTACCGAGAGGGCCCAGAGATACCTCTCCGAAACTCGGAGTGACAAATCCTAATCTCGATCTATGCCAACTCAACAAACACCTTCGGAGATACCTGTAGAGCATCTTTATAATCATCCAGTTACATTGTGACATTTGATAGCACACAAGGCATTCCTCCGATATCTGGGAGTTGCATAATCTCATAGTCGAAGGAATATGTATTTGACATGAAGAAAGCAATAGCAATAAAACTGAACGATCATTATGCTAAGCTAACGGATGGGTCTTGTCCATCACATCATTCTCCTAATGATGTGATCCCGTTATCAAATGACAACTCATGTCCATGGTCAGAAAACCTTAATCATCTTTGATCAACGAGCTAGTCTAGTAGAGGCTTACTAGGGACATGGTGTTTTGTCTATGTATTCACACATGTATTATGGTTTCCGATCAATACAATTCTAGCATGAATAATAAACCTTTATCATGAATAAGGAAATATAAAATAACAGCTTTATTATTGCCTCTAGGGCATATTTCCTTCATAAATACACGAACGTGAGTTGACGATGTCCCTTGCTTCGGTCCGCTTTGTCCGGCGGTATGCACTCGTGGGTGGCCACACAACTCTTCAACTCTTATTGCCCGGTTTCGGTAATCTTTCTTCCACGGACCTTCCATGGGCAACCTTCTTTGTCACATTTGATGGTGTAGCGCACATTTTGGTTGGAATGACCAACAACGTACGGCCTATGGTTCCAAATGGCGTAGTCACTCAACCATATTTTGAACTCTTGCAAACAACCAAACTTGATCCCTTTCTTCAAATGAGCATTCTCGTCCTCATCCGATGGCCTTGGATCACCCATCCTCAGGCAAGTTGATGGTTCGACCAAACCCAACCTCATGCTACCATCAACAACGGCCTTGTCAGCAAGACTAAGATCACGAAACAATGAGGGTCCTCTTTCCTTGCCATTCACCCTCTTGTAGACTTGATTTTCTTGCGCTGTGAATCCATCGTCATCCAATTCTTCCGGCGGATCCTCATCATCTGACTCATACCTACACATACGGCTATAAGGGAGGTTACGGTCCATGTCTTGTTGATGCACAATGACATCCAAGTCACCAATGGGATTGTAATGAATCTCTTCTCGTTCCGCATACACATCATCTTGAGCAATAGCATCTTCATCAACATGAGCAATGGCATCTTCATCAACATGAACAATGGCATCTTCATCAACATGAGCAATGGCCTCATCTCCAACATGATCAATATCATCACCTCGAACTACTATGGCTCTAGCATTGATGTCCTCTTCATTTGGTTGGCTAATTGGTGGTTGGCTACAAGCATTGTGGACATACACAACGACGCTATCATGTATTGGGGAGGACACATTCCGGTTCAAGTCGAGTAGTAGCCGAGGAACTTCAAACTTTGTGATAAATAACTCAAGTGACTTGTCTTGTGATTCATCAACTTTATTCTTATACACATTCCAACGCAATTGGGAGGTGATGGGCATACTCTTTAATCAGGACTTTACTCCAACTCCCACATCATACCTCCCAATAAGCTTCACCTCATCACTTGGGTTAATCCAATTTAAGACGCTTCTCACTTTCACTACAATATCATCATAGCTTGGGCTTGTGTCAAAAACCATGGCCTCCTCCCCTTCATCGGCATTTCCATTCATAAATGCCGCCTTGTCCAAGTAATGCATCCATCTAAAAACAATTAAAAAAATTGAGTCATCCATGGGCCGACCATTTCATATGGATGAACTATCTACAATATGCATACTTTGAATTAAAGAACTTGTATACCTTAATCATAGCATTAACCCAAACCCTAACCCTAACCCTTCCCTAACTAAATCACTAACCCTTACACAAAATCTAGCTTCCCACAACTAGGATTGACACACAATACTTAGGCAAAGTATAAATGCACCATAAATGCATAACTTGAGCAATAACTAGGGTTTGCAAAATCAGTTGATTCCAACAAAATTAGATGATTCCAACCAACCAAATGAAGAGGGAGTGGGAGAGGTACCTTGGGTGATACAAATGCCCCGGATCCACCGGACAAATCTCAAGCAATGGAGGGGGATCTAGTGGGTGCTTTGGTGGGGGAGAAGAGGGGGAGAGGGCTTGAGCTCGGGGAAGAAGATGGTTGGAGTGCATGGGTGGTGGGTGGGCCCCACAACCTTATCCTCCAAGTGACCCTACCGCCAGTGCCCCTGACGGTAGGTTGTATATAGACCTACCGCCAGGGGCACTGGCGGTAGGGTCCTTTGCCACGTCAGCAGCCGTTAACGGCTAAACGGCCGTCTATGACACCTATCGCCAGGTAGGGCGGCGGTAGGCTGTGAAAAGCTATCGCCAGGGACAGTGGCGCTAGCCAAAAGGGTCAAATCCAAAAAAAAATTGCAACCAGGGCCAGATCCTGTAAAACTATCTGAAAAGGGTCAAAACACGAAATTTAGCCTCCATGGATGCTCCAGCTCAGAAAGAAGTGAAACCGATGGATGGATGGATGGATGACAGAAGGTTGAGTTGATGTCGATGCAACATTCCAGCATATGTAGTGGCGTGGTGGTGACGGCTTGGTTGAGAAGCTGGAAGTAATGGCGGGGATGTGGCCGGGTGGTCGGAGGGAAGGAGGAGTAGGACAAGGATGGGACGGGTAGGAGAGAAAAATTGGATCGCAGTGGAGCGGAGGACGGGACAAGATGATGTTGCAGCAAGTTCCATCGCTTCCGTCCAGCCGTTGGACCGAACTTTGTTGTGTCCAGAAGCTCATTTCGTTTTCGTCCTTGGATTCAATTGGAAGGTCTCTTTGGTTAGGGCATCTTTGCCTTTGCTTTTGGTCATGTCTGCTGCCACGTTTACGCTCAATTGCTGCTCAAAATTGATTGCCGTTTTTTTTTTCCTTTTGCATGGAATTGATTGCCGTTAGGAAACGACGAATTCCATGTCTTTTTTTAGCTGAACGTATGTCATGTCAAAACAGTAGGAAGAAGATAAATACAGCACGACACGTACAGTACAGTACAGACAAAGAGTAAAAGTAGTACTCCTTCTGTCTAAAAAATATAAGATGTTTTGCATATTTTAATACTCCCTCCGTCTGAAAAAATATGTCTCAAACTTGTTCCTCAAATGAATGTATCTAGCACAAAGCTTTTTCGGACGGAGAGAGTATGAACTATATACATACTGAAATGGATAAACAAACACATTAAAATGCATCTATATACCACCTCCGTCGTGGTTTATAGGTCCCTTTTGTAGTTTGTGTTAAATTTTGATCAAAAATTTAATTACAAAATGTTAATGCATGTCAACAAAAATTATATTGTTGGATTCGTATTTGAACATAGTTTTCAATGATATAATTTTTTATGACATGCATGAACATTTTGTTAGTTCAATCTATAGTCAAAATTTGACACGAAATACCATGGGACCAATAAAGCATGAGGGCGGTAGTACATTCGAATAAAAAAGAGTATTTATGAACGCAGGGAGCAGTAAAGACCGATCGGTGCGGTGACACTTGACACGATGGATGCAGAACGCGGGAGAGTATAGGCATGAATCAGATTCACAGGCATCATCCACTTGATCAGACACACGCTTCAGATCAGTCGGGCATTCTTCCTTTTCTCTGGCTGCAGCTCCTGCACCGACTGCATATCAACGGCCTTCTGCTGACATGGAAGATGATGATTAACAATTTTTACTGTCCCCTCAAGTCTGGCCTGTTTCTGGTGGCGTCCACGGCCAGCAGCAGTTCACAGCCAGCCAAGCGACCCAACATGTAGACAGGGGAAACAGAGGCGCTTCGGTTCAATTTCAGAGTCCGGTTTTTTCAGGCAGAGAACAGAGCAGAACATCGGTTCAGTTAACAATACAGCAGCAGTATTACAAAACACTTCAGTTCATCAAAACAGCAGCAGTACAAGGCTGTAAACAACAATACCACAATACAGTTCAGACTGTTCAGTTCAGCAAACATCAAGCAAAAAGGAAAACCTGAGCCATAATTATGTAGATCTCAACACTTCAATACTATCACCCGTGCACTTTTAATACATGGATATTCAGTTAACAGGTTCCGGAAGACAACAGCAGAAAGTTGAACACAATGCAAAGTCTTTTGTTGGTCTGAACAAACTAATTTTTTGAAGCACTTAACACTGAAATTTGTTCTTACATAATCACCCAAGTATATAGATTTGGCCCTTTTACTTGTACACTAAGGCCACAAAAGACTATAGTTAGCGCCCAAATCCAAAATACTATAGTCAACTCTGTCCAAAATACTCCCTCCGTAAACTAATATAAGAGCGTTTAGATCACTAAAATAGTGATCTAAACACTCTTATATTAGTTTATAGAGGGAGTACTAGTCAACACTGCCCAAAATACTATCTAACTAGCTAGTACAACTCACAAATATCCATTTGTGAGCCCAGGCTTATCTGCACCCTGTAAAGAGAAAATTCACAAAAAAAATCAAAAAAATCTAAATTGTTGGAGACTAAAAAATCCTACGTTAATCAGTAATTAGGAGCCCTTCATCTCGTGGGACCCAATTATTACGGTGTGGATCTTCCTAATTTTTTTAGGTTAATCAGTAATGAGGAGCCCTTCATCTGGTGAGACCCCATTATTATGGTGTAGATCTTCCTAAAAAAGATTTAGGTTAATCAATTGTGAAATAAACTAGTAAGCATCAGATTATGCTAGGAATCATCTCTAGCCATTAGATAGTGCCACACACGCCTCCTGTTGGCCTCTCACGCACGCCTCCTCTCCACCTGTCACAAAATCTCTCAAGAAACGAATCTAGGCTGCCAGGCGCTCCTCTGCTTCCATCAGGCCTTCCCCCGTTCTTGAATCCATGGCGCCTTCTTTCTGATCTCATGGGCGTGGCATGTCCTTCACTCCTTCCAGGAGCCCCTCCACCTTGCCGTTTCTCTTTCGCCTCCACAACCAGCAGGCCACCTAGGTATTCCCTAACATACGTAAGATGCCAATAGCGAGATGAAGATAATCAGGAAGCGCATCGATCGCCCCACCATAAGCTTTATCGGTTCCTCACGTAAGCACCACTGTCTTTAGAGGTAAGACATTGATGCCATCTCCTTCATAGGAAAATAGGATAATCGATCCAGCACGACAAGTCGAATGCATGATGCCGATCTCTGATCTGTCCAAAGGTTTGTGGATTTCAAAAAATTGATTACCACTTTGAGTGTTCTACTCTTTTTCATCTAATGGCAACTTCCATGTAATTCTAACAAATGAAGGCATATTACCTTTGTTGCGTCGACATCGTTCAGACTTCAGACTAACTTTGTACACAGATTTCAGACTTGCTTTGTACACAGATTATTTGTGGGTGCAGGATGCAGCTTTTTAGGGATTGTTGGTTCAGTTTCAACTTTGTGTTAACAAATTGGTGCATGGGATCTGGGTCTCAACGTTCCGACTCAAGATGTAGCCGGACATCTCCACGGCATGTCCACAGTTAACACATTAGTTGTGCAAGATCAAAACACATAATTACCGGCCACCCGCGCCCACGTTTATATTTCTATTAAGATGCCTTATATTGATGAAAATGTTTAATCCCATGAGTTCTAATATAACAATTTAACAAGATTTTTTTTGAAAAATAATACACTAGCCCGTGCATTGAACGGGTTCACGACTAGTAAAATATAATGTTTATGTTTTATTGTAATCTCAGTTGCATTATTTAGAATTAGATTATCAACTAAATAAAAGTAGAGTATTTCATATCATTAAATGTAATTGTTTTTTCATTTGAACTAATTTTTCACCTTATATCACGAAATAAGTATCAATATATTTTAGCATGTCAATAAATTTGGAAATAGATGGTCAAAATACAAAACTATGCTTACATATTCGAATATACGTTCATACATATTTCTGAAAGTTATCTTCCTCAAAAGATGAGAGAACACTATAAAAAATAAAACAAGAAGCAAAAAAGGAAACGAAAAAATATAAAAAAATAAGTAAAAATGGAACCCAAAACCAGAAAAAGAAAACCACCTTCAAAAAAGAAACTAAGAAAATCGAACACGCGAGCAAAATGAGCACGCCCGCGGGCCCAGATCGCAGCAGGCGGGCGCAACACGGTGGGAGCATCGGGAGTCATTTTGCTCTTGCAGTTCGTCGGCATACGCTTGGTTTTCATTGAATATATTCGCTCGCTGCTCCTGTAAATGGGTCGAGATTTTACGATTGCTCGTTGTTCGCCCTTCAAATTTGTTACACGCGGCGAGATTTTCGAATATTCTTTTCTTCATCTGAGCGTTGGTTTTTGCGAGTCCCAGTGACTAAACCTCGTTGCCTTTTCCCCTTGTTGGTCGCTGATTTCCATCAATTGACTTGGTTCTTCGATCTGTACAGGTGCTGAGACGAGATGCGGACACCGTGCACACCCGTTTGGGGCTTCCTTGGAGTATCCCGAGCTCCTAGGTAATTTTTGTTATTTTCTTTTGACGTGAGACCTTCCATTTTGATTTGCTTATTTGGTTGTGATTTGGGAGTGGCTGGCCCTGATTGGTGTACGATCAGCTTGTCTGCCTGTCTCGTTGGTCCCCAAGTTCATCATAGTGAAGAAATACAATTGGAACCATAGGGCTCACTGAGCAGCAAATAAGCACACATGAGTGTTAGACCCTTTCATTTTGAGAACTTTTTATACATCTTCATAACTCATAGCACTAAACATATGCCAATTTGTATTGATACATTCTTTGATATACTTTTGTAAATACAAGTATCATAAACAACAATAATATATATGGTCTTGTAAAGTGAAACTTTTACCACAAATGTTTTTTTATTTTAAATTTACTTCTTGATGTTTAAAAAAATTAGTAATTATTTTCGTGGGATTACCAATAGTATCATTAACTATCTATAAGACCCGGTAGAGTGCTTTGGAGTGTATATATAATAAAGAACTTCACAGTGGTTCCTAAGAGGTTTCTAGAGCAGTAGACTACCAAGTTTATTTGCAACAAAGCAGAAGATTCTAGAGTATGTGAGGTGATTGTCCTTCAACCAAATTCCATTCTCGCTCATTGTTAGCGCTAGCTTGTTTCTCGGACATAACTGTGAAGGAAATATGCCCTAGAGGCAATAATAAAGTTGTTATTTTATATTTCCTTATTCATGATAAAGGTTTATTATTCATACTAGAATTGTATTGATCGGAAACTTAAATACATGTGTGAATACATAAACAAATACTGTGTCCCTAGTATGCCTCTACTAGACTAGCTCGTTGATCAAAGATGGTTAAGGTTTCCTAACCATAGACATGTGTTGTCATTTGATAACGGGATCACATCATTAGGAGAATGATGTGATGGACAAGACCCACCCGTTAGCTTAGCATAATGATCGTTCAGTTTATTGCTATTGCTTTCTTCATGTCAAATACATGTTCCTTCGACTATGAGATTATGCAATTCCCGGATACCGGAGGAATACCTTGTGTGCTATCAAACGTCACAACGTAACTGGGTGATCATAAAGATGCTCTACAGGTATCTCCGAAGGTGTTTGTTGAGTTGGCATAGATCAAGATTAGGTTTTCTCACTCCGAGTTTCGGAGAGGTATCTCTGGGCCCTCTCGGTAATACACATCATAAGCTTGCAAGCAAATGACTAAGGAGTTAGTTGCGAGGTGATGTATTACGGAACGAGTAAAGAGACTTGCCGGTAACGAGATTGAACTAGGTATAGAGATACCGATGATCGAATCTCGGGCAAGTAACATACCGATGGACAAAGGGAATTACGTATGTTGTCATAACGGTTCGACCGATAAAGATCTTCGTAGAATATGTAGGAGCCAATATGGACATCTAGGTTCCGCTATTGGTTATTGATCGGAGAGTGTCTCGGTCATGTCTACATAGTTCTCGAACCCGTAGGGTCCGCACGCTTAACGTTCGTTGACGATATAGTGTTATATGAGTTATATGATTTGGTGATGGAATGTTGTTCGGAGTCCCGGATGAGATCGCGGACATGACGAGGAGTCTCGAAATGATCGATAGGTAAATATTGATACATAGGACGATGATATTCGGACATCGAAAGGGTTTCGGGATGCACCGGGTAGCCATCGGGTCACCGGAAGAGGTTCCGGACACCCCCCCCAGTAGGTATATGGTCTTAATGGGCCAACGGAGGGACAGACCAGCCCACAGGGGCTGGTGCGCCCCTCTCCCTGGCCGGCCAGCCCTAGGGAAGGAAAGGGGGGAGGGCTAGCCCCTCCTGCCTTTCACTCTCATGGGAGAAAGGAAAGGGGGGGGGGGGGCGCCTCCCTCCCCTGCCTTTCCCCCGCACCTATACATGGCAGGGGGGCGCCACTTGGGAAGGGACCCCAAGTAGGATTCGGCCTACTTGGGGTGCCCTCCTGGCTGCTCCCTCCCCCCCCACCTATATACATATATATATATATATATATATATATATATATATATATATGTGGGAGGGGAGCGCCTAGCACAACACAACATTGTCTTAGCTGTGTGCGGCGCCCCCCTCCACCGTTTACACCCCCGGTCATATTTTCGTAGTGCTTAGGCGAAGCTCTGCGGAGATCACCATCACCGTCACCACGCCGTCGTGCTGTCGGAACTCATTCACTACCTCGCCGTCTTGCTGGATCAAGAAGGCGCGGACGTCACCGAGCTGAACGTGTGCTGAACGCGGAGGTGCCGTACGTTCGGTACTTGATCGGTTGGATCGCGAAGAAAGTTCGACTACATCAACCGCGTTGTGAAACGCTTCCGCTTACGGTCTACGAGGGTACGTAGACACACTCTCCCCTCTCGTTGCTATGCATCTCCATGGATAGATCTTGCGTGTGCGTAGAATTTTTTTGTTTTCCATGCAACGTTCCCCAACAAACTGTTCTTTAGGGATTTAGTAGATAGTCATCATATTGTTTGTTATTGGAATCATATTCTATATGTTTACTCTTGCTCCCCCCCCCCCACTGCAAAGAAGTTCATTTGAAATTCATGCCTTTCATGGGCTAATTATTAATTAACTATAACACTATAAACTTTGACTATGTTGCTCAGATCTCCCACTACACCATTATAAGTAATATTTATGTGTAAAAGTATTACCCTATGATGTCTTAGATAAGCCCATCTCCACCTAAATCAATCCACCTCCGGCTCAATGTTTTCGCTCTATTATATCACTCGTACTACACCATTAGTGTCATCTCCACCTCCAAATTGATGCCATCTCTACTCGTTACTCAAAGGTCCTTACAATTGTGACTTTATTTTGATGCAACAGATTTGCCATTGCATTAATACACAAGAGAGAGCATATGTATAAAGTTTAAACAACACGCATCCAGAGGACCAGCTGTTGATGAATCCAGAGGACCAACTGTTGATGAGTGCATCCCGCATCGTACTTTGCTTAGCATTTCCCCATCATATACGTAGGATTTACTGCATTTTACCATGTGCACGAGCCCATTTTGTCTGATTTCACCAGGATCCCAAGAGTCAAGAGATTTGGAGCATTCATTGGAAAATCCCAAATTTTGATGAGAAAATACATTGCTCGGAAGTCACAAGAATCTTATTTACGAAGAGATGAACCCACGCTTCGCTTGAGGCTCCTAAAAAGAAGGCAATGCGTGATATGAGCATGCCCGACCATACCAGTGGTCGTACCACATGCCATCGCTTTCTCATGGTCAACTACTTCCACCCCATGCAATCGGATATCAGTTACAACAAACAGAGAGAATCCACCCTATGAACCAATACCAAAAACCTCACCTCTGAAAAGGGATCTGAAGTGGGAATCAACATAAGGGTAGCCACCTCGCCATTACTTCGACCATGGAGGCCCCGACATCGAGATCTATCACCATTCATGTCGTCGTCATTGACCCTCTCATCCATCTCATTGTAATTCTCAAACTATATATTGTGGATTCGTATGTGTATCACTTTAATCATTCTTCTGATATTCATATGAGCTCATAGGCATTTTGCTCACTATGAATATGGTCAGTGGTTCACAACCTTTCTAGACACCTTCTCGGCCAACTCCTTCTTATGAACGAGCTCGCCACCAGTAGGCATTTTGGGACACCACTATTAAGCAATTTGCATTATTTCCTAAATCATTTCCCACATAGGAATCTTGTCATTGTAATCAGTGACATTTGTAAACCCATAATTATCCTACATTAGAACATTTGCCCCACGAGAAAACCATGGGTCACCATCCATCACCCTCTTCCATTCACCCAGGAATTGAAACTGCATCAGGAATAGATTTTCCGCCATCACTTTGAATGTCACTTCGTGTGTCGAAGCCCACGATATTGGCATAGCGTTGAAGTACGCCACACGCTTGAAAGGTCTCGCCATATGTACCCTAATGAGTCCCAACCATCTGACCTCCTGTATCATCTTCTCCAGCTCCTTCGGAAACCATGTTCGTCTACTTCTCCATGCACACGGGCGGAGCTACGTTGAACCCTGCAGGGGCCGTGGCCCCCCCAGCTTTGGTCAAAGCAATGAAGAATTTTATTGCAGGCTGCTTAGATTAGAAGAAAATATAACATTTGACCCCTCAAAACATGTCTATTTTGCGTTCCGCCCCCCCTTAATATCTTGTCTAGCTCCGCCACTGTCCATGCATATTTAATCCCTCAAACCTATCGTACATAGTAGGATCCAGTCGTGCCCTAGCATACCCACCAACGCCATAATGGTCTCTTATTCCGCTACACTCACCTCATTCTCTATTCTTCTTCTCTAGCGGATTGATTGCAACTCCATCTTTCCTTGCACATTGATGATCTACAACATCGACAGACTCATCCTTCTCCCAACTGCCACCATGGCCAACCCCCCTTGTGATCTTGAGTTGCCATGATGAACCATCGGTCCCAAACAGACTAGCAGCGTGAAAATCTATAGGACTCTCAGCCACCAAGAGAACCCTAGCAAATCGACATGATTTTGTAGACTCTGATGGGGATTGTAAACCCTAGAAAACCTTAGGGAAACCATTTGACCATCCGCTGCATGTAAAAAAAAATCTAGTTTTTTTAGTGCAAACAAGGCTTTATTCAACATTCAAAAGCATAGTGATATATGCAATCATAGTGGGAGTCCCAAGCCACACATGGCGCCCTATATCAAGGGAAGAAGAAGCTTTTACCAACAAATGAGCCTCAACATTTGCTTCACGATATTCATGCCGTAAGAAAACACTTTGGAATAGTGTCCGCTGAAAATTGACCTTCTTAAGGATAGCAGCATGCACACATGCGGCTGTGCCAGTGATATTCCTAATTACCTCCAAGCAGTCGCATGCAATTGTCAATATTGTAATAAGAAGATCTTAGCCTAGCGCCAACACCTCATTGCATCCATGGGCCTCCAAGCTAGCCGGATCAACAAGACCACCGAAAACCGTTGATGAAGCTCCAACAAACTTGCCATTAGCATCCCGACATGCAACTACTGCTGCCCTTTATCGCCGTGCCTAGACAGCCCAACATCAATATTCAACTTCATGTCGCCAACAGCAGGGGGAAGCCATGTTACCTCTGCCGCGAGCTCCTGCCGGGACATAATTTGGAGACCTATTGCGCACCGAGGCTATCTCCAAGTCTTCCTGGCATCTATTGATGAAATCCATCGTAGAAACAGGACTCTGAAATTTGTCATCGTGAATTGCCCGCCTTCGATCTCACCAGATGGCCCATCGGTAATAAGCACATGTGCAAGCTCCTGCTAGTTCATGGACTCAAACAACTAGAACAACCATAGTCGGGCATCGTCCAAATGATTAGAGATCATATGTTCCAGCGTTTCTTCATCTCCCAACGCCCATACACATCGTGTCATCCGACCTCGTCCAAATGATTAGGGATCATATGTTCCAGCGTTTCTTCATCTCCCAAGTCCCAACGCCCATACACATCGTGTCATCGACCTTCAATCAACCACGGCGCCAAGTGTCCTCAACCGCATTGCAAAAAACAACTAGATTGACCTTTATATGGAACTGGAATGAACGGTGGCGAATCTTATTCGCCGCTATCTGCAGAAATGTCGCCGCAACGCACAAGCGAGCGACATCCAGATGGGCTAGTCAGAATGTTTTTAGGATACGTGCAAGAGATCCCGGTTCTTGAAGGTTCCAGTTTTGGGAACCTTCCAGAATGTTTATTCTTTTTTCCTCCTTTTCTCTTTGTTTTTTCTGCTGTTTCTTCATGGTTTTTTTTCCTGGTTTTCTCTTGTTCATTTTACTATTTTTTTTCTTTTTTTAGAAATGTTCAGACTTTTTTACAATAATTTAAAAAATTTATTTGGGTTCTTAAAACTTTTCACAAATTTCTAAAATCTTCAAAATTTGTTCGCAATTTTCGAAAAATGTTTGGAATTTCAAAAACTGTTTCATTTTCAAAAAATGTTCGCCATTTTCAAAAAGTGTTGACACTTTTTAAAAAATCATAATTTTCGAAAAATGTACTAAACTTTAAACAAAATTGTACTTTTTAAAAATGCTTCAAAATTTCAAAAAATGTTCTCAATTTCAAAAGCGGTTTTAATTTTATATTAAAAATCGCAATTTTCAAGAATTTTCTTATTTTTAAAAATCGCAATTTTCGGGCCACAGTCAGAAGCAAGTCCTCTTTCGATTCCAATGTGCGAGTCGCCACCGGAGGAGGTGGCGTGCTAGGTGAGGCAGCAGCGGATGACGAAGACGTAGTAGGTGAGGAGGAGCGCGGAGGTGGTGAGGATGCCGAGGACGGTGAGCACCAGGATGGGCAGGCTGGTGAGGCTCAGTGTCACGTGGTGCGTCAGGCGGGACGACGTCGCCGGAGAAGATGAAGAAGGCGAGGAGTAGTTGTAGTAAGGTGCAGATGGTGTCACCGGCGACGGGAACAGCAGCGTGGACGACAGGGCCTGCTGCTGCGGCGTCGGGAAGACGGGGGCCATCCCTGCTCCGTCTGCATCCATGGACACTTTAGCTCAGAAAGAGCTGAAACCGATGGATGGAGGAAGGATGGATGGATGACGGAAGGTTGAGTTGATGACGATGATGTCGATGCAACATTCCAGCATATGTAGTGGTGCGGTGGCAGGGCCGACCCTGGGGTATGGCCTGTGGGGCGACGGCCCAGGGCCCAGGCGGAGGGGGGGCCCATGATGTAGTATGTTTGTATACTATAGCCCAGCAAAAAATAGGTAATTTTTTTTTACAAAAGAAACCAAACGAAATGGCCAGATGGGCTAGGCCATGCCCCATGAGATAACTAGCGATCGATTAGCATAGCGTCACGCTCGCGATCGGTGCCAGATGCGAGGCACTGCTTTTTTTTTGAACCAGGCATAACCCCTTTCCATTACTCATCATAACGGAAATACATCAATTCCAGCAATGTACCAAAGGAAACAGGAAAAGGGGGAAGAGAGTTCAATGCATCCTTGGGAAACCCACTGCTAGCACTCGTCATCGAGCAGCTACCCGTGGGGCGAAAACCCAAGGACACCAAAGAGCTACCAACCTAACAGGGAACAGTTTTAACCTCTACACCTAGAAAGAAGACCAAAAAAGGCTCACACAAGAGCAGGGATAACAAGCTCGCGTAGGAGCATCATAACAGTAACTCAACCCCAGGGACCCGTTTTTGTGTCTGCAAGCTTTGATCGAGGCCAGAGAAGAAGACGTCTCCATTTAGTCTTCCATCATCCCCCTTGGCGGCACGCAAATCCTCATCATCGTCGAGGCGTTGGTACTCAGCATCTTGGCTCCACGTTCCATCACTTCTCGATCAGCTCCGTTCATCAAACCTGCCCAGTAAGTGATATATCCACAAGCAGAGAACACAATATCAAAAGGGGTTCTCAATTTTTTCATTTCAAAGGTAGCTTGGTTGCGGCTGTTCCAAATTGCCCAACATATGGCTGCCAGCCCAAATGTATAGAATTTCACCCCATCAGGAAGGAAAAGATAGCACCAGGAAAAGTATTGCCAGATGTTATTGGGGCATAAATCAGTGCCCAAAACACACCCTACCGTCCTCCAGATTACCTGAGCTACAGGACATGTGAAAAATAGATGCTGAGATGTCTCCCTCTCTCTACAAAATGAACATTTTGGGTTGCCTGCCCATTTCCGCCTGTTCATGACATCCCTTGTCAGGACCGCGTCCTGGAAGAGTTGCCACAAGAAGATTTGAATTTTCAGGGGGATTTTCGCCTTCCAAATCCACTTGTAATTGCACCCAGCTAAATTTCACTCCAAATACTCATAAACCGATTTGGTAGTGAACTTTTTCTTTTTACCCAAGTTCTAGGTTACCTGGTCTGGATCCTCTGAACTAGGCCACATGGCGACAGTAGTTCGAAGTTCCTCCCATTGCTCTGTCAAAGGAGCGTGGAGTCGTCTTCGAAAGAAATCATCACCCACCCCCATTCTGAATTTCGCCACTGTAATATCCTGGTCATTGCAAATACTATACAGAACAGGATATTTAAGGCAAGGAGGAGGATTTCTATTCAAGGAGTCATTCCACACTCTAGCAATATTCCCAAAATTCAACATTACTCTCCAACCAGCCAAATAGTGCTCTTTAACCTTCATTATAGCTTTCCAAATAGGGGAATCACCAAATTTGCATCTCACCGAGGTTATAGTGTCTTTTCTAAGGTATTTAGCCCGGATCACATCTTGCCACAGCCCTTGTTGTGTTTCAAGCTTCCACCACCATTTGGTGAGTAGGCTAATGTTTTATCTCCGAAGGTCCTTCACCCCCAGGCCCCCTTTATTCTTAGATCTACAAATTCAAGACCATTTCACCAAGTGATATCTCTTTTTCCCTTCATGCTCTTGCCAAAAGAAACGTTTATGGTGTTTATCCAACTTGTCAATGATCATCTTAGGAATCAAAAACATGGACATATAAAAGTATACAATACTGGTAAGAGAGGAACTAAGGAGGATGGAACTAAGAAGGATAAGTCTCCCCCCGGATGAAGCTGCATTACCAATCCATGACTCGCAACATTTCAAGAATCTTTCATCCACAAAGTTCCAATTGAGGTTACGAAGAGTCGAGTAGCTAACAGGAACTCCCAAGTATTTCATTGGGAAATGTCCTATTTGGCAATTGAAAAGCTCTGAATAAAAGGTTAATGTGTCATCATCTCCCCCAACACAAAGGATTTCACTTTTCTGAAAATGAATTTTTAGCCCTGACATAAGCTCAAACATATATAACAGCAGTTTCAGATTAACAGCGACTTCCTTATCATGTTCAAAGCATATAACCGTATCATCCGCGTACTGAAGGATGGCCACCCCATTCTTAACGAGGTCTGGTGCCAATCCAGTAAGCAACTTTTCCTTCTGAGCATTACTGACCATTTTAGATAGAACTTCCACAGCCAAGTTAAACAGGAAAGGTGAGAAGGGATCACCTTGTCGCACCCCTTTATAGCTTTGAATCCAACCACACCATGTTGGTCCAAAACCTCGGTCCTGATGACAATCTAACAGGAAATCCCACACTACTAGGGAAAAGCCTAGCAGTAGCGCTGGTTTTTGGCGTAGCAGTAGCGCGGGGGACCGCGCTACTGCTACGACGCTACAGCTAAAGGTTAGCAGTAGCGTTGGTTTAACTGCGCTACTGCTATAGCTACTTAGTAGTAGCACTTCTGCCGCGCTACTACTATTATTCCGTATTCTATTTCTTTTTTTTATGTCGTATTCATACACCATTATACAAGTTTTCATACAGTAGCAATTTAGAGATTGTTTTTACATCATAATGAGTTATTAAATCACTGGGTGAAAGAACCGTGGATTAGTTTCAAGTGGATGGATCCTAAGTGACCAAGTCATGATAAAAAGAACCGTGGATTAGTTTCAAGTGGATGGATCCTAAGTGACCAAGTCACTACGATTGTCCATACATTTTTTCCAATCTTTGATTGTCATGTCTTCATCGGTTTTAGAAATCCGGTATGAACATCAGTGAAGCCTAGGATGACCTGGCCGTAAGCTCATAACATCAAGGCGACCTTTCGGAAACATCAGATCAGGCACACAATCCTTCGGAATTTTCTGTTGAAAAACATAGTAATAACATCGTAGTTAGCAATGTAGTTTAGCTTTAGAAGAATTTATGCAAAAGATGCACGGATGTCGTAATAGTAAAAAATCTTACCATGCCATCTCCATAGATGTTACCGTAGTTCAACACGTGCACTAGTGGCACGTATTGACCATAATGTGTAGGAGTTTGATAATTGATATTGTAATTCTCAACATCAATAATAAATGAGATAAGATGATCTTTCTCCTGATAAGTTAATTCTGCGCCATCGGTGTAGTAGGTTCTGTCTACCATCTTCCGTATATTTTTTGAAGAATGAAAATAAGCTATCAATGGAAATAAGCTGTCAACTATTTTGAAATAAACAATATAAACTACTTAATAAATATGTTTGAGAAACTCACATAGCGGTAGAATTGGAAGCGTATCAATAAGGACCCAAATGTCCATATTCTCTTCGTCGATGTCAGGATCACCAAGATCCAATGTGACAAGCATACCCTCATGAAAATCATACGTCTTGCAAAGTGCTTCCCAATTCGGGCAACCAAAATGGGATACGCTCTCAGGATTGTGTAGATTTACAGCAAAATCATAACCATGATGGGTCCTTAGGTGAACTATCTTGGTCTCCATATTTTCATGATCTTCAAAATCCAGTTTCTCCAAGACATAGCGTCTTGCATGGCATGGGATAAGCTAGTCGAATTGTAATAGATGGAAATTACACGTTGAAGAAGCAGAAGTCGTGCTTAATTACGAAAAAACACTTGTCGTCGTTGCGTACCGTTTCAACATCGAAGGTCTCGTGGAGCTTAATACTGAAGCGCCGACCTTCTACCAGGTGAGGCCTGTCGCACAGACCCCGGTCGTCGCTGCACCAGTCGCACTCCGGGAGCCTATCGTCGTCGGATGACATTTCCTATGTTCATAATTCAAAGATTAAACTTCTAAAATTAAATATATGTACTACAAAAACTAAATTAGATCATTATTATTCATCACGGGTTGACTATCGGTCTGTCGAGTATTTTCTTGAAAACTCTCAGCTCACGTGGTGTATATATTCGACCGTCGATGATGGTAGCTCCTCCCTTCGTTCCCGAGTGCATTACACCAAATTGTCTAGCACACGGGAACGAAGGAGAAGCTACCCCCACGACAACAGTCGGGATTCTTCATCTCTGACATTTGCGACCGCCGGTGATGGTAGCTCCTCCTGTCATTCCAAAGTGCATTACACCAAAATGTCAAGCACCTTGGAATGAAGAAGAAGCTACCCCCACGACAACAGTCGGGATTCTTCGTCCTCTCATATATGGTGGAGTCCCGACAGACTTAAAGTCAACCCGAAATGTCGTTTAATTATCTTTCTAGAAAATCCGGGCCACTCGATATTTCCTACATATTCTAGCACAAGTCATGCCAAAATTCACGAAAAAATCCGGCATGACCTTTGCTAAAAAAGGACATATCGAGCGCCTGAAATTTGCCGGAACGAAAATTAATCAACACTCCGGCAAAACATAGGCCACTCGGAGGTGTTCCCTGCAAACATGGCCACTTGGGCAAGCACATATCCTGTTTGAGCAACACTAGATATACATGTTTATATCTATATCATATGAGCATTCAAACTTGATGGTCATTGCATTTCAATGGTTGAAAATATGAACAAAAACATTTCAAAATATCTTATATATAATCCTAACATAACTAAAATTGTCAATATAGGTCTCTCTCTCTATACTAGTTCTATTAAGCACTTACTAAATAAACTAGTTCTATTAACCACTTACTAAATAAACTAGTTCTATTAAGCACTTACTATAAATAAACTAGTTCTATTAACCACTTACTAAATAAACTATTTCTATTAAACACTTATTAAAAAACAGTAAAAAACTACATTATACAAGAACAGATCAGTGAGGAGAGATGGAGGGGGGCCTGAGGAGAGGGGGGAGGGAGGGGGGGAGAGGAGGAGGAGGAGAAGGAGGAGGGGGAGGAGGGTGGGGAGGAGCTACCGAGGAGGGCTTGGCCGGAGGAGGAGGAGGTCACGGCCGGAGAAGGGAGGAGGGCGCGGCCAAAGGAGGAGGGGAGGAGGAGGGAGGAGGGCGGAGGGAGGAGGAGGAGGAGGAGGGTCGCCGCATACCGAGGAAGGAGGAGGGAGGACGGCGACGGCAATGCGGCGGCGGGGGAGGGCCGAACATCGGCGGCAGCGGACGACGGGGTGCGTGGGAGAGTGAGAGTGGGAGTTGGGGAGAGTGAGGGGCGGACGGCGTGGAGAAGATAAACTACTTAGCAGTAGCGCGTGTTAGGGGAAAGCGCTACTGCTAAACTACCTAGCAGTAGCGTGTTTCAAGGGAAAGCGCTACTACTACACTTAGCCTAGCGGCAACGGTGGGGCAATGTTAGTATTAGCGCCCTTTGCCCCTGCCGCGCTACTGCTATGTATATAGCAGTAGCACCTTCTGTGGACACGCGCTACTGCTAAGTAGCAGTAGCGCCTCATTTTATCCAGCGCTACTGCTAAGGTTCTGTGTATAAGATTTTCCCTAGTAGTGCCAGTTGATTTTATCATAGGCCTTTTCAAAGTCCAATTTCAGGACAATCCCAACTTTTTTCTTGTGGTATGTGTGGTGTAATATCTCATGCAATGTAAGGATACCATCCATAATGTTTCTATGCTTGATGAAAGCATACTGGTGAATGCTGATCAGCTTATCAGCAAAAATAACCACCCTATTATCCAACACTTTAGTTATAAGCTTGTAGGGCACCGCAAAAGGCAGATAGGGCGATATTGTTTTTTTTTTTTTTGCCCCATTCAATTTGGGGATCAAAGTGATAACCCCATAGTTCCTCTCGTCGGTTCATCTGTCTAATCGTCTTCCTCCTCTCGTCTGCCGTCGCTAGCTATCGCCGCTGCGCGCGCCGCCGCCGCATGGCAGTCCGGCAGCCTGGCCATCCGGCATCCGGGATGCGGCAAGTCCGCTACTTGGCCGACTGCAAGTCTGCAACGCCGTGAGCACACCATAGAATTAGTACGTATCCATGATCCATCCATGTTCCTGATGACCTAATCCATGCCCCCAACCCCAATTTGACAATTTCATTTGTATTTTTTATTTTTTATTTAGTATGTACATATTCAAGTATTATTCAACTATTCATCCATGTACGTCTAGGATTCCAATCATCCGATATTTTAATTGAGAAGGGACCTATTAGACTACCAGATCTGGAGTTCAAGGAGGACACCATTGGTAGACACTTTTCATATGCTTTTTACTCCAGAAAGTTAAGTAATGGTGTGTTTGTTGACAGAAAGTGGTTATGTGCTGCATTGAGAAGGATATCTTGTACAATGTTGATCTTGATTGTGCCCTTAATGACTTTGCATCAAGAAACACCCAAAGAAACGTTTTCTGAAGCACTGAAGTATTATTGTTGTCGATGAAGTCAGTCGAATTTGGTTCTTATTTGAGGTAATCTTGTCATGTTAGCTTCATTTTGCTATCTTTTTAGTATTATTGTTGTCGATGAAGTCAGTTCAAATTTGGCTATTATTATTGTAGATGGAGTCATTCGAATTATTATAGTTAAATTTTAAACTAAAGGTGCGTGGTTGAAAGTTACTCTTAATAAGTTATATATACATATACATTGCCTTAGGACATAGGGGCCCACCGAGTTCGCCTAGGGTCTCCCGAGACACAGGGCCCTGTGCGGTGGCTTAGCTCAAAAGCTGGAGGTAATGGCGGCGATGTGGCCGGGTGGTAGGAGGGAAGAAGGGTGAAAAGGATGGGACGGGTAGGAGAGAAAAACTGCAGTGAGGTGAAGGGACAAGAAGAATTTTCAGCAGGTTCCGTCGCTTCCATCCAACCGTTTGACCCAACGAGTGTATCTAGAAGCTCGTTTCGATTTCGTCCTTGGTTTGGGGATTGGAAGGTCTCTTTCGTGGGTCTTTGCCTTTGCTTTTGGTCATGTCTGCTGCCACGTTTACCCTCAACTGCTGCTCGAAATTGATTGCACACAAAATTCCACTTCTTTTTTTAGTTGAACGTATGTCATGTCAAATCAGTAGGAAGAAGATAAATACAGCACGATGCGGTACGGTACAGACAAGACAAAGATTAAATTAGCACACCCTCCGTGTTTACAGATATAAGATGTTTTAAATATTTTAATATAGACTACTTACGAACTGAAATGAGTGAACAAACACATTAAAATGCATCTCTATATACATACGAATCGAAAAAAAGGTACTTCCCTATCCATATTACTTGCCGCTGACTACTGTACAACCTTAGGATCAGAGGGAGTAGAACATCTTATATTTCTAAACGGAAGGAGTAGTAAAGATCGGTGCAGTGACACTTGATACAATGGAGACAGAACGCTGCGCCCACGACACGAGGGCACTGAACTTGAGTAGCCGGGACGATCTTATGTCTTGTACAACGTGCCTGAGGTAGGGAAACAAGAATGGCGAACCCAGAGTAGCAAGCACAGTGGTTGCAGTGTCGGTAGGCATGATGAGTCGGATTCAGAGACGTGGTGGCAAATGAATCAGATTCAGAGGCGCCATCCACTTGATCAGACAGACGCTTCAAATCAGCCGGGCATTCTTCCTTTTCTCTGACTGCACCGACTGCACATCAACAGTTAGTCAGCTCGCTTGCAAGGGCCATTGGTTCCTTGACTCCCTGGCAAAAACCTGCAACAAGGTTTGCTTACTGTAAACACTGCTGATGGGCCTTCTGCTCACATGGAAGCTGATGATGAACAGTTTTTACTGTCCCGTGCCTTTTCTTTTTTCTTTTTTCTTTTGAACAAGACAATGGCGCATAATGCGCCTTTCATTCATTTAGCTGCAACTTACATGAGAGATGGCATATCCCTGTATATCAATATCTGAAATGGCCTTAATCAGGGGACAATGCCATTCTTGGTGTTCTACATTTTTACAAGAAAACCTAGAGCACTCATCAGAAGAAATACCCTGAGAGTAAGCTAGTCTAGCTGCTTCATGAGCCTCATTATTAAGTGATCTAGGAATATGG
The DNA here is from genome assembly GCA_011799875.1 of Thinopyrum elongatum. NCBI lineage: Eukaryota > Viridiplantae > Streptophyta > Magnoliopsida > Poales > Poaceae > Thinopyrum > Thinopyrum elongatum. The sequence continues at coordinate 553,152,183 of CM022302.1, read as the reverse complement.
AAAACCTGTATATCTTTGGAATTAGTTTTGGCACAAAAGTTTGCTAGAGTGCTCCTAATCTGCCAATGTCCAGGACGTGAGCTGGGGGCTCTTGCTGCCGCTGCCTTTGCCAATATTAGATTATCTGTGAATATTACTGCCTGGTGCATATTCAACCTGTCAATGATGATTGCTGCTAGATAGATCCCCTGTGCTTCTGCATGAATCGCTGACTCTACTTGCTTAGTGATCGCTGAGATCCTAGCTTGCATTCTGTGATGTCCCTCTTGTATCTGTATGAATATTCCGATGCCTGTCCCGTGCCTAAAGTCTCACCTGTTTCTGGTGGCGTCCAAGGCCCTGGGAGTTCTCTGTCTGCACATATTGAGGGCTAAATCTGCTCCTGTACCTGAAGCCAAGTGGACTGAGATCCCATGCCTTGCCTCGCTACATCTATCGTCCAAATCAATCCTACGGCCAGCAGCAGTTCACAGCCAGCCAAGCGACCCAACCTGTAGACAGGGGAAACGGAGGAAACAGAGTTCGATTTCAGAGTCTGATTTCTTCAGGCAGAGAACAGAGCAGAACATCGGTTCAGTTAACAATACAGCAGCAGTTCCGCAAAACAGCAACATTACAATGATGTAAACAACACTGCCACAATACAGTTCAGTTTAGCAAACAGCAGCACTTCAGTTCAGTTTAGCAAATACGGAGTATTATCAAGCAAAAAGGAAAACCTGAGCCATAATTACGTGCGTAGGTCTCAACACTTCAATACAACCACCCGTGCACTTTTAATACATGGATATTCAGTTAACAGGTTCAGGAAAACAACAACAGAAAGTTGAACACAATACAAAGTCTTCTGTAGGTATGAACAAACTGATTTTTTGAAGCACTTAACACTGAAATTTGTTCTTACATAATCACCCAAGTGCATAGATTTGGCCCTTTTACTTGTACACTTAGGCCACAAAAGACTATAGTTAGCCCCCAAATCCAAAATACTATAGTCAACTCTGTCCAAAATACTAGTCAACACTGCACAAAATACTGGAGTATCTAACTAGCTAGTACGGCCCATTACTACTTTGTACTGGACCAACATCATCAGAAGGAAGGCACACTGCTGTTCCTTTTAGAGAGTAGTGAATGATTATCAGGGGATTATGAGTTGTTTCGAGGACTGATGTCAACATAAATTTGAGGAACAGAAGAAGGCTCGTGCTCTTATCTGGGGGAGAATGTAGAGATTTTTGCCTTCATTTTAGAAAGTAACTTCAGACCCGCATCACTAGGAAAGATAGTACTCCCTATGTTCATCAATATAGGACGTTTTAGACTGACCATACAAGTTTGTAAAACATCTTACATAAATGAAGAGAGGGGATACTAAACATCGATGCAACTACAGATATAATGTATGCTTGTATGCCACCTTCTATCATTTCCACAACTTCAGATGACCAGTTCGTCATTACTATGACGCAATCATCAGATAATTTCTTAGCATTATTGATAGCACAACACCGAAATATCAGTTTTTTTCTTCTTTACCTTGTTCTTCCGGCTCATTTTGATTCCGGAGGGTTACTATCAGTATGTTTTCAAGTAGTCTAGCTCTAGGTGTCTTTTTTAAGTAGTCTAGTTCTAGGTTCTAACTACAGATAATACTTGGAGAAGATGATGATAGCCCGATCCATAATACGAGACGGCTACTAACAGTCGGAAAGAAGTCACATGGCGTTACAATTAATTAACTAAAAATTATGATAGCTAAACTTTTGTTACCTGTAGTAGTTGCTCCTTAAAAAAAAAACTCTAGCCCTCCGTAGTTACATTTAATTAACTAAAAATTATGATAGCTAAACTTTAGTTAACTATAGTAGCAGCTAAATTTTGAACTAAAACCACGACAATGATTATGAAACGGAGGGAGTAAGTTGCTCGACACGGGACACTGAACCGTGGAGCCCTCGGTCGCCCAGTGCCATAGATCTTCAATAATGAAGGAGCATCCTAGCCGTCCATCCTATCGATCGCGTACCCCTTCACAGCTGTCGAATTATTCAGAGCTGGTGTCGAGATCTTCAGTTAAGACGAGCGACAGATAGTTCAAAGAACTAGTGTCCTGACACTGCGTCACTCAACGGTTGCTGGCATGAGGCATCGACGCCATGATCGTGGCGTTGGAAATCGGCGCTGCGCCACTGTAAACTGCTTGTTGGTCGAGCCAACACGCCGCCTCTGCTTCTCAACTGAGGTCTCAATGTCTGCATCTCGGGTTCGGGTCTAGCAAGGACCAGATGAGCAGCTACCTCTACCAGAGCATTGTGAACCAGCGAGTTGTGCTCGTCGACCAAGTCAGACGTGTGCAGCCACATGTTCGTGATCCTCGAGGTGTTGACTGACCGTGTGCGTGCGGACTGTGGACATGCAGCAATTACGACAAGAGATCACGTACTCATGAATGTACCATTTTCTCATCTGATTTGTTTTACCCTGGTACCTTTGCTTTATTCATAGACAAAAATTGTCCATGGTCTGCTACTGATCCCAAAATGGTATTCTGCGTCTCCTGATTAAATTTCTGTCTTGATGTTTTATTTGAGTACCAAGCTTGTACGCACTACGTACAGTGAATATGCCAGACTTCTCTCCATGCCACGCTACACAGTCTTCAGCCTCCCTCTTTGGTAGCTTGATCTTACATATTTCCTCCGCGTCATAGCTATTGAACAGTTGGTGCACTAGGGCCTCATTCCATTCCTTGCTTCCTTGTTTCATGAGCTGGTTCACCCATCTCAACGTTGACCTCTTCTTAAAAGTTGTGATTTTGAGGCCCTTCTTCCTCGGGACCCATTGATCCCTTTGGATTTGAATATGTCTCCCATTTCCTACTCTTCATATGAGTCCCTTTTTCAGCAGCTCAAGTCCATGTTCTATAACCCTCCATGCTTGGGACGCATCAGACGCAAAAACCGTGTCTAGCAGCTCGCCTTTTGGGTAATATTTTGATTTTAAAACCCTTGCGCGAAGACTATCCGGACGTTGGGTGAGACGCCACCCCTGCCTAGCTAAAAGGGCTCGGTTGAAGATGTGCATGTCACGAAAACCAATCCCACCTGCCCTTTTGGGTTTAATCATATGGTCCCATGCCATCCAGTGCACTTTCATGAGGCCTTCTTCCTCTCCCCCACCAAAACTCTCTGATTAATCTCCCAGATGCAGAGGCCAAGGTCATCCTTCTTTTCTAAAAAAACAAAATCCCACCGAGAACTTGAAGACCCCCATAGCAAAAGTTGGTAAAGCTTGTACTATCGATTTGACATGCACCTCTTTTGCTGCGAAAGACATATGTCTCCCAGCCCAATCATTGCATCTCCTCAAACACCTGTCCATAATCGGTTGGAAATTTGAGTCTTTCATTCTACCTTCCGGTGTAGGCAAGCCTAGATATTTGCTTTCGAAGGTGGATGACTCACAAGCGAGTACATCCTTAATCTCTTCTTGGAGATCACTTGGGCATTGTTCACTGATTGTGCTTCAGCTTTTACAGCTTCTTCACTTTGGCTAAAAAGCCAAAAAAAAAAAACTCCTATTTATGGGCTTTTGGCTTATACCATCATATGACAGTATTGATTCATAAGTCAAAAGCTGAAACTAAAAGCCCTTATTTAGAAGCTTTTTTGGCCAAACAAACAGGGCCTTAGTGCAGCTAATTAGCCGCCCTCTTTTGTAGTGACCCGAGTCCTACCCTGTTGCCCAACTTTCACAAGAGAAGAAAAACACAAATCTTGTGTTCCCCTATTTTCACAATTATTTTGCCTCTATGGTACCATATGGCTCAAACTTCAAAGTGTCAAATCTTGGTTACTACATGGTAATCCGCAAAAAAAAATGGTCGTCTCAAGCACTACATAGCATGTCCATTTCAAAAATTAGCATCTCCGTGCGCAATGTGGGTGGAATTGATACAAGTTATTCTTTTGGATTTCTGGTTTTGGTTCATGTCAAATCAAATGCAAATATGCAATTCGTGCCAGTACAATACTGCTCCTCTTATCTGGCATGTACTTTGTTCTAATCAAATTTGATATCATGATATGTCACTTTCTACCGGGCGGCAAGTCTGTTAGCTATCTCAAAATAAAAAATGATATGCCACATTCTAGCATGATGTTTTCTACGATTTGGGAATACATTGCGGTATTTGTGTGCTAGCCTGCTACTACTAGCATACTTTGTTCTAATCAAATTTTCTATGCAATTCAATCTGGCAACAGGCCCTGTAGGCAAGCCATTCATGACTAATACAGAACTAGTACTTGCGTGCTAGCCTGCTGCCACTAGCATTACTTTGTATGTGAACCTTTCACAATTAGTATTTCAATGATTTGATTGAGAAAAAGAAGGAAGATAATGGAGAAGTATTTGACAAAAATAATCAGGAAATGTCAACACCACCACCCAGGGGCCTGCCACTACTAAACATAATTTTGTTGTGCTCGTTCTAATTGATTTGAACATGTTTACTCAGGATTCATCTAAAAGGAATTGAATGGCAGATTATCACCCCAACAAACGTGATGAGATAAGCATAAAGTATTTAATTTGGGGACCTAATCAGCCTCGCATTGACTTTCCATACAGGGAGATTGCGTAAGAAACTGGTGATGATTATTTGAGTCATAACCTAATTTTCTTCTTGCAAAGGAACTGCTAGTCAAAATTACTAGCAATGATTGTTGATCGTTTCCATAAGATGAAAGCTCGTGGGGAAATGTAATGGTCTAATACCTTACACCTTTTATATGTTACCATCTTCATTAGTATTTTAAACCGTAATATGTGTTCTCTCTTTTTAGGTAACGACAATTATGTTATAGACAAATATTCTCTTATGCAACCTATAAACTATTGAGCTATTTTCTTTTTATAAAGTATGTTCACTTTAGTGATAAACTCATTGTGTTGTTATTGGATAAAGTAGTTTTTTCAGAACTTGGTTGAACTATCTCATGACTTACTAAAAAATTGCTATATATATACCATTTTTTGACGTCTACAAGCTTATGTGGAAATGTGTTTGTGAGTTTTCTAATAGATTTTTTTTCTGAGGGCATGAGTTTTCTTATAGATGAGTGCCCCCCAGTCAGTTTTTATCCTGGGTCTGCACCTGGGTGGAAGGAGAGCAAAGTATTCCTTCCATTTCTTTTTACTCTGCATATAATTTTTGCCTTAAGTCAAAGCTTGTAAAGTTTGATCAAATTTATATTAAAATGTATCAACATCTACAGTACAAAAGTATAAAATATGTAAAATTAATTCCGTGAGGCATCTAATAATATTAATTTTTTAATATAAATATTGATATTTTCTTCTGTAATCTTGCTTAAACTTTACAAACTTTAACTTAAAACAAAACTTATATGGGAAGTAGAAAGAAAGGGAGGGATCACTAGTATTAGCAACCTGCACCGCAATAATGACAAGTCAGACCCTCGCAAAAAAAAAAGACAAGTCGGAGGAGAGAAAATTAGTTCATTGCACGCAGCAACGTCCTATATTCTGGGCTTTTCCTTTAAACATTACATTCTGGGCTTCTTCCTTGTAAATATTGGTCTCGTCAGGCTGATGGTGCGTGTAATTTGAAGGCTTCAGCTATTTTGCCACGGCATGCTAGACCTAGCGGGCCGCTGGCCACCAGCAGTATCGGGCTGCATAAAGGGGGAGCAACTTAACAAGGGGTACCTCATGCAGGCGCCCCGCAAGGGTCATTATTGGTGGGCTGAGAGCGCACCAAATAGCGCTCTCGGCCGCCGCCACGTGTCACGTGCTGAGCGGTACCTCGGGATTTTATTTTCTTTTATTTTTCTATAAGCGTTCTCGGGTTTTAGATGATCTTTTTTCGGATTTTTTCGGTTTTTGCTCATTTTCCCCTAGGTTCTGGAGAGAAAAACAATTCAAAAAGTTTGCGTGAAAAAGCGCATTTTCTTCTTCCTTTTGCTTCCACAAGAGGATATATTTCCTTCTTGTGGAGGCGCATATTTTCTTCCGTGAGAAGCACAATTGTGCCTCTTGGAAAAGGGGGAAAACTTGTTTTCCTGCTTCCGCGAGTGACACATATTTGTTTCTTGTGGAGACATGGTTTTGCTTCTGCGAGAGGCACAAATTTGCTTCTCGTGGAGGCACATGTTTACTCCCGCGAGAGGCACAAATTTGCTTCTCGTGGAGGCACATGTTTGCTCCCGCGAGAGGCACAGTTGTGCCTCTCGAAAAGGGAAAATGCAATTTTTTTCTTCAGCAAGAGACACATGTTTGGTTCAGCGAGAGGCATAGCCATGCCTCTCAAAAAGGGAAAAATGCGTTTTTTTCCTTCTATGAGAGACACAGGTTTGCTTCTTGTGGAAGCACGGGATTGATTCCGCAAGAGGCACTCGGAAGGAAAAAAACAAGCATTTTTTTCATGAGAGGCACAGATTTGCTTCTCGTGGAGACATATATTTACTTCCGCGAGAGGCATAGTTGTGCCTCTCGAAAAGGAAAAAGATGGGAAAAAACTCGTGCTTCCGAATCGATTTTTTTTCTGTTTTGTGAAAAAGGTTTGTCGAAACATATTAACATGAGATGTTGTTTTGAAGATCTCGACATGAGAACTCCAACGATGAAAATGGTTCGCGATTTGGATGCACGGTATAAGAGATATAACGTTTTAAATAAAAGAATCTACGAAAAAGGAAAAACCTTATGGGTTGTGACAAGTAACGCACACGCAACCTGGGAAGGTGGGGTGACATTTGCAAGAGGTACCCCTTAATTAGTGATTGTTTCATAACGAGCATGTGCACTTCGCAAAATCTATTTAGAACAAGAGCAACTCTCTAGCGGGTACCCCCTTTGTGGGCCAGTTCTACTTGGAACGTGGGCCACTGAATAGCAACCTAGCGCGCACTCCCTCGCGCGCCTGGTTCTCTGTTTGGGTCTGTCCATTCCGAGTTTCTTCCTCCACCGTTTTTTTCTTTTTGTTTCCATTCCCTCTTTTTCTATTACACTACCTTTTCTATTTTCTATTTCCTTTTTTCCTTTTTCCTACTTTTCTGTTTACACTATTTTTTTCCTTTCTTTCTTTTTTATTTTTCATTCTTTGAACATATTTAAAATTTATGGAAATTATGTGAAATCATGAACAATTTTTATATTCAATAAAATTGTTTGAAATCGTGAACACTTTTTACAAATTTGTGACTAGTTTTTAAAATCATCAACATTTTCTGAATTTGCGTTCATTTTGTTATAAACTTGAGAACATTTAATCAAATTGGCAAACATTATTTGAAATTTGGGTGCAATTTTTTATTCCCTAAATTGTTTATAATTTGAACGAATTTCAAGATAAAACACTTTGAAAAATCAATCTACGAAAAAAAGGAAACTCCAGGTTGTGACAAGTGACACACATGCAGTGCACTACTTGTCAGCACTAGAAAAGGTTGGGAGCAATCTTTGCAAGAGATACCCTTAATTAGTGATTTCAATTTAGCGCTCATGGTTAACAGCCATGTTTGTTAATTGCAGGCGGCGCTCATGAGGCTTTTTTTATTGTGCCGGCTCATATAACCTTTTGTGGTTTTGATGCTGTGACGCCCCCCGGCTCCATCATGCACTAATTATACACGCAAATACACACGACCAAGCCTAAGGACTCACTTGAAGATATCACAACACAACTCTAGATACAAATTAAAATAATACAAGCTTTATATTACAAGCCAGGGGCCTCGAGGGCTCGAATACATAAGCTCGCTTACAAGCGTCAGCGGAAGCATCAGATATCTGAGTACATATATAAAAAGAAAGACAGATAAGCCTTTAAGAAGGCGGGGCGAAACCAAACACTATGATCGAAAAGGTGCAGGCCTCCTGCCTGGGACCCTCCGATCCTACTCCTGGTCGTCAGCCAACTCGTTGTAGTAACCACCCTCGGGGTAGTAGTAGTGATCGTCGGCGGGAGCTGCTGTCTCAGGGGCTCCGTCATCTGATTGCATCAAACGGATATGGGGAAAAAGAGAGAGCAAAGCAACCGTTAGTACTCATCCGAAGTACTCAGCAAGCAAGGATCTACACTACATATGCAACATTATCAAAAAAAGGCTGTATATGTGGACTGGGCTGCAGAAATGCCAGAATAGAGAGAAGGCCTAGTTCTATCGAAGACTAGCATCTTCAAGCATCTTTGAGCATCTTGCAGCATTTAGAAGAGTACAGAATAGCATAAAGTAAAGTAGTAGTAGTGTTATCAACCTCGCCCAGAGATCCTTCCTCGACTCCCTGCGAGAAAGCAATCCCAGAGCCATACTATCCATATCTCATCTCAAGTATCCAGTTCTAGTTGTATCGATCGGGATACAACTCCGAGCGTCCGTTACCGAGGATCCGGCTATGCATAGATTAGTTCTTCCCTGCAGGGGTGCACCAACTTACCCACCGCGCTCGCTTAACTTCGGCCGAACACACTTTTCGGGGTCATGCCCGGCCTCGGCTAAACGATACGCCGCAACCCGACCTAAGCTTAACAGAGAGGTCAGCACGCCGGACTAAACCTATGCACCCAGGGGTCTTGGGCCATCGCCCCGGGCGCTCCTGCACGTTGCGAGGGCGGCCGTGAGCAGACCTAGCAACTCACACTATCAAGGCGGTTGCTTAAGGCGGTCCAACCCGGCGCGCGCCGCTTAGTCGCTGACGTCCATTAAGCTTTGGCTGATGCATACAACGCAGAGTGCCCATAACTGTTCCCACATGATGGTTAGTGCTATCGGGCCAGAGGCCCACTCGGATCAAATATCCAAATCGTTAGTGTATTGGGGGCGCGCGCTAACGAGCAGAGACTCATGATTGATGTGACCCCGTCGCCCCGTCTCGAGGACTTGCTGCAAGGGCTAAGAATGCCCGGCCGCGCCTCGTAATTATCTCTCGGGTACCCTCCAGGTCAACCTGACCTCCCATCACTCGTGGGTACCCCTCAGGGCCGACACGATGTCATCAAGGTTCTGTGTTAGGTCCAAGTAACCGTGTGTCCAAACACCAGGGGGAAACATGAGGAATCACCCTCGATGGATTCCACCTGATGTAATCGTTAAGGTGAACTTAGAAGGAATCACCCTTGAGGTCCACACTTGAGGTGTTGCACGACGGCGTCGTTATCGGAAGTGGTGAAGGAGGAATCACCCTCGATGATCACGACCGAATAGCTACTCTACAGAGTTAACATCAGAAGTGCTAAACGAGGTATCACCCTCGGCACTCGATAGTAATGCTACAGTGTCGTACAACTAAGGGGGGTGATGTGCGGTGCCGGGGCCTGGTTGTCGATACATTGATCGAGTCATCTGATAATCCAGCGGGGGCAACTTGGGACAAAGTGGGGGTCCCTGGTGGATCATTGGCCAGCCTATACTAAGCAGTTTAGGATAAGCAGGTAGGTATCAACAGCAGTTACAAAAACAGGCTATGCATCAGATATAGGATAAGCAGTAGCAGCAACAAATTCTAATGCAAGCATAAGAGAGAAAGAATAGACGATATAGGCATGCTCAAGGGGGGGTGCTTGCCTGGAAGCTCTGCGACAAGAGAAGGGTCGTCAACAGTGTAGTCGATCTCCGGAGCTGCATCGGTCTTGGGGTCTACGTCGGTGTCGGGGTCTATCGAGAGAGAAGAGGGGGAGGAAACAGATAAATACACAGAAAACATATGCAACACAGAGCATGCCATGCTAAGGTGCAGTGCAGGGTTGCCTAAAGACATGTCTAAATCATTTTAGTTATTTTAGGATTAAAGTTGGATTTATTAACCGGTATGTATGCACTATTCATCTATCGGAAACAGGCTGAAAGTTGCGGGTTCACCTCCATAGAGGGTCCCGACACGGAAATAGATGGCACGGTTGGATTTGTCTCGTCGTTCGGAGCAACTTTCATATATAAAGTTTTTCGATCTGAGCTACGGTTTAATTTCTATGAATTTTCAAAGTTTTTAGCATTTTCTGAAATTATTTGAATTAACAGGAATTTCCAGAAAAGGAATATGACGTCAAGATGACGTCAGTGGTCAACAGACCCGCTAACCAGTCAAACCTGACCAGTGAGCCCACCTGTCATACACGGGGCCCCCAGGGCCCACTGGCAGCGACCCAGGGGTGGCCCCAGGCCAGCCACATCGGCGGTGGCCGGCGACTTAACGCCGGCGACGCCAAAACGCGGCGGAGGGCCTCGGCCCTCGTCGGATTTCGTCTAGGGGCAGCCATTTCGTGCGCGCGAGGGCGCGTTCGAACGAGCGGGCGACGCCGCGTCGATCCGTGGCGGTGGCCGGAGCTGGGGTGGCTGGAAACGGCGCCGGCGGCGAGGTCCGCGGCGGGGTGGTTTCGGGCGTCGGTGAAGTCGGTGTTACGGCGTGCTACGGCTTGAACTAAGGGGCTAGGCGAGTGCTACGTGACGCGGTGAAGCTATCGGGCACGAGCCCGTGACCATTTGGTCACCAGAGCCTCGCCGGCGACGAGCTCTGCGGCGTCGGGCTCGGGCACATCTGGAACGGCGTCTACGGCGCAGAAACAAGGGAAAGAAGGAGGGGAAACGGCGAGGAGCTCACCGTGGAGGCGCACGAGGGCCCGGTGACGGCTTAGTAGCAGCAGCGGCGCCGGAATCGGTGAGATTCGCCGGCGACCCGAGGAAGAAGAAGACGGCGCGGATCCGTGCGGTGAGGCTCCCGGGCTGGCGCTCGACGGCGTAGACGACGTAGTCGACGATGGCCAGCAGCTAGGACATGGCGGCGAGGGACGGGGAGTACGGTGGCCGCGGGAAGGACGGCCAGCGGCGACAGCGTCGTACTGGAGAGTGAGGGAGACCTCGGCGGAGCGAGGGAGAAAGGGGGAGAGTGGTGGAGGGCGTCCAGGGGGAGTGAACGAGGGGGTCCTTCTCCCCTCGGCTGTCGGTGGGCGTCGCGGTGTCGACGAACGGCCGGAGCAGCGCGCGGCGGCCACGGAGCGGCTGACACGGCGAGGGAGAGAGAAGGAGCGAGGTGTGCGCTGTGGGCTGGGCCATACTGTGCACTTAGGCCCAGTCCACAGTAGCATTTTTCCTTTTCTCGTTTTCCTTTTCTGTTTTTCTTTTTCAGAAGGGTTTTGAATTAAAATGAGCTGTCAAATGCATTTGGACAAATGTGAAACTTGTCCACAAAATAAGATGCATTATCCAGCATTGCCACAAAAAGTTTGGGCAATTTAGGAATTCATTTGAATTTTTCAAAAATGAATAGGGCATTTAAAGTGCTCTTTTGGCACTGTTTTAAATGCTTAGGCCCATTTTGAGTTGATGGTGATGTTGTTTTCCTTAACAGCAAATTGTTTTGGAATATTTGCTAGAAGGTGAACATTTTTCCAGCAACTCTTGAGCAACTTGAAATTTCACTTTGAATTTGAATTGGATTCAGAGAAGGAACTTGAAATGAGATATTAATCCAATATGATTAAGCTTTGTAAATCAAGATGACTTGATAGTGATCATAAGGGATTACTGTAGTGTGATGCTGGGGATGTTACAGATGCTACAAACCTGCTAGATGCTTCTGGATTTGTTTCTTCTTTTAAGTTTCACCGCTGTGTTTTCTACCGGTTTGTTCGGTACTTTCTTTTTTTCTTTTTGTGTTTCAATTTTTCATTTTTCTTTATCTCCTCTTTTTTTGCTTTTTTCATTTCTATTTTTGTGAATATTTTTGAAATCGGGAGAAATTTTCAAATTTATAAAACTTAATTCTTGAATAAAATTCGAATGTGTGAACTTTTTTTAAATTAATATTTTTTTTATGTGTTGAGTTTTCAAAATGCACAAGACTTTCAAATTCATTAACTTTTTTAAATTCATAAACGTTTATTGAATGTGCAATTTTTTCAAATTCCTGAACTTTCCTTCCAATGCGTGAACTTTTTAAAATTTCATGACTTTTTTCATGTTCATGAAAACTCATAAACATTTAATTGAATTTTGTAATTTTTAAAAATTTCATGTTTTTGTCTTGAAAGTCAACGGCCAACGCCCGTGGACCGTCGTCAATGGTCATCGTCACGGTCAACGGTCCAAGCGAGTGAACCGAGGGAGAGCGGACGCCGTTGTTGGGCTGGCTAGGCGAGTGGTCGCTGGTGTCGCCAACCAGCGCCGTGAGCGCTGAGAAGGAGCTCTATGCGCTCCACTAAAAACCGACCCTCTAGTTGAAAAGGGTGGCAATTCCAAACGTTTTTACGATAATTTTAGTTATAGAGGGTGACAATTTCTTCAAAGCATGGCAATTTTTCCTAGAGAAGACAATTTTTTGAAGAAAAAGAAACTGTCATCGTTTGATCAAGATCAATCAAACGGTTGTAAGGGTGTTCACTGGAGTTCCTTCCCAGCAAACATTTGCCAGTTAGCATTAGAAAAAACAAATGCACTTTCAAAAAATAAAATCACATGCATGGGCACGTGATAGACCAATCGATGGACTTCCGGATGAGGGTCACATTTGCGAAACGAAATGAGACGGAGCAGCGCCAGTTTGGCGTTCTCTCTGACTGTTAGAGCATGACCGGACGGCCATATCTGGCCGTTCAGATTCTTCCGCATCAGGCTCATCCGCTGCTGCTCATCTTGGCGTTCACGCCAAGCCTCATATAGATGGTATGGTATCTACTGTACATGGAAACTGTTTTTCAACCTGATTGTAATCCTGTACTCTATATATACGTGAATATGAGATGGACGAGGCATGCAATCAGCAGCCCGTTCTTTCCCAACTTACATGGTATCAGAGCCTACTACTTGCCCATTTGAAATAATTCATTGTGATTTATGGACGTCCCCAGTTCCTAGCACTTCTGGTTTTTGTTATTATCTTATCATCGTCGACGACTATACACATTATTTTTGGAGCTTTCCCCTAAGCAAAAAATCTGATGTTTAGACCACTTCACTGCTTTTGACGCCTACGCTAGTACCCAATTTAATTTGTCTATTTCCGCACTAAACTAAACTAAATACCTTCTGCACCACCCATGGCATTCTTTTTCGCCTATCTTGTCCTTACACCTCCCAGCAAAATGGTACTACCGAGCGAGCAATCCGTACGACTAATAACGTCATTCACACCCTTCTCTTCCAAGCCTCCATGACACCATCTCTTTGGGCTGAAGCCCTCCATACTGCAACCTACCTCATAAACATTCGCCCTACAGCCGCATGGAAATTTTCAACACCATATACCCTGTTGTTCGGCCGCTCTCCATCTTACAATGACCTTCGAGTATTTGGTTGCCTTTGTTACCCTAACACATCCTCCACTTCCCCTAATAAGCTCAGCGTCTGCTCAACTAAATGTGTTTTCTTGGTTATCCTACACATCATCATGGGTACCGCTATCTTGATCTCACAACCCGGCGCATCATTATCTCGCGTCACGTTATCTTTGACGAGACTACATTTCCGTATGCACCCGAATCCTCTTCTACACCACCACCACCCCCTGTCCTATTCGATCCACCACCAGCTCCTCAATACGTACATCACCCAGCAGCTCATGCTCCAACGCCAACCACTACACTCAATTCATCTCTACATGTACCAGGTCCCAAACCCACTATGCATGCACCCGTTATGCATGGTTTTCCCGACCACACTTCCCAAAGCATCCAAACAGCCACACCTAGCTCAACTCCTTCCACCTCTCCACCACCAGATGGACCAACATCTTCAGGTCCAACATCTCCAGGCCCACCTCCATCTCCAGCCGAACCACCTTCTATAAGTTCTCTATCTCAAACGCGTCCTGCGACCCTTCCGTCTGAATCAGCTACACACCCAGCGCAACCACTTCATCGTACACGCTCAGTCACAGGCCGACTTCCACCACCCATTGATCGCCTTAATTTATCAACCATCACAGCCTCTCCCATCCCATACAATTATCTCACTGCCCTATGTGATCCCTCTTGGCGACACGCCATGCAGGAAGAATTCGACGCTCTCACACTCAATCAAACTTGGCAATTAGTTCCTCCCCCTTTAGGTGCTAATATCGTTAGCGGAAAATGGGTCTTCTATCACAAACACAATCCTGATGGCTCTCTCTCTCTCACCATAAAGCTCGGTGGGTTGTCCGAGGGTTCTCTCAGCAACATGGTGTCGATTTTGACTAGACTTTTAGCCCCATCGTCAAACCTGCGACCATTCATATTGTTCTTTCTTTAGCTACATCCCACTCCTGGCCGATCCATCAACTAGACGTTAAAAATGCCTTCCTTCATGGTCATCTTGATGAAGTAGTCTACAGCCAACAACCATCCGGCTTCGTGGATCCTCAACATCCCACTCATGTATGTCGTCTTCTCAAATCCCTCTATGGCCTCAAACAGGCACCCCGTGCATGGTTTCAGCGTTTCGCAACCTTTGCTCACACAATGGGATTTACCGAGTCCAAGTCTGATGCCTCTCTATTTATCCTTAATCGTAACAATAACTTAGCCTATCTTCTTATTTATGTTGACGACATCATTCTCACCACTTCTACTCACACACTTCTACGGTCTATCATCCAGTCCCTTAGCACCGAATTCGCCATGAAGGATCTTGGCACCCTTCACCACTTCCTCGGTATTTCTGTAACTCGCACCGCCTCTGATCTTCACCTATCTCAACGCCAATATATTCTCGACATTCTCTCTCGTGCAGGTATGCGCGACTGTCATCCCGTCCAAACTCCTATCGACACCAAGGCCAAATTATCCGGTTCGGTTGGCAATCCCGTCACCGATCCCTCTCTCTACCGGAGTCTCGCCGGAGCTCTACAGTACGCCACTCTCACTCGTCCAGAAATAGCCTATGTTGTTCAACAAGTTTGCCTTCATATGCATGATCCTAAAGAGCCTCACTTCCATCTAATTAAACGCATTCTTCGATACCTCAAAGATACTCTCCATCATGGTCTTCTCATACACTCTTCTTCCTCCCATTCTCTCACTGCCTACTCTGATGCCGATTGGGCTGGATGCCCAGACACCAGACGCTCGACGTCGGGTTTTTGCATGTTCCTCGGTGATAACCTTATCTCCTGGTCCTCGCGGCGGCAAACGACGATGTCACGCTCCAGCGTCGAGGCAGAGTATAGAGTTGTTGCAACGGCAGTGGCTCACTAGTAGAAAACAGGGTACTAGTCCCAGTTCCTGAGGGCCTTTAGTCCCGGTTCTGGAACCGGGACAAAACGTCGGGACTAATGCCCAAAACCTTTAGTCCCGGTTGGCTTACGAACCGGGACTAAAGGAGCTCCACGTGGCCATTGTGGGGCGCCCAGGCAGGAGTGCCTTTAGTCCCGGTTGGTAACACCAACTGGGACAAAAAGGCAGCCACGCGTCAGCAGCTCCCAGGCGCTAGGGTGTTTTTTTTAAAGGGGGGGGGGGGGGTTAGGGGTTTTGGAGGGTTTAGGGGTTTCATATTGTGTTATTTAGCTACTACATATAGAGAGAAGTGGCCTCTCTTTCTCCGTGCTTGGTCGACGGTAGCTACTACATATAGAGAGAACTCGACGCTAGCTAGTAAGCAAATGAAGGAGCCATTAATTACACAACATCGTGATCATGAACATATATAGAGAGAAGTGACCTCTCTTTCTCCATGCTTGGTCGAACAACAAGTTTTCGTATATCTATCCGACGCTACTACATATATTCAATATAACATCCCTGACATCATCAAGCGCCAAACTCCAATTGAATTTCCGTATGGTATTCTCCATCTTTATGTATGACGTGGTCAAGAAAGAATCCCGCCAATTCCTCTTGAATTGCTCGTATGCGATCATGTGGTAGGAGTTCATCCCGCATCTGCCACATCTAATTTAAAGAAGGGGGTCAATACATATATATGAATGAAACTCAACACAATCGATGGTAATAAAATAAAATTGTGAATATTGTTTACGTACTTCAAATTGTTTGTTAGAGTAGCCCTGCTCAGAGGTCGAGTGGCACATGAACTGGCAAACGTAGTATCCACATAAGTTATTCCCGCTTTCCTGCCACAAGCACTTTACGAGAATAGAGTTCAATCAAACAGATAATCAAGCATGATAAATAGTATTGATGAAACTAGAATCAATGAGAGATGGGCGGAACTAGCTAGTACTACTTACTTTGGGGAGTGTAAATCGCAGCTCCTTCTACAGACCCAGAACCATTCCGGTGAACTTTTTCCAAACCCTACCAGGCAAAGAAAATGATTACTTGATATCAGGAAATAAACGAAAGTTGCCGATATGGTGCGATAATGATTGAACTTACTTCTGTAGCATTGCAGTCATGTCCGTATTGAAGGAAATATGCCCTAGAGGCAATAATAAAGTTGTTATTTTATATTTCCTATTCATGATAAAGGTTTATTATTCATGCTAGAATTGTATTGATCGGAAACCTTAATACATGTGTGGATACATAAACAAACACCGTGTCCCTAGTGAGCCTCTACTAGACTAGCTCGTTGATCAAAGATGGTTAAGGTTTCCTAACCATGGACATGAGTTGTCATTTGATAACGGGATCACATCATTAGGAGAATAATGTGATGGACAAGACCCATCCGTTAGCTTAGCATAATGATCGTTCAGTTTTATTGCTATTGCTTTCTTCATGTCAAATACATACTCCTTCGACTATGAGATTATGCAACTCCCGGATATCGGAGGAATGCCTTGTGTGCTATCAAACATCACAACGTAATTGGGTGATTATAAAGATGCTCCACAGGTATCTCTGAAGGTGTTTGTTGAGTTGGCATAGATCGAGATTAGGATTTGTCACTCCGAGTATCGGAGAGGTATCTCTGGGCCCTCTCGGTAATAGACATCATAAGCTTACAAGCAAACGACTAAGGAGTTAGTCACGAGGTGATGTATTACGGAACGAGTAAAGAGACTTGCCGGTAACGAGATTGAACTAGGTATGAAGATACCGATGATCGAATCTCGGGCAAGTAACATACCGATGGACAAAGGGAATTACGTATGTTGTCATAACGGTTCGACCGATAAAGATCTCCGTAGAATATGTAGGAGACAATATGGGCATCTAGGTTCCGCTATTGGTTATTGACTGGAGAGGTGTCTCGGTCATGTCTACATAGTTCTCGAACCCGTAGGGTCCGCACGCTTAACGCTCGATGACGATATAATATTATATGAGTTATGTGATTTGGTGACCGAATGTTGTTCGGAGTACCGGATGAGATCACGGACATGACGTGGAGTCTCAAAATGGTCGAGAGGTAAAGATTGATATATAGGACGAGGGTATTCGGACGCCGGAAGTGTTTCGGGGGGTACCGGGTACTTATCGGGTCACCGGAAGGGGTTCCGGGCACCCCTGGAAAAAGATATGGGCCTTATGGGCCAAGAGGGGAAACGCACCAGCCACAAGGGGCTGGTGCGCCCCCCATGTGGGCCGTCCTAAGGAGGGGAAGGAAAGGGGAGAAGGGAAAGGAAAGTGTGGATTAGGATTCCCACTTCCTTCCCTCTCCCCCCCCTCTTTCCTTCTCCCTCGGTTAAATATGGCAGGGGGCGCCACTTGGGGAGGACCCCAAGTAGGATTCGGCCTACTTGGGGCGCCTCCTGCCAGCCTCCCCTCTCCCTCCCACCTATATATATGTGGGAGGGGGGGGGGCTCCCTAGCACACACCAGATCAATTGTTAGCCGTGTGCGGCGCCCCCCTCCACCGTTTGCACCCCCGGTCATATTTTCGTAGTGCATAGGCGAAGCCCTACGGAGATCACTTCACCATCACCGTCACCATGCCGTCGTGCTGACGGAACTCATCTACTACCTCGACGACTTGCTGGAACAAGAAGGTGAGGGACGCCACCGAGCTGAACGTGTGCAGAACGCGGAGGTGCCGTGCATCCGGTACTTGATCGGTTGACGTGAGAAAAATTTCGACTACATCAACCGCGTTGTGAAACGCTTCCTCTTATGGTCTACGAGGGTACGTAGACACACTCTCCCCCTCATTGCTATGCATCTCCATGGATAGATCATTGCGTGTGCGTAGAAATTTATTTGTTTTCCATGCAACGATTCCCAACAGTGGCATCATGAGCCAGGTCTATGCGTAGATGATATGCACGAGTAGAACACAAAGAGTTGTGGGCGGTGATAGTCATACTGCTTACCACCAACATCTTATTTTGATTTGGCGGTATTGTGGGATGAAGCGGCCCGGACCAACCTTACATGTCCACGCACATGAGACCATTTCCACCGACAGACATGCAACTAGTTTTGCATAAAGGTGGCTGGCGGGTGTCTGTTTCTCCTACTTAGGTTGAATCAAATTTGACTACGGCCGGTCCTTGAAGAAGGTTAAAACAGCAAACTTGATGAATCATCGTTGTGGTTTTATGCGTAGGTAAGAATGGTTCTTGCTAGAACCCCGTAGCAGCCACGTAAAACTTGCAACAACAAAGTAGAGGACGTCTAACTTATTTTTGCAGGGCATGTTGTGATGTGATATGGTCAAGACATGATGTGATATACGTTATTGTATGAGATGATCATGTTTTGTAAGCTATCGGCAACCGGCAGGAGCCTTATGGTTGTCTCTTTATTGTATGAAATGCAATCGCCATATAATTGCTTTACTTTATCGCTATGCGTTAGCAATAGTTGTAGAAGCAATAGTTGGCGAGACGACCACGACGCTACGATGGAGATCAAGGTGTCGAGCCGGTGACGATGGAGATCATGATGATGCTTTGGAGATCGAGATCAAAAGCACAAGATGATGATGGCCGTATCATGTCACATATTTTGATTGCATGTGATGTTTATCTTTTATGCATCTTATTTTGCTTAGAACGGCGGTAGCATTATAAGATGATCCCTTCACTTAATTTCAAGATAAAAGTGTTCACCCTGAGTATGCACCATTGCTACAGTTCATCGTGTTGAGACACCACGTGATGATCGGGTGTGATAGACTCTACGTTCACATACAATGGGTGTAAGACCGTTTTGCACATGCAGAATACTTGGGTTAGACTTGACGAGCCTAGCATGTACAGACATGGCCTCGGAACACTGGAGATCGAAAGATCGAACATGAATCATATAGTAGATATGATCAACATAGAGATGTTCACCATTGATGACTATCCCATCTCACATGATGATCGGACATGGGTTAGTTGATTTGGATCACGTATCACTTAGATGACTTGAGGGATGTCTATTTAAGTGGGAGTTCTTAAGTAATTTGATTAATTGAACTTAATTTATCATGAACTTAGTCTTGATAGTTTTGCATATCTATGTTGTAGATCAATAGCTCGCGATATAGCTCCTATATACTTTTGATATGTTCCTAGAGAAAACTAAGTTAAAAGATGATAGTAGCAATGATGCGGACTGGGTCCGTGATCTGAGGATTATCCTCATTGCTGCACAGAAGAATTATGTCCTTGATGCACCGCTAGGTGACAAACCTGTTGCATGAGCAGATGCAGACGTTATGAATGTTTTGCAAGCTCGATATGATGACTACTTGATAGTTTAGTGCGCCATGCTTTACGACTTAGAACTGGGACTTCAAAAATGTTTTGAACACCACGGGGCATATGAGATGTTCCAAGAGCTGAAATTGGTATTTCAGACTCATGCCGGTGTCGAGAGGTATGAGACCTCTGACAAGAACTTTGCCTACAAGATGGAGGAGAATAGCTCAGCCAGTGAGCATGTGCTCAGAATGTCTGGGTACTACAATCGCTTGAATCAAGTGGGAGTTAATCTTCCAGATAAGATAGTGATAGACAGAGTTCTCTAGTCACTATCACCAAGCTACTAGAACTTCGTGCTGAACTATAATATGCAAGGGATGACAAAAACAATTCCCAAGCTCTTCGCGATGCTGAAATTGGCGAAGGTAGAAATCAAGAAAGAGCATCAAGTGTTGATGGTTAACAAGACCACTAGTTTCAAGAAAAAGGGCGAGGGAAAGAAAGGGAACTTCAAGAAGAATGGCAAGCAAGTTGCCACTCCCGGGAAGAAGCCCAAAGCTGGACCCAAGCCTGAAACTGAGTGCTTCTACTGCAAAGGGAATGGTCACTGGAAGCGGAACTACCCCAAATACTTGGCGGATAAGAAGGATGGCAAAGTGAACAAAAATATATTTGATATACATGTTATTGATGTGTACTTTACTAGTGTTCATAGCAACCCCTGGGTATTTGATACTGGTTCAGTTGCTAAGATTAGTAACTCGAAACAGGAGTTGCAAAATAAACAGAGACTAGTTAAGGACGAGGTGACGATGTGTGTTGGAAGTAATTCCAAGGTTGATACGATCACCATCGCACACTCCCTCTACTTCGGGATTAGTGTTGAACCTAAATAAATGTTATTTGGTGTTTGCGTTGACCATGAATATGATTAGATCATGTTTATTGCAATATGTTTATTCATTTAAGTCAGAGAATAATTGTTGTTCTGTTTACATGAATAAAACCTTCTATGGTCATACACCCAATGTGAATGGTTTATTGAATCTCGATCGTAGTGATACACATATTCATAATATTGATGCCAAAAGATGTAAAGTTGATAATGATAATGCAACATACTTGCGGCACTACCGTTTAGGTCATATTGGTGTAAAGCGTGTGAAGAAACTCCATGCAGATGGACTTTTGGAATCACTTGATTATGAATCATTTGATACTTGCAAACCATGCATCATGGGCAAGATGACTAAAACTCCGTTCTCCGGAACAATGGAGCGAGCTAATGACTTATTGGAAATAATACCTACCGATGTATGCGATCTGATGAGTGTTGAAGCACGCTGCGGGTATCGTTATTTTCTGACCTTCACAGATGATTTGAGTAGGTATGGGTATATCTACTTGATGAAACACAAGTCTGAAACATTTGAAAAGTTCAAAGAATTTCAGAGTGAAGTGTAGAATCATCGTAACAAGAAAATATAGTTTCTACGATGTGATCGCGAAGGCGAATATTTGAGTTACGAGTTTGGCCTTCATTTAAAAACAATGTGGAATTGTTTCACAACTCACGCCACCTGGAACACCACAGCGTAATGGTGTATCCGAACGTCGTAACCGTACTTTATTGGATATGGTGCGTTCTATGATGTCTCTTACCGATTTACCACTATCGTTTTGGGGTTATGCATTAGAGACAGCCGCATTCACATTAAATAGGGCACCATCTAAATCCGTTGAGACGACACCATATGAACTATGGTTTGGCAAGAAACCTAAGCTGTCGTTTCTTAAAGTTTGGGGTTGCGACACTTATGTCAAAATTCTTCAGCCTGATAAGCTCGAACCCAAATCTGAGAAGCGTGTCTTCATAGGATACCCTAAGGAAACAATTGGGTACACCTTCTACCACAGATCCGAAGGCAAGATCTTTGTTGCCAAGAATGGAACATTTCTAGAGAAGGAGTTTCTCTCGAAAGAAGTGAGTGGGAGGAAAGTAGAACTTGATGAGGTAATTGTACCTTCTCTCAATTTGGAAAGTAGCACATCAGAGAAATCCGTTCCCATGATGCCTACACCAACTAGAGAGGAAGCTAATGATGATGATCATGAAACTTCAGATCAAGTTACTACTGGACCTCGTAGGTCGAACAGAGCACGTTCCGCACCAGAGTGGTACGGTAATCCTGTTCTGGAAGTCATGTTACTAGACCATGGCGAACCTACAAACTATGAAGAAGCTATGATGAGCCCAGATTCTGAGAAATGGCTTGAGGCCATGAAATCTGAGATAGGATCCATGTATGAGAACAAAGTTTGGACTTTGGTAGACTTGCCCGATGATCGGCAAGTCATTGAGAATAAATGGATCTTCAAGAAGAAGACTGACGCTGATGGTAATGTCACCGTCTACAAAGCTCGACTTGTCGCCAAAGGTTTTCGACAAGTTCGAGAGGTTAACTACGATGAGACCTTCTCACCCGTAGCCATGCTTAAGTTAGTCCAAATCATGTTAGCTATTGCCGCATTTTATAATTATGAAATTTGGCAAATGGACGTCAAAACTACATTCCTTAATGGATTTCTTAAAGAAGAGTTGTATATGATGCAACCAGAAGGTTTTGTCGATCCTAAAGGTGCTAACAAAGTGTGCAAGCTCCAGTGATCCATCTATGGACTGGTGCAAGCATCTTGGAGTTGGAATATACGCTTTGATGAGGTGATCAAAGCATATGGTTTTATACAGACTTTCGGTGAAGCTTGTATTTACAAGAAAGTGAGTGGGAGCTCTGTAGCATTTCTAATATTATATGTGGATGACATATTGTTGATTGGAAATGATATAGAATTTCTGGATAGCATAAAAGGATACTTGAATAAGAATTTTTCAATGAAAGACCTCGGTGAAGCTGCTTATATATTGGGCATCAAGATCTATAGGGATAGATCAAGACGCTTGATAGGACTTTCACAAAGCACATACATTGATAAAGTTTTGAAGAAGTTCAAAATGGATCAGTCAAAGAAAGGGTTCTTTCCTGTGTTACAAGGTGTGAAGTTGAGTCAGACTCAAAGCCTGACCACTGCAGAAGATAGAGAGAAAATGAAAGTCATTCCCTATGCCTCAGCCATAGGTTCTATCATGTATGCTATGCTGTGTACCAGACCTGATGTGTGCCTTGCCATAAGTCTGGCAGGGAGGTACCAAAGTAATCCAGGAGTGGATCACTGGACAGTGGTCAAGAACATCCTGAAGTACCTGAAAAGGACCAAGGATATGTTTCTCATTTATGGAGTGCCAAAGAACTCGTCGTAAATGGTTACGTCGATGCTAGCTTTGACACTGATCTGGATGACTCTAAGTCACAAAACGGATACGTATTTATATTGAATGGTGGAGATGTCAGTTGGTGCAGTTCCAAGCAGAGCGTCGTGGCGGGATCTACGTGTGAAGCGGAGTACATAGCTGCTTCGGAAGTAGCAAATGAAGGAGTCTGGATGAAGGAGTTCATATCCGATCTGGGTGTAATACTTAGTGCATCGGATCCAATGAAAATCTTTTGTGACAACACTAGAGCAATTGCCTTGGCAAAAGAATCCAGGTTTCACAAAAGAACCAAACACATCAAGAGACGCTTCAACTCCATTCGTGAACAAGTCAAGGATGGAGACATAGAAATTTGCAAGATACATATGGATCTGAATGTGGTAGACCCGTTGACTAAGCCTCTTCCGCGAGCAAAACATGATCAGCACCAAGACTCCATGGATGTTAGAATCATTACAACGTAATCTAGATTATTGACTCTAGTGCAAGTGGGAGACTGAAGGAAATATGCCCTAGAGGCAATAATAAAGTTGTTATTTTATATTTCCTTATTCATGATAAAGGTTTATTATTCATGCTAGAATTGTATTGATCGGAAACCTTAATACATGTGTGAATACATAAACGAACACCGTGTCCCTAGTGAGCTTCTACTAGACTAGCTCGTTGATCAAAGATGGTTAAGGTTTCCTAACCATGGACATGAGTTGTCATTTGATAACGGGATCACATCATTAGGAGAATGATGAGATGGACAAGACCCATCTGTTAGCTTAGCATAATGATCGTTCAGTTTTATTGCTATTGCTTTCTTCATGTCAAATACATATTCCTTCGACTATGAGATTATGCAACTCCCGGATACCAGAGGAATGCCTTCTGTGCTATCAAACGTCACAACGTAACTAGGTGATTATAAAGATGCTCTACAGGTATCTCCGAAGGTGTTTGTTGAGTTGGCATAGATCGAGATTAGGATTTGTCACTCCGAGTATCGGAGAGGTATCTCTGGGCCCTCTCGGTAATACACATCATAAGATTGCAAGCAAATGACTAAGGAGCTAGTCACGAGGTGATGTATTACGGAATGAGTAAAGAGACTTGCCGGTAACGAGATTGAACTAGGTATGAATATACCGAAGATCAAATCTCGGGCAAGTAACATACCGATGGACAAAGGGAATTACGTATGTTGTCATAATGGTTCGACCGATAAAGATCTTCGTATAATATGTAGGAGCCAATATGGGCATCCAGGTTCCGCTATTGGTTATTGACTGGAGAGGTGTCTCGGTCATGTCTACATAGTTCTCGAACCAGTAGGGTCCGCACACTTAACGCTCGATGGCGATATAGTATTATATGAGTTATGTGATTTGGTGACCGAATGTTGTTCGGAGTCCCGGATGAGACCACGGACATGACGAGCAGTCTCGAGAGGTAAAGATTGATATATAGGACGAGGGTATTCGGACACCAGAAGTGTTTCGGGGGGTACCGGGTACTTATCGGGTCACCGGAAGGGGTTCTGGGCACCCCCAGCAAAATATATGGGCCTTATGGGCCAAGAGGGGAAACGCACCAGCCACAAGAGCTGGTGCGCCCCCCATATGGGCCAGCCTAAGGAGGGGAAGGAAAGGGGAGAAGGGAAAGGAAAGTGTGGATTAGGATTCCCACTTCCTTCCCTCTCCCCCATCTTTCCTTCTCCCTCGGTTAAATATGGCAGGGGGGCGCCACTTGGGGAGGACCCCAATTAGGATTCGACCTACTTGGGGCACCTCCTGGCAGCCTCCCCTCTCCCTCCCACCTACATATATGTGGGGGGGGGGGGCGCCCTAGCACACACCAGATCAATTGTTAGCCGTGTGCGGCGCCCCCTCCATCATTTACACCCCCGGTCATATTTTCGTAGTGCTTAGGCGAAGCCCTGCGGAGATCACTTCACCATCACCGTCACCACGCCGTCGTGCTGACGGAACTCATCTACTACCTTGACAACTTGCTGGATTAAGAAGGCGAGGGACGTCACCGAGCTGAACGTGTGCAGAACGCGGAGGTGCCGTGCGTTTGGTACTTGATCGGTTGACGTGAGAAAAATTTCAACTACATAAACCGCGTTGTGAAACACTTCCACTTACGGTCTACGAGGGTACGTAGACACACTCTCCCCCTTGTTGCTATGCATCTCCATGGATAGATCATTACGTGTGCGTAGAATTTTTTTTGTTTTCCATGCAATGATTACCAACACGCATAATCCTGGGGATCTTTACGTCTCAAGTCTAAGACGGTTACTACTCCCCCGTCAAGCTTAATGGATAGCAGAATAAAGTGGAACCTGCGCACGCATAACTCATGAATTACATTACTTAACCTCGAGTAAGCGAAACTGAATATGCACAAGACAGTAACACTCACTTGAAATTCTAAGGAAAGAGTATTTTCCTTTGTTTTGATGTCGAAGGAACGATTTATCAAGTTCTGCTCAGTATCTTCAACTCTATTTTCTACTGACCATTCATTTATAGTATTTAGGCTAATTAACCCAATGTCATAGATTTGTCCTTTTTTGCATTCGACGATCTTCAATCTGCATAATATAGTGAGGATAATTATATGTACATGCAATGAACGAGCTGAGCTAGAGACTTAATTACAGAAGTAATACTTACAGACAGTAGCAAGTCATGAGTTGTTTGTCGAGGGCCTCTTGATTGAATAACTGAAATAATTCCACAAATTCAACAAGAATCAGGTCGACTCCAATGAGGTCGTGCTCATCTTTAATTCTCACCATCAAACTATCGAACCCATTCCTCCTACAGCTTTCCAAGTACCAGTCATGCAATCTTCGCATCATCGTTGTTAGAGGAGGATGATCAGGTTTGACGAGAGGCTTCTCGTGCTTGTATCTAAAGATCTCTACTACCTCAGCCGTTTCAAACTGTACATCATCGCCCACGTAATCACCAAGAGTGGTACCGGGCAGTAGCCTCGGATGATTAGCAATATCGCTAGACACCTTGAGCGGGGGGCATGATTGCTTCTCCTGTAAGCCGAGCTGGGGAATTGTTTTCCCACTTCTTCGTTTTGCTTCTCTTGCATCACTGGAAGTACTTCCCGACCTCCGCGCTTCATCATATGTCTTTTCAATACAGCGGTTATAGTTGGATTGCGGCGGAGGCGGTGGTTGTCGCTTAAGGGCATCCAGAGTGCACTTCGCTTTCACCGGATCTATTGTTTCCTTTGGAGGTGGACGTTTCTGTTCAAAATGGGCATGCACTTCGGCTTCCACGATGTCCGCATTTTTCTCGTCAGTCCTCTCATATGGTAACTTTGCAGGAGCCTTGAGGCTTGGACCAAATTTGAATTTCTTCCCGCATCTTGTACTGCTAGCCGCCGGAGCGGCGGCGTCTCTCTTCCGCCGTTGCTGAGGCGGCGGAGTCCGCTGACGCGCCGGAGGAGGCAGAGTGCGCTGACGCGCCGGAGGAGGCGGAGTCCGCTGACGCGCCGGAGATAGCTGAGGCGGAAGAGGACTCTGCTGAGGGGCCTCATCCCGCTGAGTCTGCTAAGGGGCCTCATCCCGCTGAGTTTGCTGAGGCGTCCAGTTTGGAAGCTTGATGTACTCCTTTCTCCATAGACAGGTACTCTTTAAAGCATTTTCCAGAAGAATATCCCCTTCACCTGTAGGGTAGTCAAGCTCCAGCCCCTCAAATCCCTCCATTATTTCATCCACCATCACAATAGCATAGCCATGTGGAATCGGATGGCAACAGAAAGTTCCCTCAGCTCGAGGAGGTACAACAGAGCCGACTGCCGCCTTCAAGGTCAGGTTCTGGCATTTCGCCATTAGCACACAATGTTCAGCCTCCGTGATACTATCCACGGGGTAGCGAGGAGCCGTGAAATCAGGCTGAACGAGCTCCGTGGAAGCCACGCTGCTTCTTCGCTGAGATGGTGGGGTAGCTTCTGGGGCAGCGTCGAAGGAAGGATCTTCGTGCCACTGAGATGGTTGGCCGGTAGCTCGCTGGCTCTCAAGTTCCTCTAGTTTCACTAATCTTGCACTGAGCTTCTGCATTTCGGTTGCTTCCTCTTTCTTCTTTCTCTCTCGGCTTCTATAACCACCGCTGTCGAGAAACCCATGCACCCACGGAATGGAGCCTGATGTGCCTCGTGTTCGTCCAGGGTGTTCAGGATTCCAGAGGGCCTCTGTCAGCTCGTCCTTCTCTCTGTCGGGAATGAACGTCCCTTCCTGCGTTGCCTTGATTGCTTTCTCAAGCTTCTTGATGGGTATTGCAAGTTGATCGTTCGTCCAAACACACTTCCCTGATTCTGGGTCCAAAGTTCCCCCAACCCCGAAGAACCAAGTCCTTGCCCGATCTGGCCAGTGCAATGTCGCTGGTTGGACCCCTTTAGCAAGCAGGTCTTGCTCAGCTTTGTCCCACAACGGCCGGGCTTTGCTGTAGCCACCTGACCTCATTGTATGGTGATACTTCTTCTTTGCAGCATTTTGCTTGTTTGTCAGTGACCTTTGCTTACCCTTGTCCGATTTCTTGTAGGCCACAAATGCGGGCCAGTGATCTCTTATCTTCTCATATTGAGCGATGAATTCTGGAGTCTCGTCTTTCTCGACAAACTTTGTGTTCAAATGTTTCTTCCAGTTCTTGAATAGTTCTGCCATCTTCTTAAGAGCAAACGCCTTGACCTTTCGCTCTGTAATTGGGTTATTCAGATCCTCCTCTGGCGGTAGGCTGAAATTTGTCATCAGCGAGGTCCAAAGATCATCTTTCAATCTATCCTAGACATAAGAAACTTCAGGGTCCTTCTTCTTATTCCATTGTTGGATGCTGATCGGGACGCTGTCCCTAACAACAATTCCGCACTGATGTACAAATGAGTCCTTGGTCCGCTTGGGAGCAATCGGTTGGCCATCTTTCGCGACTTTTGTGATCGTGAACCTTTCATCCTGGCGCAACCTTTTCTTCGGGCCTCGTCTCCTTACGGAAGTTTGGCTCGATCCGGAGGGCTAAAAGAAGAAAGAAGCGTTAATATATGTACATACAAAACAATTAATGTATCAAGTCAGCACATGCATAATTAATATATATATACCTCGCCAGACTTTGCAACTGTTAAGGCTCCCTCCTCCGTTCGGTCACCGGAGCCGTGATTATGATCTCCTTCCTCTGCCATACGGTCACCGGAGCCGTCATGATCTCCTTCCTCCTCCATTGTTGGATCACCGGAGCCGCCATCCTCTCCTTCCTGACCATCGATGTCGTTGAGAAACGACAAGGGATCACCTCCGTCGCGGATTATATCCCCCAACAACTCTTCTTGTTCTAAGTCTCTGTCCATAATTTCTGCAAATATTACAACATGGCAATATACAAACATGAGAGATGGATTAGTGGCAAACATGGACTTAATATCACAACAAGGAATCATATGCATATGAACAATGGATTAGTGGCAAACATCATGCAAAGTTGACAAGTTTTATAACAGTCAGTTTCAGACGATCGTCGAGGACTACTCCCCCCTCATGTCTGATGAGTCGTCCTATCTTTCAAGAGAGGATACTTTGCGGACCGCCTCTCTCATGGTCGTCGAGGATACTTGCGGACCCCCCCCCCCCCTCATGTCGAAGTTATTGGGGATATGTTGAATTCCCGAGAGAGTTAGGGGTGTTCTAACGTGGCATTACACGATATAGGTGAAGGGGGATAACATCCGGGAATGTTTTCCTGAAGTCTACATTAATTTAGGACAGATGAATCGGAGGGGGACGGTTCCAGGTTCACTATGCTAGCTGCTTGTAACTGACGAACGGAGGACATATTCGGATTCATCATATTTTTTTGATCGATTTTCATATATAAATTATTTTCATCGGAGTTACGGTTAATTTTCTACGAATTTTCTATATACATACATCCATCGATATCCATCCATACATACATATACATCTACATTATATATGAACAAAAAAAATCATCATATCAATATTTACATATACATACACATACATACATACATACACATGATTAATAAACACTAAGCATCTACATATACATTATATATGAACAAAAAAAATTCATCATATCAATATTTACATATACATACACATACATACATACACATGATTAATAAACACTAAGCATCTACATATATATACATTATATATGAACAAAAAAATTCATCATATAAAAAAATGCACAGCGTGCCGGGGCGACGACGGCTCACAGCGGGGCGGCGAGGGATCGGGGAGGAGGGAGACGACGGGGCAGGGGCACGGCGACGGCGGGGGCGGGCCGGGGCAGGGGCGCGGGCTCGGGGGCAGGGCAGGGGCGCGGGCTCGGGGGCGACGACGACGACGGCGACGACGACGACGGGGCAGGGGCGCGGCGACGGCGACGGCGGGGGCGGCGGACGGCGTCGGGGCAGCCTGGCGGCGTCGATGTGCTCGGCGTCGTCGGGGGAAACTGCGGATGAACTATGAAATTTTTCTAAGTTCGCGCTTATATACCCCAACCTTTAGTCCCGGTTGGTGGCTCCAACCGGGACCAAAGGCCCCCCTTTCGTCCCGGTTGGAGCCACCAACCGGGACTAAAGGTCAATTTCAGCAGCCCAAAGGGCGGGAAGCAGAGACCTTTAGTCCCGGTTGGTGGCTCGAACCGGGATGAAAGGGGGGAATTAGTCCCGGTTGGTGGCTCAAACCGGGACCAAAGGCACCCTTTCGTCCCGGTTCGAGCCACCAACCGGGACCAATAGCCTGGCACAGCGGTGTGGTGGGAGTTTAGTCCCACCTCGCTAGTTGAGAGAGGGCAGCACGGGTTTATAAGGCGTGTTGCGGCTGAGCTTTCGAGCTTCTCTCTAATGCAGGCAGTACTTGCCTAACCTTTGTCACTGCCATGTTGGGCCTGTTGGGCCCGCGGACCTGCATCCTGGCCCATGTACAGATGTGTTTCTAGTCGTATGCAGGCCCTGGTGGCCCAGTAGGCGGCATTTTTTTATTTTTTATGTCATTTTAGTTTGCTATTAAAGTTTTTAACATAAAATACTTTATGAAAATTCTTTTTGCTATTAAAGTTTTTAACAAAAAATACTTTGATAATTTTAGTTGCATAAATTTTATATAATTTTAAGTTAATATTTTTTATTTTTTATGTCATTTTAGTTTGTTATTAAAGTTTTGAACATAAAATAATTTATGAAAATTCTTTTTGCTATTAAAGTTTTTAACAAAAAATACTTTGATAATTTTAGTTGCATAAATTTTATATAATTTTAAGTTAATATTATTTTGATAATAAGTAGAGGTTTATAAAAACTTTTTAGTTGATTCTTTTTGTTATTGAAGAATATTATAGTTTTGTTTTAGTTGATCATAACAAAATATTTTAATTAATTCTTTTTAGTTCATTCTTTTTGCTATTAGAGTTTTATAGAAGCTTTTTAGTTCATTCTTTTTGCTTTTAGAGTTTTATAAAAGCTTTTTAGTTCATTCTTTTGAAAAGCACTACAAATGAACTCTGAAAAGGTTGAAAGTTGGCATGGTATCGTCATTTCACCCACATAGCATGTGCTAAAAAGTTGAGAGGGTTATGGCAAAAACTGGATGCACTTCGTGTGCAAAATGGACAATCTCTTTCGAAGTATCACGGTTTCGGACGAAAACTCATCTGTTACAAAAGGATTTCATTTTTTGAACTTATTTCAAATCCAGACTTTTTGTGCGTTCAACATGCACCATTCAAAGCCACATCTTCAATTTTCAACCCTTTCTGACTTCATTTGGTATTTTTCATGCATTTACCGATTTTTTTCGCTAAATGACCCTGAAGTTGTAAAGCACTACAAATGAACTCTGAAAAGGTTGAAAGTTGGCATGGTATCATAATTTCACCCACATAGCATGTGCTAAAAAGTTGAGAGGGTTACGACAAAAGCTGGATGCACTTCGTGTACAAAATGGACAATCTCTTTCAAACTATCAGGGTTTCGGACAAAAACTCATCTGTTACAAAAGGCATTTCATTTTTTCTTCGCGTAATTAGAGCCATCATCGTATCCTCCTTCACTTTTTCTTCGCGTGCATCCCTTGCTTATTGCGCCGTAACCATGGACAATCTTCATCGTTTAACAGGGTGGTTGGGTCAGCCTTCACTTTGAAGGGAGGAATTTCATGAAACTTTTCATAATCTTCAGACATGTCTGTCTTTCCCTCCACCCCCACGATGTCTGTTTTCCCTGAAAGAACTATGTGGCGCTTTGGCTCATCGTATGATGTATTCGCTTCCTTATCTTTTCTTTTTCTCGGTTTGGTAGACATGTCCTTCACATAGAAAACCTGCGCCACATCATTGGCTAGGACGAATGGTTCGTCTGTGTACCCAAGATTGTTCAGATCCACTGTTGTCATTCCGTACTGTGGGTCTATCTGTACCCCGCCTCCTAACAGATTGACCCATTTGCACCGAAACAAAGGGACCTTAAAATCATGTCCATAGTCAAGTTCCCATATGTCCACTATGTAACCATAATATGTGTCCTTTCCCCTCTTGGTTGTTGCATCAAAGCGGACACCACTGTTTTGGTTGGTACTCTTTTGATCTTGGGCGATCGTGTAAAATGTATTCCCATTTATCTCGTACCCTTTGTAAGTCAATACAGTCAAAGATGGTCCCCTGGCCAACGAGTACAACTCATCTCCAACAATGTTGTCACCCATGAGATGTGTTTGCAACCAACTGCCGAAAGTCCTGATGTGTTCACATGTAATCCAGTCGTCACACTGCTCCGGGTGTTTGGAGCGCAGAATATTCTTGTGTTCATTGACATACGGGGTCACCAAGGTAGAATTCTATAGAACTGTGTAGTGTGCTTGAGCCCAAGAATGCCCGTCCCTACATATTATTGAGTCCGCAGCGTGCCTTTTCCAGTCAGTCTCCCCTAATACCGCGATTGAGGGAGACCAATCAGATTAAGGTCAGGAATGAAGTCAACACAAAACCCAATGACCTCCTCTGTTTGATGGCCCGTGGAGATGCTTCCTTCTGGCCTAGCACGGTTACGAACATATTTCTTTAAGACTCCCATGAACCTCTCAGAGGGGAACATATTGTGTAGAAGTACAGGGCCCAGAATGACAATCTCGTCGACTAGATGAACTAGGATGTGCGTCATGATATTGAAGAAGGATGGTGGGAACACCAGCTCGAAACTGACAAGACAATGCACCAAATCATTCTTTAACCTTGGTAGGATTTCTGGATCGATTACCTTCTGAGAGATTGCATTGAGGAATGCACATGGCTTCACAATGGCTAATCGAATGTTTTTCGGTAAAAGCCCCCTCAATGCAACCGGAAGTAGTTTGCGTGTGGCACCCCGGCTCAGAGAAGACCGGAACACCCCGTATTCCAGCCCAGGGACAAGTCCTCTGGAATACGACACTGTTGGCATAGAACAAATCAGCTCTTTATTACAATGGATATGGTTACAAAGGGTACAAGGATTACATCGGCACGGCGACACTACGCCTGCCCGGGGTAGCTCTATGCTAACAGCGGAGTAACTCTCTCGGCAGCGGAACAACGACGGCGGTGATGGACTCCACTCCGCAGGGACTCTGGCTAGAACGTGTACCCTAGGTCGCAAACTCAGGATCCTCAACAAGCAAGCAATCATGGCATGACCTGCAAACTGGCATGACACGCCAGGTGAGTACTTTGTATGTACTCGCAAGCTCACAACAAACATCAGCATTAAGGCAAGACAACATCATAGCAGTCAAGTTTAACAATCATGGCTATCTAGTAAGGTAGCTACTGAAATAACTGCAGTAAGGTAAAGCATATTAAGTAGTTTAATCCATACTTCGAATAATCTCAGGATCCAATCTGAATCTGCTCCAAATCCAATCCAAATCATGTGGTCATCCGACCACTCATCTCATAGCCATCCCATGGCTAACATATCATATTCCTAATACCATCTACACTGCAAGTCTGACGAACTTACTCTCTTCCGGGTTGTCTCACAACCCTCAGAATACTAACGATCCACCGGGTACTTCTGATCTTACGACGAGTTCTTCCATCATTATCACTACTATGGTTGACCACCTAAAGAGGTCTGGACGGACTATCCAATACCGTGGACACGGCTATTCGAATAGATTTTACACTCTGCAGAGGTTGCGCACTTTACCCACACCATGGAGCACCTGACCTCGTAATCCCATTCGGGTGGACCAGCGTTGCTCCAACGAAACCTGCCTGACCCGTGACTCTCCCATCATACCACCGGCGATCATCCTCCCCCGGAGTCCTGCCCTGGGTGACCCCTGTGTCACCTCGTGACACCTGCCACCGTCGTGGCTAACAAACTATCCCAAACGGTGACCTGGTACCATATAACTCAACTGGGCTCACAAGGTTATCGCCGCCTACTGGGCCAGGGTAGCGCGCACGCATAACCTTCCCTGTCGGGCGGTACCGGTGGAAGAGCACGCGATCAGACCAAGTCAAGGCCGTCCCATACCGGCAAATGTGGCTGCACGGATAAGTCCGGACAGGTGACTCTGGATCAACCATGAAGTATCCTATCTCCGAACAATCTCTATCATGGCTGACACTCCGATAACATAGCAATCCTAGCCAAGATATTAACCCACTGATAGTCCAATAGCCACTATGTCCAAGCGACTGCTACTAATTCATCTCCACATACTGCCGGAAGAAATCCAAAATAATCATAGACGGTGATCTCAACATCATAGTATCAACAAGCGAGTAAACTACTAGCCACTAACAATCCAGTCATCAACATGGTAGTCACCTATCCAAGAATTTACTCAAGCATTGTATAATCCAGTTCATTTCACAAATAACTCATACTTGTTGTTGAAGTAATTAGTGTGACTATGATATTGCAATGCACTTATGCAGATGAGAGTAGTGGCTTGCCTGGGGATGAAGGAACCATCAGGAAGGAGTGCGGAGAGTCCGCGGAAGTGATTGCCGGAAACAGTTCTCTCTCGGAGGGGGCTGTTTACGGGCAAGGGCAAAATGGTCATTTTCATAATGTGTAAACATTATGAAAATGACTCCATCGGAACGGGCTCGACGAGACGAAGACTTGGGCGTTGGATTCACCTGATTCGGAGTTACGGATGAAAAGTTATAACCTGACGAAGTTCAGGGACTAATCTGTAAACAAAATCTTCACAAACTAGTCCATGGCTGATAAAACAGAAGGCGCTTTTATGGAAATACGCTTTACAGAAGAGAAAGCGCACTTTAGCCTGAACAGCTCCAGAAATGTGTTTTCAGAAGAGGGAAACGTACTTTGGAGAGTACGCTTCCACTTAATCTGACCGCGGGCCCGGCCGAGTCAACGCCGTGTCACCGACAGGCGGGCCCCACGGCTGACCTCTCTCTCCCCTCCCTCCCCTTATTCTCCTCTGACCGGGCGCAACAGAAGAGGGCCGAGGCCGCGCAGCGCCGGCGCTGGCCCGGCCAACTCCGGCCGTCTCCAGTGGAGCTCGGACCACCGGAGGGTTCGTCGTGAAACGCCGCGCCGGGGAGACCTCACAGGGTTCGCGGGGAAGGGCCATGGGGCCGGTAGTGGTGGAGGGCAGAGGCGGGCGCAGGCGGCTCCGGCTGTCTCCGGCCGAGCGGAGACTACCGGCGGCCTCGGGACGGTTCGCTGCACCAGCCTGGTGCAGCAGCATGGTAGGGGAAGGGCGGGAGCCGCCACAACTTGGGGTGGCCGTGGGTACGGGCGGCGACCGAGCTCGGGGAAGGCGCGGACACAGCGACTCCGGCGAGGCAGGGAGTAGATGGAGGGATTCGTCGGGGTGCGGGGAAGGTGGTAGTGAGGTCAAGAGGAGGAATGGGGCTCAGGCTCGCTCGAATTTGAGCAGGGCTCCGCGGTGGCCATGGCGGCAAAGGGCGGCGAGGAGAGGCTCTGAAGCTCGAGGGGAGAGGGGCTGGGGCTTGCTGGCGTGTGGGAGGGCTCGGGCACGCCTTAAATAGGCTCGGAGAGGAGCTACGAGACAACGGCGGAGCTTCGAGAGGCACAGCGAGGTGGCGGGATTCCAGCGGTCGGCAGAAATGGCCATGGACTTGGGGACGAGGGGGAGAAGCTACCAGAGGGCACACGCGTGCGGTGGGGAGCTCTCCGGCGCTCGCGGACAAGCTGGGACTGGCTGGAGGTGGCTTCCCGACGAGACCAGAGTACAGAGTACCGCGGCTGCCGACTAGAGTCGTGGTCACCACCGGCACCACGGGTCCGCGGTGCCCAGACACTTCCAGGCCTTGTCAACGCGGTGTCTCAGAGGTTGGTAAGTGCCAAAATGCAAAGGAACAAGAATAGTGGTCAAGGAGGTGACTAGAGCTTGCTGGCAACCACAGGAACAGCAAGGTGCTTGAAATGATGTGAGAGAGATTGAGCAGGGGATAGACTCTGGTTTTTGGCTGAGAGTGATCACATACTAGGGTGATCATCTCTGCAAATTTGCAGCTCATTTGGATGAAGATAAATAGCACTTGCAGTTCAATGGGCTCTATTGGACAGAAATGCAAAATATGAAGTGGCACTCACATACTTGCTTGGATTGAGCTGAAATTTGAAGGAGATGAATGATTTGATCAAATTAAGACACTGTAAAATTTTCATACCATTTGGACATGCCAAAATAGTACTTCCTTCACAGATATCCTCTCTGACCAGAATTTTAGAAAAAAATTAGGGAATTATTGGGAAGATGAAATGAGCCCAAATTTTGTGGAGATGTTTTATATGGACAGGAGAATGCTCTGGTAAATTTTCAGCAATTATGGAGTAACATAAAATATAGTTGCTTCACAATGTGAAAATCTGACCAGAAACCAAGATTTAAGGCTGTGCTCACATAGATGATTGGATAGGGTTGAAACTCGGTGGAGAGTCATGATTTGAGCATATGAAGATGCTTGCAAATATTCAACTCATTTGGATACTCCTAGCTAGCACTTGCTTCACAAAGATTCCAGTTGACCAGAAACTTTGGAAATTAGCCAAGGGAGATTTAATATCCAAATGAAGTTGAATTTTGTCATGTGGCAATGATATGGATAGGAAAGAATGCCCAAAAAGTTTGAGACTAAGAAAGCAAATATAAAGGGTACTTGCTTCTCAACTTGGCAGCTAGGGCACAATCAGAAAAGGAATATTTGTGAAATATTTTTGAACATGGCAAAGAAGGGTTTGACATATTTGTGGAAGATCTGACCCAAACAATTTATGATAATTATTTGGGAATTTTGGGAATGATGGAAATGTGGGTTGCTTCACATCCTAGGACAGACAGGGTTATTCCTTTAATAGAAAAAGGAATTTTCCCAAGGAAAATAATATTGGGATTGGTCCAAGATGGAAATGGCAAGGTCTTGGGATGGTTTTGAAGTTGGCAAGCCACTTGGTAAGAAGAATAAAGGGTGGTCCCTCCAGGTTGCAAGACTACTAAGCCACAGAAAAGAAAATCCAGACCAAAATCAAAAGAAAAAGAAATGGGCAAAATCCAGGGTGTTACATTGCGTCATAATCACGTGGCAGTCATGAGACTTTAGGTTCTAGAACTTTTTCTCTGGGATATTTATTATTCCCTTTATATTGGACGGGAAGCCAGACGGGACCTTCATATTGAGCAGGCATTCAAAGAAGATTTCCTTCTCTTCTTTGGTAAGAGCGTAGCTGGCAGGACCTTGATACTGCTTTGGATGCATGTCGTCTTTTTCGTGCACACATTGTTGGTCCTCCCGTGCCTCCGGGGTATCTTTTGTATTCCCATACACGCCCAAGAAGCCTAGCAGGTTCACGCAAAGATTCTTCGTCACGTGCATCACGTCGATTGCAGAGCGGACCTCTAGGTCTTTCCAATAGGGTAGGTCCCAAAATATAGATTTCTTCTTCCACATGGGTGCGTGTCCCTCAGCGTCATTCGGAACAGATAGTCCGCCAGGACCCTTTCCAAAGATTACTTGTAAATCATTGACCATATCAAGTATGTGATCACCAGTACGGAGGGCGGGCTTCTTCCGGTGATCTGCCTCACCTTTGAAATGCTTGCCTTTCTTTCGGCATTGATGGTTGGTCGGAAGAAATCGATGATGTCCCAGGTACACATTCTTCCTGCATTTGTCCAAATATATACTTTTGGTGTCATCTAAACAGTGCGTGCATGCGTGGTATCCCTTGTTTGTCTGTCCTGAAAGATTACTGAGAGCAGGCCAATCATTGATGGTTACAAACAGCAACGCATGTAGGTCAAATTCCTCCTGGTTGTGCTCATCCCACACACGTACACCTTTTCCATTCCACAGCTATAAAATTTCTTCAACTAATGGCCTTAGGTACACATCAATGTCGTTGCCGGGTTGCTTAGGGCCTTGGATGAGCACTGGCATCATAATGAACTTCTGCTTCATGCACAACCAAGGAGGAAGGTTATAGATACATAGAGTCACGGGCCAGGTGCTATGATTGCTGCTCTGCTCCCCAAAAGGATTAATGCCATCTGCGCTTAAACCAAACCATATGTTCCTTCCGTCACCTGCAAAGCCCCCCCCCCAACCATCTCTCGATTTTTCTCCACTGCGACCCGTCAGCGGGTGCTCTCAACTTTTCGTCTTTCTTACAGTCCTCTTTGTGCCATCGCATCAACTTGGCATGCTCTTTGTTTCTGAACAGATGTTTCAACCATGGTATTATAGGAGCATACCACATCACCTTGGCAGGAACCCTCTTCCTGGGGCGCTCGCCCTCAACATCACCAGGGTCATCTCGTCTGAGCTTATACCGCAATGCACCGCATACCGGGCATGCGTTCAAATCCTCGTACTCACCGCGGTAGAGGATGCAGTCATTAGGGCATGCATGTATCTTCTGCACCTCCAATCCTAGAGGGCATAGAACCTTCTTTGCTTCGTACGTACTGTCGGGCAATTCGTTATCCTTTGGAAGCTTCTTCTTCATTATTTTTAGTAGCTTCCCAAATCCGTTGTCAGATACACCATTGTCTGCATTCCATTGCAGCAATTCCAGTGTGGTACCGAGCTTTGTGTTGTCATCTTCGCAATTTGGGTACAACCCTTTTTGTGATCCTCTAACATGCGATCGAACTTCAACTTCTCCCTTTCACTTTGGCATTGTCTCTTTGCATCAACAATGACCCGGCGAAGATCATCATCGGGCACATCATTTGGTTCCTATTGATCTTCAGCTTCCCCCATTGCAGTATCACCGTATTCAAGGGGATAGTTGTCATCATCCTCTTATTCTTTGTTGTCTTCCATAATAACCCATCTTTCTCCGTGCTTGGTCCAAACATTATAGTGTGGCATGAAACCCTTCTCAAGCAGGTGGACGTGAAGGGTTTTTAAGTTAGAGTAATCCTTCGTATTCTCACAGACAGGGCATGGACAAGACATAAAACCATTCTGCTTGTTTGCCTCAGCCACTTCGAGAAATTTACGCAGGCCATCAATGTACTCGGAGGTGCGTCGGTCACCGTACATCCATTGCCGATTCTGTGACGCCCCCGACTCAATAGTACACTAATCATACACGCAAACGTATACGATCAAGATCAGGGACTCACCGGAAGATATCACAACACAACTCTAAACACAATTAAACGGAGATCCACAGTATTACAGACCAGGGATTACGGGGATCCGAATACATAAGTCAGTCATACAAATATTATCTGAGTACAGACATAGTTAGACAAGTTTTGCCTTAAGAAGGCTAGCACAAACAACGACTCTAGATCGAAAGGCGTAGGCCTCCTGCCCGGGAGCCTCCGATCCTACTCCTGGTCGGCTGGCTCGATCCAGTAGTACGTGCCGTCGGGACCCTCCTGGTAGTAAGCTCTTGAGGTGGCATCTGGCTCCGGGGCTCCATCGTCTGTTGTATCATCAAAGTGGGGTATGGGGAAAAGAAGTAACAAAGCAACCGTGAGTACTCATCCGAAGTACTTAGCAAGCAAGGATCTACACTACATATGCAACATTTTCAAAGGGGAAAAGCTGTATATGTGGACTGGGCTGCAGAAATGCCAGAATAGAGAGAAGGCCTAGTCCTATCGAAGACTAGCATCTTCGAACATCTTCACGAGCCACCATCTTACAGCAATAGAAGAGAGTAGAATAGCATTTTATTAAGCAAACATGTTGAAGTAAAGCCTAGAGATCCTTCCTCGACTCCCTGCGAGAAAGCAATCCCGAAGCTTCAATTAAGTAATCAAGTATCCAGTTCAAGTAGTAGATCGGGACATACAAACTGAGCGTCCTTTACTGTAGGACCGGCTATCGATAGATTATTTATCCCTGCAGGGGTGCACTACTGTTACCCAACACCCTCGATCAACTCTGGTCGGACACACTTGCTGGGTAATGCCCGGCCTCGGAAGATCAACACGAAGCAGCGCCCTACCTAGGCTCAGCAGAGAGGTCAGCACGCCGGACTAACCTATGCACCCAGAGGTCTTGGGCCATCGCCCTGGGCACCCTGCGCGTTGCGAGACTGGCCGGGGTGCAGGCGCGACACTGAACTCGTCAGTGAAGTATCCAGCCCATTCCCGACAATCAGCCCACACGGTGAACCGTGACGTCTGATGAGCTTTCGGGAGAAACGTACGACGTAGAGGGCCCCATAAACCATAATCCCGCGTGGTGGTAGTGCGTATAGGGCACGTCGACCCACTCAGATCAAATACCCAAATCCAATTAGGCTCCTTTATTAACACGCGGAGACAATCAGAGTTTTTGAAGCTCCGCCACAATATCACACTCGAGTGCCCTTCCGGCACACCCGACATCATAGGTCCCCTGCGGGCACCCATCAGGGTCGACCCGCCTATAACAAGGTCAAAGTAATCGTGTGGTCATAACATCAAGGGGGAAACCCCGAGGAATCACCCTCGGTGAATTCCACTCGACGAAATCATCAGGGTGAACATATGAGGCATCACCCTCGAGGTTCACACTGAGGGGTTGCACGACAGAGTCGTATCGGAAGTGGAGAAGGAGGAATCACCCTCGATGACCATGACCGAACAGCTACACTGCAGAGTATTCATCAGGAGTGCGTTACGAGGTATCACCCTCGGCACTCGATGGTAACTATGCAGAGTCGTACAATGAAGGGGGTGAAGTGATGTGTCGGTCTCTGGTCGACGATTACATTGATCTAGTCGTCGATGATCAAGCAGGGACAACAAGGGTAAGGTGGTGGGGGCCACTGATGGTTCACTACCAACCTATACTAAGCAGTTTAACATAGGCAGGTAAGGTAGCAATAAACAGGTTACAAAAGCAGGCTATGCATCAGAATAGGAACAAACAGTAACAGTAGCAAAATCTAATGCAAGCAGGAGAAATGGAATGGGCGATATCTGGATGCTCTAGGGGGGGGGGGGCTTGCCTGGTTGCTCTGGCAAGAAAGAGGGGTCGTCAACGGGCTGCTCGTCTGGAGCGTAGTCGTACTCAGCTGCAACGGCGTCGGTCTCGGCGTCTATCGAGAGAGAAGGAGGGGGAGAGAAACAATAAATTCACGGCAAAATGCAAACAATATGCATGACATGTCTAAATGATATGCCGGGGTGTTCTACTGCCTAACTAAATGATTTAGTTAATTTAGGAATTTATCTGGATTTATTTAATTAAAGTTGGGCACTATTCATTTACTGAAATCGGTCTAAAAGTTCCATGTTCATCTAGCTAGGGGCATCTGACAGGAATACGGAGTGCGTATTCAGATTCGTATCGAAATTCTGAGCAACTTTCATATATAAATTATTTTCATCGGAGTTACGAATTATTTTATATGATTTTCTAAAGTTTTAAATATTTTCTGAATTTAATTATTTATTTAAATTCGACTTATCCAGAATAGTGAAAGGTGACATCAGCATGACGTAGGTGTGACATCAGCAGGTCAAACCCAGCTGACCAGAGTCAAACCTGACCTGTGGGTCCAGTGGGACCCACATGTCAGTCTCTGTTAGTCTAACATCAGTTTAAATTAAACTGACAGGCTAATTAGAGGGGTGGGCCCCAGGTGTCAGTGGCTGTTGAGCTAACTAACCAATTCTAGCCTAATCCGGAGTTAATTAGATAGCGGGGCCCACCTGTCAGCGATAGTAATCGGTCCAGCAGCATTGACCGCGGTCAACGAGTCAATGGGGCCCACCTGCCAGTGTCACAGGGGACCCCACGTGTCGGTCCACGTCGGATGGCGCCCGGCGACTCGCCGGAATCACGCCGGCGAGCGCGTTTCGCGGCGACGCGGCTCGGGAGGTGGTCGGGATTCGTCCACCGGCCACCATTTCGCTCGTGGTTAGGTGCGTTGGATCGGCCGCAACGCGGCGCGTCCATCGGTGGTGGTGGCGCGGCCGGGGACGGTGTGTAGCGACGGCGGCAAGCGACGAGGCGGACGCCAGAGTTCGGTGGTGGGCGGAAATAGCGCAAGAGCTCACGCGGGAGCAAAAGGAATACCTAGCGGGGAACTACATGTTGCGGTGAAGTTAACGGGCACGTGCGCGTGGCCATTTGCTCGCTGGAGGCTCGCCGGCAACGAGCTCGTGCGGCAGCGGGCTCGGGCACGTTGGGGAACGGCGCCTACGGCCACGGGGAGATAAGGAGAGGGACGCGGTGCTCACAGCGAAGCCATAGGGAGTGGCAGCGAGCTCGGGGAGGGCTTGACGGAGGCGTACGGCAGCGGCGATCGGCGACGGCCGAAGTCGGGGAAGAGCCCGATCCCGAGGCTGTGGTGGCGACGAGCTCGATCCAAAGGGTGGAGAGGAAGTAGAGGAAGCAGGCGGAGCGGACGGGCCCGTCGGAGAGGCGATCGGGAGACGGTGGCCGCGGCTACTACGAACGACGGCGAGGAAGGCGCTCGGCCATGGCGGAGAGCGAGCGAGGGAGGGGGGAAGTGGGGCGAGGGAGGCGTCAGGGGACTGCGGGGCTCGCCCTTATCCACGGCGTGGCGCGGGCGCGCTGTCGAGCGAGGGGGAGGGGCGCCTGGCTGCGCGCGCGTGCGCGTGCTGAGTGTTCGACAGCGAGCGGGGAGGAGTAGTGCGAGGGAGAGGACAGGCGGGATGGGTTGGGCCGGCGCTGTAGCAAGCAGGCCAGGGTGCACAGTAGTTGTAGGCCCTTTTCTATTTTCCTTTTTCTGTTTTCTTTTCTACTCTGTTTTGCAAATTGTTTGAGCACTAAAGGGTTTTTGTAAAATATGAGACCAAGCCCACAAATCACAATGTAATACATCCTGGCACCAAAAACTAGTTTGGGGTAATTACTATTTTATATTAATTTTGGATTAATAAAAAGGTTATTAAATATTATTTTCAGCCACTGTTTGAGGATATTTGAGTCACTTATCCAATCCCAATAATGTTGGTTACAATTTTAGAATTGTCTCTGACTTATTTTCTATTTAATGAACATTTTAGTTTCTGATTTGAACAACTTTTATTTTCCACTTTGAATTTAATTGAAGTTTGAATTAGAAGTTTAAAATGCAATATGATGCAAATGATGATTAGGCACTGTTAAACTGGCTGACATGGTAATAACTAAGGTGATCACTGTTGTTCATTACAGGGGGTGTTATATCTGCGTGCATTATATAATTAAGTGTATCAAAAACCATTACAGAACATCATGAATAGAGAAGTGACAAAATTAATACAAGTTTATCATCACATTAAAACCAAAGTACAGTAGTGATCAAATGTTATTACTGAAAAAATAAATACATAAAGTTCATACATAGTTCTCATAGAACAACATATAGCTCTCTAGAGCATCTAATTAAAACATACATTGAAACTATAAAAAACATTTAAATGCAACAACAAATGCGATCATAATCGCAACTAAGGTAACAATTGATCCAACGGCATAATGATACCAAGCCTCATTATGAATGGCATATTTTCTAATCTTTCTAATCTTCAAGCGCATTGCATCCATCTTGATCTTGTGATCATCGACGACATCCGCAACATGCAACTCCAATTCCATCTTCTCCTCCTCAATTCTTTTCAATTTTTTCTTCAAGTAATTGTTTTCTTTTTCAACTAAATTTAACCTCTCGACAAGAGGGTCGGTTGGAATTTTCAGTTCACATACCTCCTAAATAAAAATATCTATGTCACGTTTGTCGGCATAATTGTCATAAACACTAAATGAAACAAGTCATAATAAAAGATAATATACCACATCCGAATCATAGACAGGACAAGGGCCGACGGGGGTGGATACCAAAACCATGGCACTATATAATAACAAACAATAACAAAAGTAAGGAAATCATACAAGTATCTATCTAAATCATACAAGTAAGAATTTTTTTCTTT
The DNA here is from genome assembly GCA_011799875.1 of Thinopyrum elongatum. Classification (NCBI taxonomy): domain Eukaryota; kingdom Viridiplantae; phylum Streptophyta; class Magnoliopsida; order Poales; family Poaceae; genus Thinopyrum; species Thinopyrum elongatum. Next base: position 553,108,900 of record CM022302.1, on the reverse strand, counting down.
TAAAAAGAAGATAAGAACAAGAGGCTTACCATGATGGTGCCGGCGACGAGATCGGTGCGGGCGATCGACGGCGGTGAGGACAGGGACGGGATGGGACGGACTGCCAAACTTAGACAAATCTTGGGGAAAATGGAGCTTGCAGGTCGAGCTTAGAGAGGAGAAAGCTTAAGTGTGGCTCGGGCATTTCATCGAACACCTCATGTGCATGCATAGAAAGAAGACAGAGCAGCGCATGCACACACCTCCCACACGGCCAAAAAACAGAGAAGAGTGTGGGCAGGGGCAAGGGTATATATATGCATCTATTTAGTCCCGGTTGGTGGCTAGAACCGGGACAGAAGCCTGCTCTTTAGTCCCGGTTCCAGCTACCAACTGGAACTAAAGGGCAGCACCAGGAGCGAGGCCCTTTGGTCCCGGTTCGTGTCTGGAACCGGGACCAAAGGGGTCAGACGAACCGGAACCAATGGCCCCTGAGGCCCAGCCGGCGCCCTGGCCTCACGAACCGGGACTGATGCACCCATTGGTCCTGGTTCATAGGAGAACCGGGATTAATGCCCTTTTCTGGCCTGGACCAAAACCCTGTTTTCTACTAGTGGCTGAATCTTGTTGGGTCCGCCAATTACTCCATGAACTTCATCGACCTATTAATAGTTCTACCATTGTCTATTGCGATAACGTCAGTGCAGTTTATCTTTCTGCCAACCCGGTTCAACATCGTCACACGAAGCATATCGAGCTGGACATTCACTTTGTTCGCGAGAAGGTTGCTCTGGGTGCCGTTCGTGTTCTTCACGTCCCCTCGTCCTCTCAATTTGTGGACATTTTCACCAAAGGACTACCGACGGCATTATTTCATGACTTTCGGATCAGTCTTCACGTCGCTGCTCTCTCGGGTTCAGACTGTGGGGGGCGTGTTAGAGTATGACCGGACGGCCGTATCTGGCCGTTCAGATTCTTCCGCATCAGGCACATCCGCTGCTGCTCCTCTTGGCGTTCACGCCAAGCATCATATAGATGGCATGGTATCTACTGTACATGGAAATTGTTTTGTAACATGATTGTAATTCTGTACTCTATATATACGTGAATATGAGATGGAAGAGGCATGCAATCAGCATCCGTTCTTTCCCAACTTACACTGACCACCACGGCGGGAAAAAGCAACGAAGACATACACGCTTTTTGAGGCAAACAAAGGGCAGGCGCATGCTCAGGTCCGCGTGCAACCAGAGACCCTGTGCCTCCGCCACGCGACGTTTGTTTCTGGGCACACTCGCATCGCTCGAGCCTGCAACCAGATGCTCTCTCCACAGTAGTCGCGTGGACGGCGCATCGACAACGAGACGGCGCATCGGATGCTCTCTCCGTCTGCCCCGCGCTCCTAGTCGCACCGGCGCGCGCGCGCGACAAGCTTTCCCGCGGACCACCGACGGAACCCGACTGCGCACTGGCTCATCGTGGGTCGCTTCCAACTCCGATGGGCGGTGCGCGTTTGCCCTCCTCCTCTGCTCTCCTGGCCCGACCCATGCGAGCCGTCCATGCACGCACCATTTCACCCAGAAATTTTTTTCTTTTTTTATCAGCGGGTGATTTCACCCAGATTTAACTAGCTGCATTGACATTTGGATGATGCTTGCCGAATACGAACCACATAAACTCCACGCATGCATTGCGAGCTCGCAATGGGGATATTGGTAAACCATATATAGCGGCTAAGCTAGGGCTCCTCCGGTGCATCTAAAGTATTTTGTGTAAGGCCTCTCCTAGCTGGCACGTGGCTGGTTTTCCATTTGGTTTATTACAGATTTTTTCTTTTATGTTTTGCAACTGATTTTTCAACGTGGTACAACACAAATGCCCACATACACACACATACACTCACACCTATAAACATACGCAACGCATGCACACCCTACCAGTATGAGTACCTTCAAGATAGTGAGCCGGCACAACAAGTGTCTTCGTAGTCGACGCCGATGCCCACATGCATGCACATGCACTCACGCATATAAACGCAGGCACGCACACCGTACCTCTCTGAGCACCTATGAGATACTGAGCCGACACTACATCTTGAGATTGAAGAAGACCCTGCAAGTGTCTTCGTAGTCGACGCCGATGCCCACATGCATGCACATACACTCACACCTATAAACGCACGCACGCACACCGTACCGCTCTGAGCACCTCTGAGATACTGAGCCGGCACAACATCTTGAGATTGACGAAGTCAATGCAGGCGTGTTGGTAGTTGACGTTGATGCACACATACACTCACCCCTATGAACGCACGCACACACACCCTACCTCTATGAGCATCTCCGAGATACTGAGCGGCACAACATCTTGAGATTGACAAAGTCACCGCAGACATCTTAATAGTCGACGTTGATGCCCACATACACTCACCCCTATGATCCACATTTCATCTTCAACTACCCCCCCCCCCTCTCTCTCTCTCCTCAAAATTGATTTATAATTTCCCATTTGGAGTGTATCTACCCTTATATATTCCTTCAGCGGTATTTTTGAATTAATTAGGATATTTGGGTCTATCAGTGGCTAAACTTAGAGATGCATTGTTTGCGTACTTGCTTGGCACTCTTCCTTCAGATCCCTAATTCTTATTTCCCAATGTGTTGTGTGTGGGTCTATGGCAAGGAGGAGGAGCTGTTGAGGACACCCCTGCTGCTTCGTTGATCAATCTTTTTGTGGTGCCCTTTATCTGTCCATCTCCAGAACTCGGAGTATTTTGCTTCACATTTTTTCGTCCAACCCCAGATCATCATCCCTGAAGTCAAGGATCAACTGATGATAATCATGCCACAGACTTCAGATAATTCATGTGGACAGGTCATGTAGCCGTGTTTTTGAGCTTTCGGTGATATCTTGTAGTACAAAGTACACTGATCTACTGTGAAGCTAATTAGCCAATAAGCAAGGCAGTTTAAACAAGATGGTTATTTAGTTTACCTTTTTTTACATTATATACTGTTGTAAATAGCCCAGTAGCAAAGCTGCTGGCTTTTAGTTCACTTTTTTTTCCACGTGGTTTACAACTACCTCTTTTTTTAAATAGTTATCTTTAGGTCAGCTTTATACTTTTTACAAATTATATTTGTTTATCTCGGTCCAGATTATCCAATTCTTTCTTAAACATCAACTTGACTGTACAGTGAAGAAAATCCAATTCTCTCCTTGGCAATAATTACTTTTAGTTATGAATTTTCTAATTTTAATTCTTGATGTTTCCGCCATGCAAAAGAACTAGGTATGCAAAGTTGTATCTTATATGTAATACTATGAGTAACACAATTTATTTTCTCATATTTCAGATGTATAGATGAATTGTTTTTGAAGTGATAGGTAAACCAACAACAATTCCAGATCTTAAGGGTGCACCAACATATTTTTTGTTGCTCCCCGTAAGTTTCTTTGTCCATCCTTCCACATGTTGTCAACAAGCATTTTCACTTCAAAGATGAATCTTCTCGGATATCAAGCAAACATATGCTTCAGTTCAGAAGCCCTTTCTAACATTATCCTATAGTTAGCTAGGCATGCATGTTTGACACTTTCCAAAATTTTCCATATGATGTCTTTGTCATGTGTATCCATTGGGAAGAATTGAGTATATTGATTATCATCTACTATGGAAAAAGACAAATCTTGCCTGTTTGTCCATCTGAGCATTAGTGTGGCAATTTTATTGTGTGTCCTCTTCCCTTACATTAAACAACAATATTCCAGTACTAGCCTTGACTCATTTGCTATTAAACACCACTGCTAGCAACTAAATCAGTAAGTTTTAGAGGGGGGGGGGGGGGGGGGGGGGGGAGTGTCTCTCTATGTGGGTCAAAGCAAAAACCGAATTAACATAAGGTTGGTTCTTTGGCATCTATTTAAGTTGGCGATCAAGCAAATTTGATTTTTTGCAGAAAGAACTCTTTTCGGTGTTAGATTGCCTTGGATAATGAGCTATTTCAGGTTTGGTGAGTTTAATTATTAGTTTCTCTTCTTTTAACTCAGTGGTTAGAAGCGACCAGTAATATTTTGAGATGACATAAGCTCGCTTTATCGTGGCACTATAATTGGACCTAACTACCCTATTTATTTCAGACTTGTGGTTAAGATAAATTTGATGTTTTGGCTCAATAAGTCATAAACAAAACCATGGATTAATATCTTTTTGCTCAAATATTAGAGGCATAGAGAACGTTTAAGCGATAATCAGAACACATTGTTTTTGTATGGCATAAGATTACATAAGGATCGTATTGTAAGCCCATGTTCGCTGATCATTTTGAGAGTATGCAACTATGGATCTGTTATATTTTGTCAAGCATAATTAGATTGATACTCCAATTCTAATCCTTCTTCCCTTGGTCACTCAACAGAGGAGGAACAACTTAATGACGATGATGTGGAAGCAATTGACGTGAATGAGGTGGTCACTATTGATGGCGGCGATGTTCTTGAGCAGTGCATTGAGTACCAGGGGGCATTCTCGAGGGCATGCTACTTGTAGATCTTATATTTGTCAAACATAATTATATTGCTATTCCAATTATAATCCTTCTTACCGTGGTTACACGACTAAGTTCGGTGGATAGAAAGACAACAAGGTCGAGCTTTAAGACAGTTAATGTTTCTGGTATGTGATGAATCGAATAACCTATATTGTGTTTTGTTTGTTTGTTTGTTGTGTTGAGATCATAAGTGTGTTATTATAACTCATCTTTCCACTAAACATATGTCAATTTTTTTTTTAGAATGACGAGCCCCCAAATTATACAGGAGAATGATTACGGTCATACAACCAAACCTCCTGTACCCTACTTGGTACAGCTCCAATCATCTTGAAGTCCCCATGATCTTTTGCTTCCATCGCCAGGTTGTGCGCGAGCTTGTTCCTTTCCCTGCTGATCCACACTAGTAGAAAAATGCCCATTTTTCCCGGTTCATAAGGCCCATTTGTCCCGGTTCGGGAACCGGGACTAAAGCCCAACACCTTTAGTCCCGGTTCTTATACGAACCGGGACAGATGGGGCTCCACGTGGCCGCTGCGGCGAGCCCAGAGAGGAGGGCCTTTAGTCCCGGTTGGTAACACCAACCGGGACCAAAGATCATCCACGTGTCAGCAGCTCAGGAGCTGGGGTTTTTGTTTTTTTTTTGAAAGGGAGGGGGGGTTGGGGGTTTTGGGGGTTTTGTAGGGTTAATTTAGGGGTTTCATATATTGTGTTAGCTAGCTAATAGCTAGAGAGAAATGTCCTCTCTTATCTCCGTGCTTGGTCGACGCTACGTACTATACGTATAGAGAGGACTCGACACGCTAGCTAGTAAGCAAATGAAGGAAACCATTAAGTACACAAGATCATCATGAACATATATAGAGAGAAGTGATCGACCTCCTCCTTCTCCGAGAGATTGGTCGAACAACAAGTTTTCGTATATCTATCCGACGCTACTAGCTACATATATACAATATAAGATTTCTTACAATCCCTAACATTTGATGTCAAGTTCCACATAGTATTCTCCGGCTGGATTGATGACGTGGTCAAGAAAGAATCCCGCCAATTCCTCTTGAATTGCTTTTATGCGATCTTGTGGTAGGAGTTCATCCCGCATCTGCCGAATCTAATTTGAAGAAGGGGGTCAATACATATATATGAATGAAACTCAACACAAATGATGGTAATAAAATAAAATTGTAAATATTATTGCTTACGCACTTCATATTGTTTTTCAGAATAGCCCCGCTTAGAGGTCGTCGCGTTGTAGATGTACTCGCAAATGTAGTATCCACAAAAATTATTCCCGCCTTCCTGCCACAACCACTTTACGAGAAATAAATGTCAATCAAACTGATAATCAAGCATTATAAATGGTATTGATGAAACTAGCTAGAATCAATGGGAGATGCGCGGAACTAGCTAGTAGTACTTACTTTCGGGTGTGTAAATCCATCCATACATACATACATACATGGACAAAAAAAAGCTATGAACAAAAACATCAATTTTGGTCCAATCTTGGCATTGAACTACAACCCAATTTTTCCTTGCTAAAAAAATTCTGAATTTTTTACATCTTGTAGTCCTTCCAACTAAACCCTTAAGTCCAGAAGGGCAGCCCCAATTTCATCTAGCAAGTCCACCAAAAAAATTCATATAGTTTCTGTCCAGCACTAAATTTTAATAAAACTTGCACTAAGAAGTTTTTCCTTTTATCAAACCAACTTAACCATCTTCACTAACATCCAAGGAGACATCATCCTGCCAAGTTTCACATAAAACAAAGTTCCCTAGAAAGCCCTAGCATTTCATCAAACTGGACATGGCTGAATTTTTGCACTGAACCAACTTCACCATCATCATATACATGGAGGAAGGACAGAGGAGAGGGGTGGGAGGGAGGAGGGAGTACCAGCCTGGCCGGCGGGCACTGGTGCGGCGGCGTTGACGGCAGGGTAGGGGCGTGGCGGGGCGTCGGGGCAGGGCAGGGGCGCGGCGGCGTTGGCGTCGAGGTCGAGGCAGGGGCGCACGGCGTCGGCGTCGGGGCAGGGCAGGGGCGCGGGGCGATAGCGACGAGGAGCGGGCGGCGACGGCGACCTCGGGGCGGCGACGGCGAGCACGGGCAGCCTGGCGTCGTCTCTGATGAGACATCAGTCTTCGTCGGGGGGCCAAATGGTCGATGAAAATGAAAAATTCGTAATTCCTGCTTATATACACAGAGCATTGGTCCTGTTTCGTGGCACAACCGGGACGAATGCCACCCTTTGGTCCCGGTTCGTCCGCACACCCGGGACCAAAGGTCTCTTTTCAAGCAGCCCAATGGGCGGGAAACAGAGACCTTTGGTCCCGGTTGGTGACGAACCGGACCAAAGGGGGGGCATTGGTCCCGGTTTGTTCCCCCATCCGGGACCAATCCCCTCCTTTCGTCCCGGTTGCTGCTACCAACTAGGACCAAAGGCCTTGCGCTGGCGCGGTGTGGTGGGATGTTTAGTCCCACCGTCGCTAGTTGAGAGAGCTCGAAGTGGTTTTGCGCTGTTGTCCGCCACCCTCTCGAGCTCCTTTCAACTGCAGGCTTTCGGGCCTTCTCTGCTACTCTTTGCCGTGGGCTGCTGGGCCTCTGCGGGCCGGAATCCTGCCCATGGATGGGTTTCTAGTCGTATTCAGACCGTGGTGGCCCAGTAGGTGGCATTTTTTTTTATTTTTTTTCTAGTTTTTTTTTGTTTCTTTTTTGCTTTATCTACTTACAAACAAAATACAAATTGTTTTTCAGTGATTCTTTTGCTTTTAGGTAATAAAATTAACTGCTGTTCGTAAACAAAAACAAAAAAAAAAGGGGGGGCGCTAGTTTTCCATTTTAGTTTATTTGAATTCTTTGAATTTGTGTGAATCACTAGTTTGTGATTAACTTTACTATAAAAATAGATTTTGGAGTGATTCTTTTCTCCTGCTATTTAATTTACTGTGTTTTATCATTATATTCAAAAATAGTTTTTGTTATTTTAGTTTCTAACAAAAAAAATCTTTATGATAATTCCTTTTGCTAAAAAGTTTCTAACAAAAAAAGTTCTTTTATGAAAATTCTTTTTGCTTTAATGTTTGGAACAGAAAATACTTTGATAATTTTAGTTGATTTCCTTTTGCTATTAGAGTTTCATATAAAGTTTTCTAGTTCATTCTTTTTTCTATTGAGTTTCATTAAAGTTTTCTAGTCATTCTTTTTAGTTTATTATTTTGTGCTATTAGAGTTTCATAAAGTTGAGAGGGTTACGGCAAAAACTGGATGCATTCGTGTACAAAATGGAAATCTCTTTCGAAGTATCAGGGTTTCGACGAAAACTCATCTGTTACAAAGGGATTTCTTTTTTGAACTTATTTGAACTCCAAACTTTTATGTGTTCAAATGACCATTCAAAGCCACATCATCAATTTTCCAACCCTTCTGACTTCATCTGTTATTTTTCATGCATTTACTGATTTTTTGAGCTAAATGACCCTGAAATTGAAAAGCACTTCACATGAACACTGAAGAGGTTGAAAATTGGCATGATTTCATCATTTCACCCACATAGCATGTACTAAAAAGTTGAGAGGTTACGGCAAAAACTGGATGCACTTCATGTACAAAATGGACAATCTCTTTCGAAGTATCAGGGTTTCGGACAAAAACTCATCTGTTACAAAGGGATTTATTTTTTAAAACTTATTTGAACTCCAGACTTTTTGTGTGTTCAAAATGAACCATTCAAAGCCACATCATCAATTTCAACCCTTTCTGACTTCATATGTTATTTTTTCATGCATTTACTGATTTTTTTGAGCTAAATGACCGTGAAATTGAAAAGCACCTCCCATGAACTCTGAAGAGGTTGAAAATGGCATGATATCGTCATTTCACCCACCCTAGCATGTGCTAAAAGTTGAGAGGGTTACGGCAAAAACTGGATGCACTTCGTGTATAAAATGGACAATCTCTTTCGAAGTATCAGGGTTTCGGACAAAAACTCATCTGTTACAAAGGGATTTCATTTTTTTAAACTTATTTGAACTCCAGACTTTTTGTGTGCTCAAAATGAACCATTCAAAGCCACATCATCAATTTTCAACCCTTTCTGACTTCATCTGTATCTGTATTTTTCATGCATTTACTGATTTTTTTGAGCTAAATGACCCTGAAATTGAAAACACTTCACATAACTCTAAAGAGGTTGAAAATTGGCATGATATCATCATTTCACCCACATAGCATGTGCTAAAAAGTTGAAGGGTTAGGGGGCAAAAACTGGATGCACTTCGTGTACAAATGGACAATCTCTTTTCGAAATATCAGGGTTTCGGACAAAACTCATCATTGTTACAAGGGATTTCATTTTTTTAAAACTTATTTGAACTCCAGACTTTTTGTGTTATAAATGAACCATCAAAGCAACATAATCATATTCATCAACTTTCACATGATTTATGATTATTGTTTGATACTACCTCATTCATTTGCATTGTCCCTGGTTTGGGAGCAAATTTGACCTTGAAATTTTGAAAGCACTTCAAATGAACTAACTAAGAGTGTTGAAAAATTTTGGTCATTCGATCATTTGCCAATCAGATAGGTAGTCTTGGACCACTTTAGATCTACTGATTGTTATGGTGTCGTTTCCTTGCAATAACATTTTTGAATGAAGGGTTACGGCAAAAACTTGGATGCACTTCTGTACAAAATGGCAATCTTTTCGAAGTATCAGGGTTTCGGACCAAAAACTCATCTGTTACAAAGGGATTTGATTTTTTTAAACTTATTGTGAACTCCAGACTTTTTGTGTGTTCAAAATGAACCATTCAAAGCCACATCATCAATTTTCAACCCTTTCTGACTTCATCTGTTATTTTTCATGCATTTACTGATTTTTTTGAGCTAACATGATTTAGCATACCGTGAAATTGAAAAGCACCTTCACATGAACTCTGAAGGGAGAAAATTGGCATGATATCATCATTTCACAACCCATCAGCATGTGCTAAAAAGTTGAGAGGGTTACGGCAAAAACTGGATGCACTTCGTGTACAAAATGGACAATCTCTTTTCGAAGTATCAGGGTTTCGGACAAAAACTCATCTGTTACAAAGGGATTTCATTTTTTAAACTTATTTGAACTCCAGACTTTTTGTGTGCTCAAAGAACCATTCAAGACAAGCACATCATCAATTTTCACAACCCTTTTGTACTTCATCTGTTATTTTGCATGCATTTACTGATATTTTTTTGAGCTAAATGACCTGAAATTGAAAAGCACTTCACATGAACTCTGAAGAGGTTGAAAATTGGCATGATATCATCATTTCACCCACATAGCATGTGCTAAAAAGTTGAGAGGGTTACGGCAAAAAATGGATGCACTTCGTGTACAAAAATGGACAATCTCTTTCGAAGATATCAGGGTTTCGGACAAAAACTCATCTATTACAAAGGGATTTCATTTTTTTTAACTTATTTGAACTCCAGCTTTTTGTGTGTTCAAATGAACCATTCAAAGCCAATCATCAATTTTCACACCATTTCCTGACTTCATCTGTTATTTTTCATGCATTTACTGATTTTTTTGAGCTAAATGACCGTAAATTGAAAAGCACTTCACATGAACTCTGAAGAGGTTGAAAATTGGCATGATATCATCATTTCACCACACCAAGCATGTGCTAAAAAGTTGAGAGGGTTACGGCAAAAAACTGGATGCACTTCGTGTACAAAATGGACAATCTCTTTTCGAAGTATCAGGGTTTCGGACAAAAACTCATCTGTTACAAAGGGATTTTATTTTTTTTAACTTTTTGAACTCCAGACTTTTTGTGTGTCAAAATGAACCATTCAAAGCCACATCATCAATTTTCAACCCTTTCTGACTTCATCTGTTATTTTTCATGCATTTACTGATTTTTTTGAGCTAAATTACCGTGAAATTGAAAAGCACTTCACATGAACTCTGAAGAGGTTGAAAATTGGCATGATATCATCATTTCACCCACAAAGCATGTGCTAAAAAGTTGAGAGGGTTACGGCAAAAACTGGATGCACTTCGTGTACAAAATGGACAATCTCTTTCGAAGTATCAGGTTTCGGACAAAAACTCATCTGTTACAAAAGGGATTTCATTTTTTTAAACTTATTTGAACTCCAGACTTTTTGTGTGCTCAAAATGAACCATTCAAAGCCACATCATCATATATTTTCAACCTTTTGAACTTCATCTGTTATTTTTCAGCATTTACTGATTTTTTTGAGCTAAATGACCCTGAAATTGAAAAGCACTTCACATGAACTCTGAAGAGGTTGAAAATTGGCATGATATCATCATTTCACCACCACATAGCATGTGCTAAAAATTGAGAGGGTTACGGCAAAAACTGGATGCACTTCGTGTACAAAATGGACAATCTCTTTCGAAGTATCAGGGTTTCGGACAAAACTCATCTATTACAAAGGGATTTCATTTTTTAAACTTATTTGAACTCCAGACTTTTTGTGTGTTCAAAATGAACCATTCAAAGCCCATCATCAATTCTAATTTCAACCCTTTCTGACTTCATCTGTTATTTTCATTGCATTTACTGATTTTTTGAGCAAATGACCCTGAAATTGAAAAGCACTTCACATGAACTCTGAATAGGTTGAAAATTGGCATGATATCATCATTTCACCCACATAGCATGTGCTAAAAATTTGAGAGGGTACGGCAAAAACTGGATGCACTTCGTGTACAAAATGGACAATCTCTTTGAAGTATCAGGGTTTCGGACAAAAAACTCATCTGTTCAAAGGGATTTAGGGAAAAAATTTCATTTTTTTTGAACTTATTTGAACTCCAGACTTTTTGTGTGCTCAAAATGAACCATTCAAAGCCATATCATCAATTTTCAACCCTTTCTGACTTCATCTGTCTTCACTTTTTCTTCGCTTGTGTCCTTTGCTTATTGCGCCGTAACCATGGATATTCTTCATCGCTTAACAGGGTGCTTGGGTCAGCCTTGACTTTGAAGGGAGGAATTTCATGAAACTTTTCATAATCTTCAGACATGTCTGTCTTACCCTCCACTCCCACGATGTCTCTTTTCCCTAAAAGAACTATGTGGCGCTTTGGCTCATCGTATGATGTATTCGCTTCCTTATCTTTTCTTTTTTCGGTTTGGTAGACATGTGCTTCACATAGAAAACCTGCGCCACATCATTGGCTAGGACGAATGGTTCGTCTGTGTACCCAAGATTGTTTAGATCCACTGTTGTCATTCCGTAATGTGGCTCTACCTGTACCCCGCCTCCTGACAGATTGACCCATTTGCACTTAAACAAAGGGACCTTAAAATCATGTCCGTAGTCAAGTTCCCATATGTCCACTATGTAACCATAATATGTGTCATTTCCCCTCTTGGTTGCTGCATCAAAGCGGACACCGCTGTTTTGGTTGGTGCTCTTTTGATCTTGGGCGATCGTGTAAAATGTATTCCCATTTATCTCGTATCCTTTGTAAGTCAATACAGTCGAAGATGGTCCCCTGGACAACGAGTACAGCTCATCAGAAACAGTGTTGTCACCTCTGAGACGTATTTCCAACCAACTGCCGAAAGTCCTGATGTGTTCACATGTAATCCAGTCGTCACACTGCTCCGGGTGTTTGGAGCGCAGAATGTTCTTGTGTTCTTCGACATACGGGGTCACCAAGGTAGAGTTCTGTAGAACTGTGTAGTGTGCTTGAGACCAAGAATGCCCGTCCCTGCATATTATTGAGTCCCCTCCTAGCGTGCCTTTTCCAGTCAGTCTCCCCTCATACCGCGATTGAGGGAGACCAATCTTCTTAAGGTCAGGAATGAAGTCAACACAAAACCCAATGACATCCTCTGTTTGATGGCCCATGGAGATGCTTCCTTCTGGCCTAGCGCGGTTACGGACATATTTTTTAGGACTCCCATGAACCTCTCAAAGGGGAACATATTGTATAGAAATACGGGGCCTAGAACGACAATCTCGTCGACTAGATGAACTAGGACATGCGTCATGATATTGAAGAAGGATGATGGGAACACCAGCTCAAAACTGACAAGACATTGCGCCACATTACTCCTTAGCCTTGGTATGATTTCTGGATCGATCACCTTCTGAGAGATTGCATTGAGGAATGCACATAGCTTCACAATGGCTAATCGAACGTTTTCCGGTAGAAGCCCCCTCAATGCAACCGGAAGCAGTTGCGTCATAATCACGTGGCAGTCATGAGACTTTAGGTTCTGGAACTTTTTCTCTGGGATATTTATTATTCCCTTTATATTCGACGAGAAGCCAGACGGGACCTTCATACTGAGCAGGCATTCAAAGAAGATTTCCTTCTCTTCTTTGGTAAGAGCGTAGCTGGCAGGACCTTCATACTGCTTTGGAGGCATGCCGTCTTTTTCGTGCCAACGTAGCAGGTCCTCCCGTGCCTCCGGTGTATCTTTTGTCTTTCCATACACGCCCAAGAAGCCTAGCAGGTTCAAGCAAAGGTTCTTTGTCACGTGCATCACGTCGATTGAAGAGCGGACCTCTAGGTCTTTCCAGTAGGGTAGGTCCTAAAATATAGATTTCTTCTTCCACATGGGAGCGCATCCCTCAGCGTCATTCGGGACAGATAGTCCGCCGGGACCCTTTCCAAAGATTACGTGTAAATCATTGACCATAGCTAGTACGTGGTCACCGGTACGCATGGCGGGCTTCTTCCGGTGATCTGCCTCGCCTTTGAAATGCTTGCCTTTCTTTCGACATTGATGGTTGGTCGGAAGAAATCGACGATGCCCCAGGTACACATTCTTCCTGCATTTGTCCAGGTATATACTTTCGGTGTTAGCTAAACAGTGCGTGCATGCATGGTATCCCTTGTTTGTCTGTCCTGAAAAGTTACTGAGAGCAGGCCAATCATTGATGGTTACAAACAGCAACGCATGCAGGTCAAATTCCTCCTGTCTGTGCTCATCCCACACACGTACACCGTTTCCATTCCACAGCTATAAAAGTTCTTCAACTAATGGCCTTAGGTACACATCAATGTCGTTGCCGGGTTGCTTAGGGCCTTGGATTAGTACTGGCATCATAATGAACTTCCGCTTCATGCATAGCCAAGGAGGAAGGTTATAGATACATAGTCACGGGCCAGGTGCTGTGATTGCTGCTCTGCTCCCCGAAAGGATTAATGCCATCCGCGCTTAAACCAAACCATACGTTCCTTGCGTCACCTACAAACTCCTCCCGGTACTTTCTCTCGATTTTTCTCCACTGCGACCCATCAGCGGGTGCTCTCAACTTCCCGTCTTTCTTACGGTCCTCTCTGTGCCATCGCATCAACTTGGCATGCTCTTTGTTTCTGAACAGACGTTTCAACCGTGGTATTATAGGAGCATACCATATCACCTTCGCAGGAACCCTCTTCCTGGGGGGCTCGCCGTCAACATCACCAGGGTCATCTCGTCTGATCTTATACCGCAATGCACCGCATACCGGGCATGCGTTCAAATCCTCGTACGCACCGCGGTACAGGATGCAGTCATTAGGGCATGCATGTATCTTCTGCACCTCCAATCCTAGAGGGCATACGACCTTCTTTGTTGCGTACGTACTGTCGGGCAATTTGTTATCCTTTGGAAGCTTCTTCTTCAATATTTTCAGTAGCTTCTCAAATCCTTTGTCAGGCACAGCATTCTCTGCCTTCCACTGCAGCAATTCCAGTACGGTACCGAGCTTTGTGTTGCCATCTTCGCAATTGGGGTACAACCCTTTTTGGTGATCCTCTAACATGCGATCGAATTTCAGCTTCTCTTTTTCACTTTCGCACTGTCTCCTTGCATCAACAATGACCCGGCAGAGATCATCATCGGGCACATCGTCTGGTTCCTCTTGATCTTCAGCTTCCCCCGTTGCAGCATCACCGTATTCAGGGGGCACATAGTTGTCATCGTCCTCTTCTTCTTCGTTGTCTTCCATCATAACCCCTATTTCTCTGTGCCTGGTCCAAACATTATAGTGTGGCATGAAACCCTTCTCAAGCAGGTGGGTGTGAAGGATTTTCCGGTTAGAGTAAGACTTCGTATTCCCACATATAGGGCATGGACAACACATAAAACCATTCTGCTTGTTTGCCTCAGCCACTTCGAGAAAATTATGCACGCCCTTAATGTACTCGGAGGTGCGTCTGTCACCGTACATCCATTGCCGGTTCATCTGCGTGCATTATATATAATTAAGTGTGTAAAAAACCGGCGACGAGAATTTTTTTCTTTTAGAAAGAAGATAAGAACAAGAGGCTCACCACGGTTATGCCGGCGACGAGATCGGCGCGGGCGATCGACGGCGGTGAAGACGGGGACGGGACGTGACGGACCGCTAAACCTAGACAAATCTTGAGGAAAATGGAGCTTGAAGGTCGAGCTTCGAGAGGAGAAAGCTTAACTAGTGTGGCTCGGGCATTTCATCAAACACCTCATGTGCATAGGAGGTGAGCTAGAGCACCACAAAGCTCTTCCCTCGCCGGCCAGAAAAAACAGAGCAGTGTGGAGTGCTCTGCTTGCCGGCGATGGGGTATATATAGCCACCTCATTGGTCCCGGTTCGTGCGTGGAACTGGGACTAAAGGCCCCCCTTCTGTCCCGGTTCAAGCCACGAACCGGGACCAATGGATGTGGGCCAGGAGCGAGGTCCATTGGTCCCGGTTCGTGCCAGGAACCGGGATAAATGGGTCCAGACGAACCGGGACCAATGCCCACGAGGCCCCGGCCGGCCCCCTGGGCGCATGAACCGGGACGTATGCCCCCCATGGGCCCTGGTTCGTGACTGAACCGGGACTAATGGGCTGGGCTGGCCCGAACCAAAGCCCTGTTTTCTACTAGTGCCAGTTGACTTGCCAGGATTCGAAGTGCCCCAAGCACTCACGTATATCTCTGATAATCGGGAAACCGTAGCATATGGGATCTTATCTCCTTGATCCGTTCTTGGGTTGTGTTCGGGTATCGCTCACTGAAAAGTATTGAACACTTACTTGGGCTGAGAAGTTGACCCGAGCAATTTTGAAACAAAAGCGAGCGCTTTCTGAACCGCATTGGCTTCCTCCACAGATGCTTTAAAAAATAAAAGGCTGTCATCGGCAAAGAGGAGATTCGAAATACCTGGGCTCCCTCTTGCCACCTTAATGGGTGTGATGTTACCATTGGATATCTCCTTATTCAGGATACTATAGTAAGACCATCCGCGACAAAGAGGAATAGATATGGGCTAAGGGGATCTCCTTGACGCAGCCCTCTCGACGGACTAAAAGTTTCCAGCAGCTCACCGTTGCACCGGACAGCATATCTCACCGAGCAAACACACTTCATCACCCAGTTCGTCCATTTTTCATTAAATCCCAATTTCCGCAGAGTGTTTTCAAGGAAACCCCAGTCCACTCTGTCATATGCTTTCGCCAGGTCTAGCTTGTACGCACAATGAGTATCTCGTGCGTTCTTGCTATGCTGAATTCTATGGAAGCATTCAAACGCAATGTAGGCATTGTCCGTTAGCAGTCTCCCATGGACAAATGCACTCTGCGTCTCGGAAATGATTTCATCCAGGAATGGCCTCAGTCGGTTTACTAGACACTTCGCCACTACCTTATATATGACGTTGCATAAACTGATCGGACGGAAGTCCTTCAAGCTCTCGGGGTTGTTGCCTTTCTGAATGAGGACAATAGTAGTATCGTTAATTCCTTCGGGCATGATCCCATCTGCAAAAAACTTCTTTACTGCCCCTACCACATCTTCCTTTAAAATGTCCCAATTCCTCTGATAGAAGCGGGCTGGAAACCCATCGGGCCCTGGTGCTTTCAATGGGCCGATTTGAAATAAGGCGTCACTGATTTCCTTTTCTGTGAAATCCTTTGTCAGCATGTTATTCATATCCTCATTAACTCTTGCTTGCATCATGTTGATTAATTCCTGCGGTGCCACCTTATCATCTTTAGTATACAAATCCTTGAAAAAGTGTGTGGTCATTTGCTGGATCCCATCCTTATCTTCAACCCACTGGCCATTACCATCTTTCAATCTTGTGATGGTATTCTTTTTCCTTCTCCAAGTTGCCTTCCGCTGAAAATATTTAGTGTTTTTATCACCCTCTTTCAGCCAGGTTGTTCTAGATCTTTGTCTCCACATAATTTCCTCTCTCAACAAAACTTCATCAAGTTCCCTCGCTACTCTGTTTATTTCGTACTGCCTACCAGCTGTGGGAGGTCCTTCCCAGAGGCTCTCGAGTTTCTTGCGCAACTGCATTGTTTTCTTAACAATGGATCCAAATTCTTTCTTAGCCCAACTTTGCAGCGCTTGTTGTATCGAGCCCAACTTCTCTTTCATTTCCTCCAGTGAACTAGCAGTTGCAGACCTGCTCCATGTGCTGTCCACCGTCTCAAACAAGGAATTTTCCCTCTCCCACATGGCTTCGTACCGAAAGCTGCTGTTCTTTTTCCTGTATTCCATGCGTTCACTGAATGTTAGCAAGAGTGGTAGGTGGTCAGACCTGGAGGAGCAAATGTGCTGGATATGTGCATCCTTAAAGAGTTCAGACCACCGAGGGCAGGCCACACCCCTGTCTATTCTGGCTTTGACATTGTCTTTACCTGCTTGCTTATTATCATAAGTCCAGCAAGGTCGCTAAAGCCTAGGTCATGAAGACTACAGTCCGAGAGAACCTCTCTAAAGTTAGCCATGTTTCTTTCTGGCCTTTTTGCTGCTGAGATGTGTTCAGTCTGCCACATGGTTTCATTCAGATCACCTATTATCATCCACGGCTCACTTGAGTGCGGCTTGATTCTCCTAAGCAAGTCCCACATATGGTGACGTTCATGAGCTCTTGGTTCGCCATACACAAATGTGTCGCGCCAACTTGGGCTATGAGGATTCTCCCTAATATGCACATCAATATACCTCGGGCCAACTGAGAGTCTCTTTATTTCAATTGTTTCATCCCAAAACAATGCTATCCCTCCTCCCTTGCCCTTCCCATTGTGGGTAATAAAATGTTTCAGGCCTAGTCTCCACCTTAGCTTCCTGACATTCTCGTCATACTGACGGGTCTCCGAGATAAAAACTACTGACAGGCGATATGTGCTCACAAGGCACACGAGCTCCTGAACTGTCCGAGGTTGCCCTAAACCTCGGCAGTTCCAACTTAGGATCCTCATGTCTCCTGACAGGCGCGCTCATCCGCACCCGCCAGGTGACCGGCAGCCCCGGGGCCGGTAGCTTCCTTTCCTCCTTTCTTCCCATTACAATTCTTGCCTTCAGACTCTCCTACCCCTTTCTTCTTTTTAGCACTCTCAGTTCCCTCTATTTCCTGCCCAACAACAGTATCTCTCGCTGCCTCTACAGGACGCACGCTCCTTTTTCCCAACACCGAGCCATCTTCAGACACATCCAGCGTGTCTTTCTTCAGTCCACCGTCTTTACGGTTCTGTACCTGATCCGGCCTGTTCACCTCATTGCTCATCATTTCCTGTTCCAGGGGAGGGTCAGTGTTGCTGTCAAGACCCTCTCCCAGCACAGTGTGCCATCCGGTCATGACAGCCGGCGCGCTAGCCACTCTTTTGCCCAAAATAGATACAGAAATAACAACAGTCTGACCAGTATCCTTCTCTTTTTTCTTCCCAGATCTTTTGAAAGCCAATGTCTTGCTCGTATTACCATTGCCAGCCACATAACCATCCAAGTACTCCTTGGTACGCGTGATGAATTTTGTCTGTAAAAGCCGATTAAAAGGCAGCTCAAACTGAACTCTGAGAAAAGCATTCAGATTCCTACCGGCTCTCCCAGCAGTAGCATCATGCCTATTCCACCTTACACAATCAATGAGATCACCTGGATCAAAAGAGATAGGCACCTCTTTGCGTTGCTTGAAAAGAATTGTAAATGTGATCACCTTCGCCTCCATCATCAGAAAGCCTTGCATCCTCTTTTCTTGTAAAACTAATTTGATACCAGAAATTGTTTCCTTCCAGCAAGGGTTCGTAGAAGATCTTTTCTTGCCCAGCGTCATTGTACTATCTCCCAATACTCCGTCAGGTGTATCGCCCGTTTGAGAATGACGAATCTGTTTCCTCCTTCTTCGACCTCCCCTATCCATTTGAAACAGGGATTGATCGCATCCGATTTGCGGCCATTTACCCTCAATCTTTGTAATAGTACATGGAGATTCAAGAACAGGGGTGATATGTTGCACGCTGACCATTGTATCCTGCCAGACCGTATCTGTACACTCAAAAACTGACACTGGATCCTGCACATTACCATCTAGTATGGATGATTCATTGCCAAAGTCCTCCACAACATCTTCCACATTGGGGTCAGGCCTTTCGGTTGAGCAGACCACACCAGTTTCCTCCATATCCGTGCAATAAGAAGTCTTTAGGGCAGACACGGGATTACCTGCTTGAGGTAACTTGGAAAAGCTCACCACTTCCGGTTGAACTCCGACCATATGCACATGTTCCAAATCCCTCCTCATCTGCTTCAATTTCTGACTGATTTTTTCCAGTCCCTGATCAATCGCCCGATCTGGAACCTTCCCGCAGCCTTCCTGATTCTTTCCACTGTGGATCTTGCTCTTTGCCAATCTGCAGACCGCAGTCCTCATCCTGATCCACGAGTCACGGAGTCCCAGGGGGTCTCCATCTTCAACGGCGGCCCTCAGGTCCCTCCCGTACTCTCTCTCACTAGGTGGATTCTGGATCTCTCCCGCCGGAGCGGCAGTGGCAATCCCTGACGGCGTTCGCCCCCGAGTCGCCTCGGGGTCAGGTGCGCCAATCACGAGGCGGGTCATTTTCCTGATAATCAGACCATGCCAATTTCTGTAATGCATGTAGGAGGCGACTTTTTTCCTTCCTCAACGCCGGCGACCTTGGGCCCTCGTCCGTCTTGGTCTGCCGCTCCAGCGACTGGAGCGGATGGGTACCCCGGCAGTTTCTCTCGATGATGGGGGTTCATATGTCAAATTTTTTGATATATCATTTTATATATTGTTTTTAAATACAAATATATTAACTAACAATCTATTTATGTTTGCGCATACGATGTTGTTAAACTTGAATTATATATTATTACAAATTTTGAATTATTTTAATTTTAGTTTTTGATTTTTGGGACACTGTTTTGTAACAATAGATTAAATCCTATATAATCGAACCCAAAGTATAACATAAATTCACAAATTAATGTATGCATGTGTATGTACTATGTTCGAGGGTTGCCAATAGTATCATTAATTATCTATAAGACCTCGTAGAGTGTTTTGGAGTGTATATGTAAGAAATAGCTTCAACTTGGCTTCTAAGAGTTTCGTAGAGTATAAGATTATAAAATTTAAAGTGTTTTCAAGTGTATATGTAACAAATGACTTCACAGTGGTTCCTAAGAAATTCTACAGTATAAGACTAACAAATTTATTTATAACATAGCAGAAGATTCTAGTGTGTATGAGGTGTTTGTCCTTGAATCCTCTTTCATTCTTTCTCATTGGTAGCGCTAGCTTGTTTCTTGTTCAAATTTGATATATATATATATATATATATATATATATATATATATATATATATATATATATACTTGTTATAAGAATCATATAAACTTCTGTATGTTTAGTCTCGTTTTTTCCCAACAATACCAATAACTTTCCTATTGCAAACCTACTCGAAGTTCTTCAAACCTCGTGCCTTTCGCGAGGCTAAATATGAAATTACCATATAACACTATAAACTATGAATATGTAGCTCAAATAACCGACTACACCATTGCAATATACAGTAATACTTATGTAAATGAATTAAACTATGACATGTTGGATAAGGCTGCATCCACGTTAATCAATTTGCCTTCGGCCCAATGTTTTTTCTTTGTCATGTCTCATACCGCACCAACAAGGTCGTTGTTGCCTCTGGATTGATGTGACCTCTTACTCCTAACTCCAAATTCCTAACAATTGTGACTTTCTAGTTTCTATTGAAGTAAAAGCTTTGCTACCATATTAATAAAGAAGAGAGATCATATGTGTATCCATACAAAATGAAATCATAAAATTGAATCATTACTTGTGCATGTGTCCTCTTTGAGACATGTTAGATTTTACTGTGAAATTTAGAGGTTTCGGATCTCGTACAAAACCAAGGGGCTCGATACTTGTACTGTAGAGCACAAGTCTATGACAAAAGCTTAATCGATGACAAGGGTTGATATAGACGACGATGGCGTTCGAAGGCTCAAGCGCATCTTACTCTTTGAAGACATTTTTAAGAGTATCTCATTTATTGTTTATCATGACTGGTCGGATTGGAGACAGTTGTGAAGCTTGCTAGTGTGGTTGGACCTTTCTCGATGTTTGGCAAAGTGGTCATTTATAGCAAACACTCATACATACGCACATGCACTCACCCCTACGAATGCAAGCACGCACATTTTACTCATATGAGCACCTTCGAAAGACTGAGCCGAGACATCATCTTGAGATTGACGAAGTCGCCACATACGCCTTCATAGTCAATGAAACCATCTCCTCCCACTAGACGCACATCGCTGAAAGACCTGAAATAAATCCAAGAAAATGCGAGCATCAGTATCAAGTCTGGGACTTGAACTCTGGTGGGCTGGGGATACCACTCTTCTTCTAAGAGCATCTCCAGCCGTTTGGCCCCCCAGCGCACCCAGCGAATGCCTTTTGGCGTTTGTGCCGGCGGTTTTTTCGCCCTGGGGCCGATCGAGTTTCCAGCCGCGCCCCCAGGTTTCGGCCCCCAGACGCCCAAAAATTTGAACTTATCTTTCCCGCTGCCAAAACACGCCACAGGTTCGGCAATCATCACGTCAAAAGTCGGTGATCATCATGTTGGGAAACGTTGCATTGAAAACAAAAAATTTCTACGCACACGCAAGATCTATCCATGGAGATGCATAGCTACGAGAGGGGGAGAGCATCTTCATACCCTTGAAGATCGCTAAGCGGAAGCGTTTATCAACGCGGTTGATGTAGTCGTACACCTTCATGATCCATCCCGATCAAGTACCGAACGTACGGCACCTTCGTGTTCAGCACACGTTCACCTCGATGACGTCTTCGTCTTCTTGATCCAGCAAGAGGGGCGAAGTAGTAGAAGAGTTCCGGCAGCACGACGGCGTGGTAACGGTGTTGGTGAAGAACAATCTCCGCAGGGCTTCACCAAGCACAACGGAAACTATGAAGGAGGATAAACTAGAGGGGCGGGGTTGCCGGCAAACGGCTTGGTGTATCTTGATGTGTTTCGGGTGCTAGCCCTGCCCCTTTATTTATATGTTGAGCCCTGGGGTCAAAACTTGGAGAAAGAGCCTCCTCAAAGTCGGTTTTGCCCGCAAGGAAGAGTCCTTCTCGGACTTCCAGGACCAGACGCCACAGTCCTCGGCGTCTGGCACAGACGCCATGGGCCTCGGCGTCTGGCCCAGGGCCAGACGCCAGGGTCTCCGGCGTTTGGACCCTGACCTCTGCAAAACATCCTTTTGCACCGACCTAAGGCCCTGTGGGCCTTACCCCTTGGCCTAACCATATCATCCTATATATCAATCTTTACCTCCGGACCATTCCGGAGCTCCTCGTCATGTCCGTGATCTCATCCGAGACTCCGAACAACATTCGGTCACCAATATACATAACTCATATAATACTATATTGTCAACGAACGTCAAGCGTGCGGATCCTATGGGTTCGAGAATGATGTAGACATGACCGAGACACTTCTCCGGTCAATAACCAATAGCGGAACCTGGATGCCCATATTGGTTCCTACATATTCTACGAAGATCTTTATCGGTCGAACCTTATGACAACATACGTAATTCCCTTTGTCTGTCGGTATGTTACTTACCCGAGATTCGATCGTCGGTATCTTCATACCTAGTTCAATCTCGTTACAAAAAGTCTCTTTACTCGTTTCGTAATACATCATCCCATAACTAACTCCTTAGTCACTTTGCTTGCAAGCTTCTTGTGATGCTGTATTACCGAGAGGGCCCAGAGATACCTCTCCGTCATACGGAGTGACAAATCCTAATCTTGATCTATGCCAACTCAACAAACACCTTTGGAGAGACCTGTAGAGCATCTTTATGATCACCCAGTTACGTTGTGACGTTTGATAGCACACAAGGCATTCCTCCGGTATCCGGGAGTTGCATAATCTCATAGTCGAAGGAATATGTATTTGACATGAAGAAAGCAATAGCAATAAACTGAACGATCAATATGCTAAGCTAACGGATGGGTCTTGTCCATCACATCATTCTTCTAATGATGTGATCCCGTTATCAAATGACAACACATGTCTATGGTTAGGAAACCTTAGCCATCTCTGATCAACGAGCTAGTCTAGTAGAGGCTTACTAGGGACACGGTATTTGTTTATGTATTCACACATGTGTTTAGGTTTCCGATCAATACAATTCTAGCATGAATAATAAACCTTTATCATGAATAAGAAAATATAAAATAACAACTTTATTATTGCCTCTAGGGCATATTTCCTTCACATCATGCCACAGGTCGGCGATCAAACGTACAGAAAAGTTCGGCGATCAAAAGAAAGGAATCATAGACATGGAACGCATCAAACTGTAGGCTCCTCTGTTGTGGGACTGGCCGGGGTCGGCGCCGGAGTCGGCATGGGTGTGCTCTGGTTCGGCGTGGGCGTGGCTTCAATGCTCGGGCTGGTCGTCGGCGTTGACTGATGACCCATAAGTATAGGGGATCAATTGTAGTCCTTTCGATAAGTAAGAGTGTCGAACCCAATGAGGAGCAGAAGGAAATGACAAGTGGTTTTCAGCAAGTTAATGTCTGCAAGCACTGAAATAGTCGGTAACAAGTTGTTTGATAGCAAGATAATTTGTAATGAGCAAGTAGCGGTAATAGTAAATAAAGTGCAGCAAGGTAGCCCAATCCTTTTGAGTCAAAGAACAGGCCAAAACGGTCTCTTATGATAAGCAAAGCATTCTTGAGGGTACACGGGAATTTCACCATATCACTTTCACCATGTTGGCTTGATTTGTGTTAGCTACTTTGATAATTTGATATGTGGGTGGATCGGTGCTTAGGTGCTGTTCTTACTTGAACAAACCTCCTACTTATGATTAAGCCCCTCGCAAGCATCCGCAACTATGAGAAAAGTATTAAGATAAAATCTTATACTATAGCATTAAACTTTTGGATCCAAATCGGTCCCTTACGAAGTAGCGCATAAACTAGGGTTTAAACTTCTGTCACTCTAGCAACCCATCATCTAATAACTACTCCACAATGCATTCCCTTAGGCCCAAATATGGTGAAGTGTCATGTAGTCGACGTTCACATGACACCACTAAGGGAATCACAACATACATATCATCAAAATATCGAACACATATCAAGTTCACATGATTACTTGCAACATGACTTCTCACGTGACCTCAAGAACAAAAGTAACTACTCACAAATGATAATCATGCTCAAGATCAGAGGGGTATTAAATAGCATAATGGATCTGAACATATAATCTTCCACCAAATAAACCATATAGTAATCAACTGCAAGATGTAATCAACACTACTAGCCACTCACAAGCACCAATCTAAGGTTCCGGTACAAAGATTGAACACAAGAGATGAACTAGGGTTTGAGAGGAGATGGTGCTGTTGAAGATGTTGATGGAGATGCCCTCATAAAGATGGGAGAGTTGTTGGTGATGACGATGACGATGATTTCCCCCTCCGGGAGGGAAGTTCCCTCGGCGGAATCTCTCCGCCGGAGGGCAAAAGTGCTCCTGCCCAAGTTCCGCCTCGAGACGGCGGCACTTCGTCCCGAAAGTCCTCCCTCTATTTTTTCTAGGTGAAAATGACTTATATACCAGAAGAGGGGCACCTGAGGTGGGCCAAGGAGGGCACAACCCACCAGGGCGCGCCTAGGCTCCCTGGCGCACCCAGGTGGGTTGTGCCCACCTGGTGGGCCCCCTCTGGTAGTTATTTGCTCCAATAATTCTTATATATTCCATAAAAAATCTCCGTGAAGTTTCAGCTTGTTTGGAGTTGTGCAGAATAGGTAGCTCTGACGTGCTTTTTCAGGTCCAGAATTCCAGCTGCCGGTATTCTCCCTCTTTGTGTAAACCTTGCAAATTATGAGAGAAAAGGCATTAGAATTACTCCCAAAAGCATTATTATGCACAAAAATATTATAAATAACAGTTGGAAAACATGATGCAAAATGGACGTATCAACTCCCCCAAGCTTAGACGTCGCTTGTCCTCAAGCGAAAACCAAAATCGAAAAACATGTCCGTATGCTTAGAGAGAGAGGTGTCGATAAAAACAAAATATGGACATAGAAGCATCATGCATATTATTATAACAGCAAAGAACTTTAACATAAAACTTTTATCACATAACTTTTATCATATAACTTCTATCATATAACTTCTCATGAACAAGTAACAGTTCATCACAACATGGAAGTATAAAGAATAAACCTTATTGAAAACCAACAAACTATGTTCTCAGTCAACTTTGCAACTACAATTCATCATATTTTTAGGAAGGGTCACGTGTCAGAGCCTTTAGGCAAGTCCACATACTCAACCATCATTTAATCTTCTATGATTGCTAACACTCACGGCGTACCCATGAACAAAAAGTTTCAACCAAACACATAGAAAGACAGGGGCTTATAGTTTTGCCACCCAACATATTCACCTCAAGGGTGATGTCAACAATAATAACTCATGCCTACTCATATCCAACTGGATATATGTGCCTAGATCTTTCCTCATCACATGATGCTTGCCAAAAGAGAAAAATAAAAAGGAATAGGGAAGAATACTTTGACTCAAACATAAAAGTAAAAGATAGGCCCTTCGCAGAGAGAAGCAGAGGTTGTCATGCGCTTATTTGTTTGTATGCTAAATCCCTTAATGCAAAAGAACGTCACGTTATATTGCCCCTTATGATAGCAACCTTTATTATGCAGTCTGTCACTTTTATTCTTTGCCATCACAAGTTCATACAATGCTCAATTTTCTCTTACACTAAATGATCCAACACATTTAGAAGCAATTTTTATTGCCTTATTGCATCGATGACAACTTACTTGAAGGATCTTACTCAATCCATAGGTAGGTGTAGTGGACTCTCGAAATAAGATTTGGGTTAAGGGTTTTTGGATGCACAAGTAGTATCTCTACTTAGTGTGGAATTTTTGGCTAGAAAAGATATTGAGCAAGCACCACATGTTAAAGGATCCATGACAATATAACTTCTATGTGAATATGAACAAACATAAATTATTATGTTGTCTTCCTTGTCCAGCGTCAACTATTTTGACACAAAATATTTAATGGGGGCTCACAATCATAAAAGATGTCCAAGATAGTGTATTTGCATGTGAATCTTCTCTTCCCTTATTAATTCTTTCATGAGTTGCATCATTGACCAATGCTATGTTTGTCAATCTCCAAGAAATTTTACCACTTATGCTTTTCCTTATGTGATGTCATTACTTACCATAAGATTAGCATATGATCTTTTCATTTATTTTCTTTTCTTTTTATTGAAACATTAGAGTAAAGAAAGCAAAACTTGAACTAATCTTTATTATATCTTAAACACGATTACATAGATAGATCACTAAGCAAACACTCGAAAAGAAGGGATCGAACTAAACTTTTATTCTACTAAATCAAAGGAAAACTGAAGATCGAACTAGAATAGATAAAAGTAAAGATAGTGGTGGTGATACGATACCGGGACACCTCCCCCAAGCTTGGCACAAGCCAAGGGGAGTGTCCATACCATGAACTCAAGTCTCCTTTGGTGATGAAGGAGGTGGTGGTGATGTGGTAGTAGCAGGTTTATCCTTTTTCTCCAACTTATTCCGAAGGTAAAAGTTATCTATCTTCAACTCATCGTTCTCTATCTCAAGCTGTATTATCCTCTTGCATAATGCCTCCTTGCTTTCTTGCTCGAACCGAGGAGGGACTGACTCATCTCCATCTTCCTCATCGGTGAACCAAACATAGGGGTAGGTGCTCTTGAAGATATTTTTATCCAAAGGCTGGTGAGAAACAGGGCTCTCTGATACGTCTCCAACGTATCTATAATTTTTTATTGTTCCATGCTATTATATTATCTGTTTTGGATGTTTTATATGCATTAATATGCTATTTTATATTATTTTTGGGACTAACCTATTAACCTAGAGCCCAGTTTCTGTTTTTTTCCTTGTTTTTGAGTTTCGCAGAAAAGGAATACCAAACGGAGTCCAAACGGAATAAAACTTTTGTGATGATTTTTCTTGGACCAGAAGGAAACCAGGAGACTTGGAGATGAAGTCGGAGGAGCCACGAGGCGGCCACAAGGATGGAGGGCGCGCCCCCCACCCTTATGGGCCCCTCGTGCACCTCCTGACCTAATTCTTTCGCCTATATATACTCATATATCCCCAAACCAACAGAGGCATCCACGAAAAGACTTTTCCACTGCCGCAACCTTCTGTACCCATGAGATCCCATCTAGGGATCTTTTTCGGCACCCTGCCGGAGGGGGATTTGATCACGGAGGGCTTCTACACTAACACCATTGCGCGTGAGTAGTTGACTACAGACCTACGGGTCCATAGCTAGTAGCTAGATGGCTTTTTCTCTCTCTTTGATTCTCAATACCATGTTCTCCTCGATGTTCTTGGAGATCTATTCGATGTAATACTTTTTTGCGGTGTGTTTGCCGAGATTCGATGAATTGTGGATTTATGATCAGCTTATCTATGAATATTATTTGAATCTTCTCTGAATTCTTATATGCATGATTTGATATATTTGTAATTCTCTTCGAACTATCAGTTTGGTCTGGCCAACTAGATTGGTTTTTCTTGCAATGGGAGAAGTGCTTAGCTTTGGGTTCAATCTTGCAGTGTCCTTTCCCAGTGACAGTAGGGGCAGCAAGGCACGTATTGTATTGTTGCCATCGAGGATAAAAAGATGGGGTTTTCATCATATTGTTTGAGTTAATTCCTCTACATCATGTCATCTTACTTAATGCATTACTTTGCTCTTTATGAACTTAATACTCTAGATGCATGCTGGATAGCGGTCGATGTGTGGAGTAATAGTAGTAGATGCAGAATCGTTTCGGTCTACTTGACACGGACGTGATGCCTATATTCATGATCATTGCCTTAGATATCGTCATAACTTTGCGCTTTTCTATCAATTGCTCAGCAGTAATTTGTTCACCCACCGTATTATTTTCTATCTTGAGAGAAGCCTCTAGTGAAACCTATGGCCCTCGGGTCTATTTTCCATCATATAAGTTTCCAATCTACTATTTTCCATCATATAATCTTCTATTTTCCATCATACAAGTTTCCGATCTACTATTTTGCAATCTTTTACTTTCCGGTCTATAAAACAAAAATACCAAAAATATTTACTTTATCGTTTATCTATCTCTATCAGATCTGACTTTTGCAAATAACCGTGAAGGGATTGACAACCCCTTTATCGCGTTGGGTGCAAATTGTTTGATTGTTTGTGCAGGTATTCGGTGATTTGTGCGTTGTCTCCTGCTGGATTGATACATTGGTTCTCAAACTGAGGGAAATACTTATATCTACTTTGCTGCATCACCCTTTCCTCTTCACGGGAAAAACCAACGCAAGCTCAAGAAGTAGCACTCCCCTCCTCTGAATCTTGGGATGACATATTTTCAGGTCTGCCAGAAAACAGGAAGAAAGAAGAACAGAAGATTTCCCCGTGATACGGAGATCAGTACATTCAGGGGATATATAAAGATTTTTTATCTTGGGAAACAAGCAAATGGGAGAAAAACGGAGTACGGAAGGTAAACGAGGTGGGCACAACCCACCTGGGCGCGCCCTGGTGTCTTGTGCCCACCAGGGTTGCCTTCCCGGTTGTTTCTTATTTTCCTAATTTTCGTTATATTCCAAAACTGACAAAAAATATTTTTGTGGATTTTTCGGAGTCTGTTTACTTACCGTATCATGTACCTCCTCTTTTTTAATTATTCTGGGGTGTTCCGGAAGGTCTCCTTTATATGTTCCTCAGGTGTCATGGTTTGGATAATATTGCTTTCAATGTTAATAGGCGTACCTGAGATATAGTGTTTAATTCTTTGCCCATTGACCACCTTCTGATTGGTACCTTCGGCATTATTTATTTTAATAGCTCCAGAGCGATAGACCTCTTCAATAACATAAGGTCCTTCCCATTTGGAGAGAAGTTTTCCTGCAAAGAATATGAAACGAGAGTTGTACAAGAGAACATATTCTCCTACTTTGAATTCCCACTTTTGGACTCTTTTATCATGCCATCTTTTAACCTTTCCTTTAAATAGTTTGGCATTTTCATAGGCTTGGGTTCTCTATTCATCTAATGAGCTAATATCAAATAACCTCTTTTCACCAGCAAGTTTGAAGTCATAATTGAGTTCTTTAATTGCCCAATATGCTTTATGTTCTAGCTCTAGAGGCAAATGACAAGCTTTTCCATAAACCATTTCATGCCGAGACATACCCATAGGATTTTTATAAGCTGTTCTATAAGCCCAAAGTGCATCATCCAATTTCTTAGACCAATTCTTTCGGGACCTATTAACAGTTTTCTGTAATATTAATTTTATTTGTCTATTGCTAAGTTCAACTTGACCACTAGATTGAGGGTGATAGGGTGATGCAATTATGTGGTTAACATCATATTTAGCAAGCATTTTTCGGAAAGCACCATGAATAAAGTGTGAACCACCATCAGTCATTCAATATCTAGGGACTCCAAACCTCGGGAAAATAACTTCTTTAAGCATTTTAATGGAAGTGTTATGATCAACACTTCTAGTTGGAATAGTTTCTACCCACTTAGTAACATAATCAACAGCAACCAAAATATGAGTATACCCATTAGAGGAAGGAAAAGGTCCCATATAATCAAAACCCCAAACATCAAATGGTTCAACAGCAAGTGAATAGTTCATAGGCATTTCTTGACGCTTACCGATATTACTAATTCGTTGACATTCATCACAAGATAAATCAAACTTACGGGCATCCTTGAAGAGAGTAGGCCAATAAAACCAGATTGCAATACCTTGTGAGCAGTTCTGTCTCCCGCATGATGCCCTCCATAAGCTTCAGAGTGACATTTCTGTAGGATTTGTTCCTGTTCATGCCCAGGTACACAACGTCTAATAATACCATCTACTCCTTCTTTATAAAGATGTGGGTCATCCCAAAAGTAATGTCTTAAATCATAGAAGAATTTTTCTTTTGTTGGTATGTGAAACTAGGTGGTATATATTTAGCAACAATATAATTAGCATAGTCAGCATACCAAGGAGTATTATGAGAAACATTTATTGCAACTAGTTGTTCATCAGGAAAGCTATCATTAATAGGTTGTGGGTCATCAAGAATATTCTCTAACCTAGACAAGTTATCAGCTACGGGGTTCTCAGCTCCTTTTCTATCAGTGATATGCAAGTCAAATTCTTGTAGCAAGAGAACCCACCTAATGAGTCTAGGTTTAGCATCTTTCTTTTCCATAAGATATTTAATAGCAGCATGATCTATGTGAACAGTAACTTTAGAATCAACGATGTAAGATCTGAATTTGTCACAAGCAAACAGAACTGCTAAAAATTCCTTTTCTGTAGTAGCATAATTTCTTTGGGCACTGTCTAGAGTTTTGCTAGCATAATGAATAACATTTAGTTTCTTATCAACTCTTTGTCCTAGAACAGCACCAACAGCATAATCACTTGCATCACACATAATTTCAAAAGGCAAGTTCCAATCAGGTGGTTGAACAATAGGTGCAGAAATTAAGGCTTTCTTAAGTGTTTGAAAGGCTTCTACACAATCATCATCAAAAACAAATGGAACATCCTTTTGTAAAAGATTTGTAAGAGGCCTAGAAATTTTAGAGAAGTCTTTAATAAACCTCATGTAGAAACCAGCATGACCGAGGAAACTACGAATACCTTTGATATCTCTGGGACATGGCATTTTCTCAATTGCATCAACTTTAGCTTTATCCACTTCAATACCTCGTTCAGAAATTTTATGCCCCAAGATAATACCTTCATTAACCATAAAGTGTCACTTCTCCCAATTCAAGACAAGATTAGTTTGCTCACATCTCTGCAAAACTCGATCAAGGTTGCTTAAGCAATCATCAAAAGAAGTTCCATAAACAGAAAAATCACCCATGAAAATCTCAACAATCTTTTCACAAAAATCAGAGAATATAGCAGTCATACATCTTTGAAAGGTAGCAGGTGCATTGCATAAACCAAAAGGCATACGTCTATAAGCATAAGTTCCAAAAGGGCAAGTAAAGGTGGTTTTCTCTTGATCAGGTTGTGAAACAGGTATTTGAGAAAAACCAGAATATCCATCAAGGAAGCAAAAGTGTGTGTGCTTTGATAGTCTTTCTAGCATTTGATCAATAAAAGGCAAGGGGTAATGATCTTTTCTAGTTGCTTTATTTAATTTTCTAAAATCAATTACCATCCTATAGCTAGTAACAATCCTTTGTGGAATAAGTTCATTATTATCATTAGGAACAACGGTAATACCTCCTTTCTTAGGGACACAATGAATGGGACTTACCCATCTACTATCAGCTATGAGGTAGATTATACCTGCTTCTAGAAGCTTTAGTATTTCAGTTCTTACCACTTCTTTCATTTTGGGATTCAACTGCCATTGATGATCTACAACGGGTTTAGCATCAGGTTCCATATTAATCTTATGCTGACAGAGAGTGGGACTAATGCCCTTAAGATCATCAAGCGTATATCCAATAGTAGCACGGTGCTTCTTCAGAATTTTCAGTAATCTTTCTTCTTCAGGTTCTGAAAGGTTAGCACTAATAATAACAGGATATATCTTTTTCTCATCAAGATAAGCATATTTCAGAGTGTCAGGCAATTGTTTTAATTCAAACATAGGATCACCTTTAGGTGGAGGAGGACCTCCTAAAGTTTCAATAGGCAAATTGTGTTTAAGCAGAGGTCATTGTTCAAAGAAATTTTTATCTATTTCATTTCTTTCATGCAT
Source organism: Thinopyrum elongatum (assembly GCA_011799875.1). Taxonomy (NCBI): domain Eukaryota; kingdom Viridiplantae; phylum Streptophyta; class Magnoliopsida; order Poales; family Poaceae; genus Thinopyrum; species Thinopyrum elongatum. The sequence continues at coordinate 553,077,252 of CM022302.1, read as the reverse complement.
ATGCATATCATTTTCATGATCTAGCAAGTATTGTTCTAGTGGATCTATAGGAGGCACGGCAATAGAAGCAAGACCAATTATTTCATCTTACTAGGTAATTCTTTCTTATGGGGTTGTCTATTAAACTTGGAGAAATTAAATTCATGAGACTCATCACCGAAGCTAACACTGACAATTTTTTTATGACAATCTATCATAGCATTGACAGTGTTCAAGAAAGGTCTACCAAAGATAATGGTACAAAAGTCATCTTGTGGGGAACCAAGAACTAGAAAATCAGTAGGGTATTTTATTTTCCCACACAAGACTTCAACATCTCTAACAATCCCAAGTGGTGTGATGGTGTCTCTATTAGCAAGTTTAATAGTAACATCTATGTCTTGTATTTCAGCGAGTGCTATATCATTCATAATTTCTTGATATAAGGTAAAAGGAATAGCACTCACGCTAGCACCTAAATCACATAAACCATGACAACAATGATCTCCTATTTTAACTGAGACAACAGGCATGCCAACAACAGGTCTATGTTTATCTTTTTCATCGGGTTTGGCAATTCTACCAGCTTCATCACAGAAGTAAATAACATGCCCATCAATATTTTCCACCAGGAGATCTTTAATCATAGCAACACTAGGTTCTACTTTAATTTGTTCAGCAGGTTTAGGTGCTCTAATATGACTTTTGCGAACCACCATTGAAACCTTAGCATGCTCCTTTATCCAAACAGGGAAAGGTGGTTTTTCAATGTAAGCAGTAGGCACAACTGGATCAACATTGTAAATGATAGTTTTGTTGGGAATCGTTGCATGGAAAACAAAAAAAAATTCTACGCACACGCAATGATCTATCCATGGAGATGTATAGCAACGAGGGCAAGAGTATGTCTACGTACCCTTGTAGACCGTAAGCGGAAGCGTTTGACAACGCGGTTGATGTAGTCGAACTTCTTTGCGCTCCAACCGATCAAGTACCGAACGCATGACACCTCCGCGTTCTGCACACGTTCAGGTCGGGGATGTCCTCCGCCTTCTTGATCCAGCAAGACGGCGAGGTAGTAGATGAGCTCCGATAGCACGACGGCGTGGTGACGGTGATGGTGATGTGATCTCCACAGGGCTTCACCTAAGCACTACGAAAATATGATCGGGGGTGTAAACGGTGGAGGGGGGCACCGCACACGGCTAGGCAATTGTCTGGTGTGTGCTAGGCGCCCCCTTCCCACATATATATAGGTGGGAGGGAGGGAGTAGCAGCCAAAGGAGGCGCCCAAGTAGGAGGAATCCTACTTGGAGTCCCTCCCAAGCCGCCCCCCCTTCCTTATTTGGAGCGCGGGCAAAGGTAGGGGAGGGTGGCGCCCCCGCCCCCCCCCCCCCTTTCTTATTTGGAGCGCGGGCAAAGGTAGGGGAGGGTGGCGCCCCCCCTTCCTTTCTCCCATGAGAGGGAAAGGCAGGAGGGGCTAACCCTCCCCCTTTTCCTTCCCCAGGGCTGGCCAACTAAGGGAGGAGGTGCACCAGCCTCCTTGTGGGCTGGTCTGTCCCCTCCTTTGACCCATAAGGCCCATAACTTGCCGGGGGGGTGCCTGGAACCCCTTCCGGTGACCCGATTCCTTCCCGGTACGTCCCGAAACACTTCCGGTGTCTAAATACCATCGTCCTATAAATCAATCTTTACCTCTCGACCATTTCGAGACTCCTCGTCATGTCTGTGATCTTATCCGGGACTCCGAACAACATTCGGTCACCAAAACATATAACTCATATAACACTATATCGTCAACGAATGTTAAGCGTGCGGACCCTACGGGTTGGAGAACTATGTAGACATGACCGAGACACCTCTCCAGTCAATAACCAATAGCAGAATCTGGATGCCCATATTGGCTCCGAGTACGAAGATCTTTATCGGTCGAACCATTATGACAACATACGTAATTCCCTTTGTCCATTGGTATGTTACTTGCCCGAGATTCGATCGTCGGTATCTCTATACCTTGTTCAATCTCATTACCGGCAAGTCTCTTTACTCATTCCGTAATACATCACCTTGTAACTAACTCCTTAGTCATTTTCTTGCAAGCTTATGATGTGTATTATCGAGAGGGCCCAGAGATACCTCTCCGAAACTCAGAGTGACAAATCCTAATCTTGATCTATGCCAACTCAACAAACACCTTCGGAGATACCTGTAGAGCATCTTTATGATCACCCAGTTACGTTGACGTTTGATAGCACACAAGGTATTCCTCCGGTATCCGGGAGTTGCATAATCTCATACTCGAAGGAATATGTATTTGACATGAAGAAAGCAATAGCAATAAACTGAATGATCATTATGATAAGTTAACAGATGGGTCTTGTCCATCACATCATTCTCCTAATAATGTGATCCTGTTATCAAATGACAACACATGTCTATGGTTAGGAAACCTTAACCATCTTTGATCAATTAGCTAGTCTAGTAGAGGCTTACTAGGGACACGGTATTTGTTTATGTATTCACACATGTATTTAAGTTTCCGATCAATACAATTCTAGCATGAATAATAAACCTTTATCATGAATAAGGAAATATAAAATAACAACTTTATTATTGCCTCTAGGGCATATTTTCTTCAGTCTCCCACTTGCACTAGAATCAATAATCTAGTTCACATCGCCATCTAATTAACACCAATAGTTCACATCGCCATGTGACCAACACCAAAAGGGTTTACTAGAGTCAATAATCTAGTTCACATCGCCATGTGATTAACACCCAAAGAGTATTAAGGTGTGATCATGTTTTGCTTGTGAGAGAGGTTTAGTCAATGGGTCTGTCACATTCAGATCCTTATGTATTTTGCAAATTTCCATGTCTACAAAGCTGTGCATGGAGCTACTCTAGCTAATTGCTCCCACTTTCAATACGTATCCAGAATGAGACTCAGAGTCATCTGAATCGGTGTCAAAGCTTGCGTCGACATAACCCTTTACGACGAACTCTTTATCACTTCCATAAACGAGAAACATTTCCTTAGTCCTCTTAGGTAACTAAGGATAATTTGGACCACTGTCCAGTGATCTACTCCTGGATCACTATTGTACCCCCTTGCCAAACTCATGGCAAGGTACACAACAGATTTGGTACACATCATGGCATACTTTATAGAACCTATGGCTGAGGCATAGGGAATGACTTTCATTCTCTCTCTATCTTCTGCTGTGGTCGGGTTTTGAGTCTTACTCAACTTCACACCTTGCAACACAGGCAAGAACCCTTTCTTTGACTGATCCATTTTGAACTTCTTCAAAATCTTGTCAAGGTATGTGCTTTGTGAAAGTCCTATTAAGCGTCTCGATCTACCCCTATAGATCTTGATGCCCAATATATAAGTAGCTTCACCAAGGTCTTTCATTGAAAAATTCTTATTCAAGTATCCTTTTTAAGCTATCCAGAAATTCTATATCATTTCCAATCAATAATATGTCATCCACATATAATATCAGAAATGCTACAGAGCTCCCACTCACTTTGTTGTAAATACAGGCTTCACCATAAGTCTGTATAAAACCATATGCTTTGATCACCTCATCAAAGTGTATATTCCAACTCCGAGATGCTTGCACCAGTCCATAGATGGATTGCTGGAGCTTGCACACTTTGTTAGCACCTTTAGGATCGACAAAACCTTCTGGTTGCATCATATACAACTCTTCTTTAATATTCATTAAGGAATGCAGTTTTGATGTCCATTTGCCAGATTTCATAATCATAAAATGCGGCAATTGCTAACATGATTCGGACGGACTTAAGCATCGCTACGGGTGAGAAAGTCTCATCATAGTCAACTCCTTGAACTTGTCGAAAACCTTTTGCAACAAGTCGAGCTTTGTAGATAGTAACATTACCATCAGCATCAATCTTCTTCTTGAAGATCCATTTATTCGCTATGGCTTGCCGGTCATCGGGCAAATCCACCAAAGTCCACATTTTGTTCTCATACATGGATCCTATCTTGGATTTCATGGCCTCAAGCCATCTGTCGGAATTTGGGCTCATCATAGCTTCTTCATAGTTCGTAGGTTTGCCTTGGTCTAGTAACATGACTTCCAGGACAGGATTACCGTGCCACTCTGGTGCGGATCTTGCTTTGGTTGACCTACGAGGTTCAGTAGCAACTTGATCTGAATTTTCATGATCATTATCATTATCTTCCTCTCTAGTTGGTGTAGGCATCACAGGAACGGTTTTCTGCGATGTGCTACTTTTCAATTCGAGAGAAGGTACAATTACCTCATCAAGTTCTACTTTCCTCCCACTCACTTCTTTCGAGAGAAACTCCTTCTCTAGAAAGGACCCATTCTTGCCTTCGGATCTATGGTAGAAGGTGTACCCAATAGTTTCTTTAGGGTATCCTATGAAGACGCACTTCTCCGAATTGGGTTCGAGCTTATTTGGCTGTAGCCTTTTGACATAAGCATCGCATCCCCAAACTTTAAGAAATGACAGCTTAGGTTTCTTGCCAAACCACAGTTCATATGGTGTCGTCTCAACGGATTTAGACGGTGCCCTATTTAATGTGAATGAAGCTGTCTCTAATGCATAACCCCAAAATGATAGTGGTAAATTGGTAAGAGACATCATAGATCGCACCATATCTAATAAAGTACGGTTACAACGTTCGGACACACCATTACGCTGTGGTGTTCCAGGTGGCGTGAGTTGTGAAACAATTCCACATTGTTTTAAATGAAGGCCAAACTCGTAACTCAAATATTCGCCTCCATGATCAGATCATAGAAACTTTATTTTCTTGTTACGATGATTCTCCACTTCACTCTGAAATTCTTTGAACTTTTCAAATGTTTTAGACTTGTGTTTCATAAAGTAGATATACCCATATCTGCTCAAATCATCTGTGAAGGTCAGAAAATAACGATACCCGCCGCGTGCCTCAACACTCACTGGACCGCATACATCGGTATGTATTATTTCCAATAAGTCATTAGCTCGCTCCATTGTTCCGGAGAATGGAGTTTTAGTCATCTTGCCCATGAGGCATGGTTCGCAAGTATCAAATAATTCATAATCAAGTGATTCCAAAAGTCCATCTGCATGGAGTTTCTTCATGCGCTTTACACCAATATGACCTGAAACGGCAGTGCCACAAGTATGTTGCACTATCATTATCAACTTTGCATCTTTTGGCATCAATATTATGAATATGTGTATCACTACGATCGAGATTCAATAAACCATTCTCATTGGGTGTATGACCATAGAAGGTTTTATTCATATAAACAGAACAACAATTATTCTCTGACTTATATGAATAACCGTATTGCAATAAACATGATCTAATCATATTCATGCTCAACGCAAACACCAAATAACATTTATTTAGGTTCAACACTAATCCCGATGGTAGAGGGAGTGTGCGATGGTGATCGTATCAACCTTGGAATTACTTCCAACACACATCGTCACCTCGTCCTTAACTAGTCTCTGTTTATTTTGCAACTCCTGTTTGGAGTTACTAATCTTAGCAACTGAAACAGTATCAAATACCGAGGGGTTGCTATAAACACTAGTAAAGTACACATCAATAACATGTATATCAAATATACCTTTGTTCACTTTGCCATCCTTCTTATCCGCCAATTATCTAGGGCAGTTCCACTTCCAGTGACCATTCCCTTTGCAGTAGAATCACTCAGTTTCAGGCTTGGGTCCAGCTTTGGGCTTCTTCCCGGGAGTGGCAACTTGCTTGCCATTCTTCTTGAAGTTCCCTTTCTTTCCCTTGCTCTTTTTCTTGAAACTAGTGGTCTTGATAACCATCAACACTTGATGCTCTTTCTTGATTTCTACCTTCACTGATTTCAGCATCGCGAAGAGATCAGGAATCGTTTTCGTCATCCCTTGCATATTACAGTTCATCACGAAGTTCTAGTAGCTTGGTGATAGTGACTAGAGAACTCTGTCAATCACACTCTTATCTGGAAGATTAACTCCCACTTGATTCAAACAATTGTAGTACTCAGACATTCTGAGCACATGCTCACTGGCTGAGCTATTCTCCTCCATCTTGTAGGCAAAGTACTTGTCGGAGGTCTCATACCTCTCGACACGGGCATGAGTCTAAAATACCAATTTCAGCTCGTGGAACATCTCATATGTTCCGTGGCGTTCAAAACATTTTTGAAGTCCCGGTTCTAAGCCGTAAAGCATGGTGCACGAAACTATTAAGTAGTCATCATATCGAGCTTGCCAAACGTTCATAACGTCTGCATCTGCTCCTGCAACAGGTCTGTCACCTAGCGGTGCATCAAGGACATAATTCTTCTGTGCAGAAATGAGGATAATCCTCAGATCATGGACCCAGTCCGCATCATTGCTACTATCATCTTTCAACTTAGTTTTCTCTAGGAACATATCAAAAATAAAACAGGGGAGCTATACGTGAGCTATTGATCTATAACATAGATATGCAAAACTATAATACTAAGTTCATGATAAATTAAGTTCAATTAATCAAATTACTAAAGAACTCCCACTTAAATAGACATCCCTCAAGTCATCTAAGTGATACGTGATCCAAATCAACTAACCCATGTCCGATCATCACGTGAGATAGGGTAGTCATCAATGGTGAACATCTCTATGTTGATCATATCTACTATATGATTCACGTTCGAACTTTCGGTCTCCAGTGTTTCAAGGCCATGTCTGTACATGCTAGGCTCGTCAGGTTTAACCCAAGTATTCTGCATGTGCAAAACTATCTTACACCCGTTGTATGTGAACGTAGAGTCTATCACACCCGATCATCATGTGGTGTCTCGAAACGATGAACTGTAGCAACGGTGCATACTCAGGGAGAACACTTTTACCTTGAAATTTAGTGAAGGGATCATCTTATAATGCTACCGTCGTACTAAGCAAAATAAGATGCATAAAAGATAAACATCACATGCAATCAAAATATGTGACATGATATGGCCATCATCATCTTGTGCTTTTGATCTCCATCTCCAAAGCATTCTTATGATCTCCATCTCCAAAGCATTCTTATGATCTCCATCATCACCGGCTCGACACCTTGATCTCCATCGTTGCGTCATGGTCGTCTCACCAACTATTGCTTCTACAACTATTGCTAACTCATAGCGATAAAGTAAAGCAATTACATGGCGTTTGCATTTCATACAATAAATAGACAACCATAAGGCTCCTGCCGGTTGCCTGATATCTTACAAAACATGAACATCTCATACAATAACATATATCACATCATGTCTTGACCATATCACATCACAACATACCCTGCAAAAACAAGTTAGACGTCCTCTACTTTGTTGTTGCAAGTTTTACGTGGCTGCTACGGGTTTCTAGCCAGAACCGTTCTTACCTACGGCAAAAACCACAACGGTGATTCGTCAAGTTTGCTGTTTTAACCTTCTTCAAGGACCGGCCATAGTCAAATTTGATTCAACTATAGTAGGAGAAACAGACACCCGCTAGCCACCTTTATGCAAAACTAGTTGCATGTCAGTCGGTGGAACCGGTCTCATGTGCGTGGACATGTAAGGTTGGTCCGGCCCGCTTCATCCCACAATACCGCCGAATCAAAATAAGACGTTGATGGTAAGCAGTATGGCTATCAGCGCCCACAACTCTTTGTGTTCTACTCGTGCATATCATCTACGCATAGACCTGGCTCATGATGCCACTGTTGGGAATCGTTGCACGGAAAAAAATCTACGCACACGCAATGATCTATCCATGGAGATGCATAGCAACGAGGGGAAGAGTATGTCTATGTACCCTCATAGACCGTAAGTGGAAGTGTTTGACAACGCGGTTGATGTAGTCGAACTTCTTCGCGCTCCAACCGATCAAGTACCGAACGCACGGCACCTCCACGTTCTGCACACGTTCAGCTCGGGGACGTCCTCCGCCTTCTCGATCCAGCAAGACGGCGAGGTAGTATATGAGTTCCGACAGCATGACGGCATGGTGACGGTGATGGTGATGTGCTCTCCGCAGGGCTTCGCCTAAGCACTACGAAAATATGACCGGGGGTGTAAACGGTGGAGGGAGGGCGCCGCACACGTCTAGGCAATTGTCTGGTGTGTGCTAGGCGCCCCCTTCCCACATATATATAGGTGGGAGGGAGGGAGTAGCAGCCAGAGGAGGTGCCCAAGTAGGAGGAATCCTACTTGGAGTCCCTCCAAAGCCGCCCCCCCCCCCTCCTTATTTGGAGCGCGGGGAAAGGTAGGGGAGGGTGCCCCCCCCCCTTTCCTTTCTCCCATGAGAGGGAAAAGCAGGAGGGGCTAACCCTCCCCATTTTCCTTCCCTAGGGCTGGCCAACTAAAGGAGGAGGCGCACCAGCCACCTTGTGGGCTGGTCTGTCCCCTCGTTTGGCCCATAAGGCCCATAACTTGCCGGGGGGTGCCTGGAACCCCTTCCGGTGACCCGATTCCTTCCCGGTACGTCCCGAAACACTTCCCATGTCCAATTACCATCGTCCTATATATCAATCTTTACCTCTCGACCATTTCGAGACTCCTCGTCATGTCCATGATCTTATCCGGGACTCCGAACAACATTCGGTCGCCAAAACATATAACTCATATAACACTATATCGTCAACGAACGTTAAGCGTGCGGACCCTACGGGTTCGAGAACTATGTAGACATGACCGAGACACCTCTTTGGTCAATAACCAATAGCGGAACCTGGATACCCATATTGACTCCTACATATTCTACGAAGATCTTTATCGGTCGAACCGTTATGACAACATACGTAATTCCCTTTGTCCATCGCTATGTTACTTGCACGAGATTCGATCGTCGGTATCTCTATACCTAGTTCAATCTTGTTACCGGCAAGTATCTTTACTCGTTCCATAATACATCACCTTGTAACTAACTCCTTAGTCATTTGCTTGCAAGCTTATGATGTTTATTACGGGGAGGGCCCAGAGATACCTCTCCGAAACTCGGAGTGACAAATCCTAATCTTTATCTATGCCAACTCAACAAACACCTTCGGAGATACCTGTAGAGCATCTTTATGATCACCCAGTTACGTTGTGATGTTTGATAGCACACATGGTATTCCTCCGGTATCCGGGACTTGCATAATCTCATAGTCGAAGGAATATGTATTTGACATGAAGAAAGTAATAGCAATAAACTGAACGATCATTATGCTAAGCTAACGGATGGGTCTTGTCCATCACATCATTCTCCTAATGATGTGATCCCGTTATCAAATGACAACACATGTCTATGGTTAGGAAACCTTAGCCATCTTTGATCAACGAGCTAGTCTAGTAGAGGCTTACTAGGGACACGGTATTTGTTTACGTATTCACACATGTATTTAAGTTTCCGATCAATACAATTCTAGCATGAATAATAAACCTTTATTATGAATAAGGAAATATAAAATAACAACTTTATTATTGCCTCTAGGGCATATTTCCTTCAAGTTTCATCGTTAGTTATGACCGGTTCTTTAATTTCTTCTTTAATAGGTGGGTGATATTTAAACCACTTCTCCTTAGGGAGATCAACTTGAGTAGCAAATGATTCACAGAAAGAGGCTACTATCTCAGAGTCAAGTCCATATTTAGTGCTAAACTTCTGAAAAACATCGGTATTCATGAAAGATTTAACACAATCAAACTCAAGCTTAATACCTGACTCTTTACCTTCGTCGAGTTCCCAATCTTCAGAGTTGCGTTTAATTCTTTCCAAAAGATCCCACCTGAAGTCAATAGTCTTCTTCATAAAAGAACCAGTACAAGAAGTATCGAGCATGGATTGCTCATCACGAGAAAGCCGAGCATAAAAATTCGGAATGATAATTTCTCTTGAGAGCTCATGATTGGGGCATGAATATAACATTGACTTAAGACTCCCCCAAGCTAGAGTGATACTTTCTCCTTCACGAGGCCAAAAATTATATATGTAATTCCGATCACGATGAACTAGATGCATAGGATAATTTTTTTGGTGAAATTCCAATTTCAATCGATTCCAATTCCAAGATCCTATATCATCGCATAGCCTCTACCATGCCAATGCTTTTCCCTTCAAAGATAAAGGGAAAACCTTCTTCTTAGCTTCATCTCCGGATAAACCTGCAAGCTTAAATAATCCACAAATTTCATCCACATATATCAAGTGCATATCAGGATGTTCGGTTCCATCTCCTGCATAAGGATTAGCTAGCAGTTGTTCTATCATACCCGAAGGAATTTCATAACAAATATTTTCATTAGGTGCAGTAGGTTGAGGAGGAACTAATTGTGGTTCCGGTCGAGGTGAAGATACCCCGAACAAACCCCTCAAAGGATGATTCTCCATAGGAACAAGTAACAATAAATTTCAGCACGTAGTAATAGTTTTTGATTACCAATTTCCACTTACCAAGAGCGCTTCACTCCCCGGCAACGGTGCCAGAAAAGAGCCTTGATGACCCACAAGTATAGGGGATCAATTGTAGTCCTTTAAATAAGTAAGAGTGTCAAACCCAACGAGGAGCAGAAGGAAATGACAAGTGGTTTTCAGCAAGGTAATGTCTGCAAGCACTGAAATAGTCGGTAACAAGTTGTTTGATAGCAAGATAATTTGTAACGAGCAAGTAGCGGTAATAGTAAATAAAGTGCAGCAAGGTAGCCCAATCCTTTTGAGGCAAAGGACAGGCCAAAATGGTCTCTTATGATAAGCAAAGCGTTCTTGAGGGTACACGGGAATTTCACCATATCACTTTCATCATGTTGGCTTGATTCGTGTTCGCTACTTTGATAATTTGATATGTGGGTGGATCGGTGCTTAGGTGCTGTTCTTACTTGAACAAACCTCCTACTTATGATTAACACCCTCGCAAGCATCCGCAACTACGAGAAAAGTATTAAGATAAAATCTAACTATAGCATTAAACTTTTGGATCCAAATCGGTCCCTTACGAAGTAGCGCATAAACTAGGGTTTAAGCTTCTGTCACTCTAGCAACCCATCATCTAATAACTACTCCACAATGCATTCCCTTAGCCCCAAATATGGTGAAGTGTCATGTAGTCGACGTTCACATGACACCACTAAGGGAATCACAACATACATATCATCAAAATATCGAACACATATCAAGTTCAAATGATTACTTGCAACATGACTTCTCCCGTGACCTCAAGAACAAAAGTAACTACTCACAAATGATAATCATGCTCAAGATCAGAGGGGTATTAAATAGCATAATGGATCTAAACATATAATCTTCCACCAATTAAACCATATAGTAATCAACTACAAGATGTAATCAACACTACTAGTCACCCACAAGCACCAATCTAAGGTTCCGGTACAAAGATTGAACACAAGAGATGAACTAGGGTTTGAGAGGAGATGGTGCTGTTGAAGATGTTGATGGAGATGGCCCTCACAAAGATGGGAGAGTTGTTGGTGATGACGATGACGATGATTTCCCCTCCGGGAGGGAAGTTCCCTCGGCGGAATCTCTCCGCCGGAGGGCAAAAGTGCTCCTGCCCAAGTTCCGCCTCGAGACGGCGGCACTTCGTCCCGAAAGTCCTCCCTCTATTTTTTCTAGGTGAAAATGACTTATATACCAGAAGAGGGGCACCGGAGGTGGGCCGAGGAGGGCACAACCCACCAGGGCGCGCCTGGGCTCCCTAGCGCGCCCAGGTGGGTTGTGCCCACCTGGTGGGCCCCCTCTGGTAGTTATTTGCTCCAATAATTCTTATATATTCCATAAAAAATCTCCGTGAAGTTTTAGCTTATTTGGAGTTGTGCAGAATAGGTAGCTCTTGCGTGGTTTTTCAGGTCTAGAATTCCAGCTACCGGTATTTTCCCTCTTTGTGTAAACCTTGCAAATTATGAGAGAAAAGGCATTAGAATTACTCCCAAAAGCATTATTATGCACAAAAACATTTTAAATAACAGTAGGAAAACATGATGCAAAATGGACGTATCATCGACACAGCTTCATTCCTCGGGCTGGGCGTCGGCGTTGGTGTCGTTGTGGGCGTAGGGGCGGTGGTCACCGTCGGTCCGTGCATCTGGTTCAAGATGAGGCCGTGCTCCGCTAGGTACCATGCCTTCACCTACTCGTCCATCGTCGACATGTCTGCCGCCACCAAGAACGTCAGGTCGGAGTTCCTCTTCTTCGCGGTGACGTTGGTCCTGAGAAGGTCGAGCTTGACGTCCAGCTTCGTCTGATGGAAATATGCCCTAGAGGCAATAATAAAATGGTTATTATTATATTTCCTTAATCATGATAAAGGTTTATTATTCATGCTAGAATTGTATTGACCGAAAACTTAACTACAAGTGTGGATACATAAACAAATACCGTGTCCCTAGTGAGCCTCTACTAGACTAGCTCGTTGATCAAAAGATGGTTAATATTTCCTAACCATAGACATCAGTTGTCATTTGATAACGGGATCACATCATTGGGAGAATGATGTGATGGACAAAATCCATCCGTTAGCTTAACATATGATCATTCAGTTTATTGCTACTGCTTTCTTGATTGTCAACTACATGTTCCTTCGACCATGAGATCATGCAACTCCCGGATACCGGAGGAATACCATGTGTGCTATCAAACATCACAACATAACTGGGTGATCATAAAGATGCTCTACAAGTATTTCCGAAGGTGTCTGTTGAGTTGGTGTGAATCGAGATTGGGATTTGTCACACCATGTATCAGAGAGGTATCTCTGGGCCCTCTCGGTAATACAGCATCACAAGAAGCTTGCAAGCAAAGTGACTAAGGAGTTAGTTATGAGATGATGTATTACGGAATGATTAAAGAGACTTGCCGGTAACGAGATTGAACTAGGTATGAAGATACCGACGATCGAGTCTCGAGCAAGTAACATACCGACAGACAAAGGGAATTACGTATGTTGTCATAACGGTTCGACCGATAAAGATCTTCGTAGAATATGTAGGAACTAATATGGGCATCTAGGTTCCGCTATTGGTTATTGACCATAGAGGTGTCTTGGTCATGTCTACATAGTTCTCGAACCCGTAGGGTCCGCACGCTTAACATTCGTTGACGATATAGTGTTATATGAGTTATATGATTTGGTGACCGAATGTTGTCCGGAGTCCTAGATGAGATCACGGACATGACGAGGAGCTCTGGAATGGTTCAGAGGTAAAGATTAATATATAGGACGATGATATTCGGACACCAGAAGAGTTTCGGTGTGCACCGGGTAGTCATCGGATCGTCGAAAGGGGTTCCGGACACCCCCGGGAGGTCTATGGGCCTAATGGGCCAAGGGGAGGCACACACCAGCCCACAAGGGGGCTGGCGCGCCCTCTCCCTTGGCCGCCGGCCCTATGGAAGGAAAGGAGGGAGGGCTAGCCCCTCTTTCCTTCCCTCCACCTAAGAGGAAGGAAAGGGGGGCGCCACCTCCTCCTGCCTTCCCCCCGTAGGCAAAACAAGGAAGGGGGCGAGGCTAGGGGCAGGAGCCCAAGTGGGATTCGGCCCCACTTGGGGCACCTCCTGGCTGCCTCCCCTCTCCCCCACCTATATATATGTGGGAGGGGGTGCTACTTCTTGAGCTTGTGTTGGTTTTTCCCTTGAAGAGGAAAGGGTGATGCAGGAAAGTAGAGATAAGTATTTCCCTCAGTTAGAGAACCAAGGTATAAATCCAGTAGGAGGTACAAGCAAGTATCCAATCTATGCACCTGCACAAATAATCAAACACTTGCACCCAACGCGATAAAGGGGTTGTCAATCCCTTCACGGCCAATTGCAATGGTGAGATCTGATAGAGATAGGTATAAAAGATTGCTAGAACGAAAAACAAAATAAAAGTAAATAAATTGCAGCAAGGTATTTTTGGTTTGTAGATCTGAAAATATATGATGGAAAATAGACCCGGGGGCCATAGGTTTCACTAGAGGCTTCTCTCTTGAAGGCAAATAATACGGTGGGTGAACAAATTACTGTCGAGCAATTGATAGAAAAGCTCAAAGTTATGACTATATCAAAGGCAATGATTATGCATATAGGCATCACGGCCGTCTCAAGTAGACCGAAACGATTCTGCATCTACTACTATTACTCCACACATCGACCGCTATCCAGCATGCATCTAGAGTATTAAGTTCATAAAGAACGGAGTAACGCCTTAAGTAAGATGACATGATGTAGAGGGATAAACTCAAGCAATATGATGAAAACCTCATCTTTTTATCCTTGATGGCAATAATACAATACGTGCCTCGCTACCCCTACTATGTCACTGGGTGAGGACACCGCAAGATTGAACCCAAAACTAAGCACCTCTCCCATTGCAAGAAATACCAATCTAGTTGGCCAAACCAAACCGATAATTCGAAGAGAAATACAAAGATATCAAATCATGCATATAAGAATTCAGAGAAGATTCAAATAATATTCATAGATAATCTGATCATAAATCCACAATTCATCGAATCTCGACAAACACACCGCAAAAGAATATTACATCGGATAGATCTCCAAGAACATCGAGGAGAACATGGTATTGAGAATCAAAGAGAGAGAAGAAGCCATCTAGCTACTAGCTATGGACCCGTAGGTCTGAGGTAAACTACTCACGCTTCATCGGAAGGGTAATAGGGTTGATGTAGATGCCCTCCGTGATCGAATCCCCCTCCGGCAGATTGCCGAAAAAGGCCCCAAGATGGGATCTCCCGGGAACAGAAGGTTGCGGTGGCGGAAAAGTATTTTCGTGGATGCCTCTGTTGATAATGGAATATTTGGGAATTTATAGGCCAAGGATTAGGGTTAGGAGACCCCCGAGGGGGCCACAAGCCAGGGGGCGCCCCCCTAGGACGCACCCCTACGGCTTGTCGTCGCCTCGTAGGTCTTCTGACTTCATCTCCAAGTCTCGTAGGTGTCTTCTGGTCCAAGAAAAATCATCGTAAAGTTTTATTCCGTTTGGACTCCGTTTGATATTCCTTTTCTGCGAAACTCAAAAACAAGGAAAAAACAGAAACTGGCACTGGGCTCTGGGTTAATAAGTTAGTCCCAAAAATAATATAAAATAGCATATTAATGCATATAAAACATCCAAAATAGATAATATAATAGCATGGAACAATCAAAAATTATAGATACGTTAGAGACGTATCAGGGGCGCCACACATAGCCCACGACAATCTCTTAGCCGTGTGCGGCGCCCCTTTCCACAATTTCGTCCCTCGGTCATATTTTCGTACTGCTTAGGCGAAGCCCTGCAGAGATAGCATCACCATCACCGTCACCATGTTGTCGTGCTGCCGGAACTCATCCACTACTTCGCCCGTCTTGTTGGATCAAGAAGGCGAGGACGTCACCGAGCTGAACGTGTGCTGAACGCAGAGGTGTCGTATGTTCGGTACTTGATCGATTGGATCACGAAGAAGTTCGACTACATCAACCGCGTTACTAAATGCTTCCGCTTACGGTCTATGAGGGTACGTAGACACACTCTCCCCTCGTTGCTATGCATATCCATGGATAGATCTTGTGTGTGCGTAGAAAAAAAATTGCTTTCCATGCAACATTTTCCAACAGTGGCATGAGAGCCAGGTCTATGCGTAGATGATATGCACGAGTAGAACACAATGAGTTGTGGGCGGTGATAGTCATACTTCTTACCACCAACGTCTTATTTTGATTCGGCGGTATTCTATGATGAAGCGGTCCGGACCAACCTTACGTGTCCACGTATATGAGACCGGTTCCACTGACAGACATGCAACTTGTTTTGCATAAAGATGGCTGGCGGGTGTCTGTTTGTCCTACTTTAGTTGAATCGAATTTGACTACGGCCGGTCCTTGAAGAAGGTTAAAACAGAAATCTTGATAAATCACCATTGTGGTTTTTGCCATAGGTAAGAACGGTTCTTGCTAGAAGCCCATAGCAGCCACGTAAAACTTGCAACAACAAAGTAGAGAATGTCTAACTTGTTTTTGCAGGGCATGTTGTGATGTGATATGGTCAAGACGTGATGTGATATACGTTGTTGTATGAGATGATCATGTTTTGTAATATCGACAACCGGCAGGAGCCTTAGGGTTGTCTCTTAATTATTTTATGAAATGCAAGAGCCATGTAATTGCATTACGTTATCGCTATGCATTAGCAATAGTTGTAGAAGCAATAGTTGGCGAGACGACCCCGATGCAACGATGGAGATCAAGGTGTCGAGCCGGTGACGATAGAGATCATGACGATGCTTTGGAGATGGAGATCAATAGCACAAGATGATGATGGCCATATCATGTCACATATTTTGATTGCATGTGATGTTTATCCTTTATGCATCTTATTTTGCTTAGAACGGCGATAGCATTATAAGATGATCCCTTCACTAAATTTCAAGATAAAAGTGTTCTCCCCGAGTATGCACCGTTGCTAAAGTTCGTTGTTTCGAAGCACCTCGTGATGATCGGGTGTGATAGACTCTATGTTCGCATACAACGGGTGTAAGCCAGTTTTACACAAGCAGAATACTTGGGTTAAACTTGACGAGCCTAGCATGTATAGACATAGTCTCGGAACACTGGAGACCGAAAGGTCGAACGTGAGTCATATAGTAGATATGATCAACATAGAGATGTTCACCATTGATGACTACCCCTTCTCACGTGATGATCGGACATGGGTTAGTTGATTTGGATCATGTATCACTTAGATAACTTGAGGGATGTTTATTTAAGTGGGAGTTCATTAGTAATTTGATTACTTGAACTTAATTTATCATGAACTTAGTCTTAATAGTTTTGCATATCTATGTTGTAGATCAATGGCCCGTGCTACCATTCACCTGAATTTTAATGCGTTCCTAGAGAAAGCTAAGTTGAAAGATGATGGTAGGAACTACATGGACTGGGTCCGTAACTTGAGGATTATCCTCATTGCTACACAAAAGAATTATGTCCTTGATGCACCGCTAGGTGACCCACCCACTCCCGCTAATCTGGACGCTATGAATGCCTGGCAAACGCGAAATGATGACTACTCTATAGTTCAGTGTGCCATGCTTTACAACTTAGAACCGGGGCTTCAAAGACGTTTTGAACGTCATGGAGCATATGAGATGTTCCAAGAGTTGAAGTTAATATTTCAAGCAAATGCCCGGGTTGAGAGATATGAAGTCTCCAACAAGTTCTATAGCTGCAAAATGGAGGAGAACAGTTCTGTGAGTGAACACATACTCAAAATGTCTGGGTATCATAACCACTTGACTCAGCTGGGAGTTGATCTTCTAGTTGATAGTGTTATTGACAGAGTTCTTCAATCACCGCCACCAAGCTACAGAGGCTTCGTGATGAACTATAATATGCAAGGGATGAATAAAATGATTCCTGAGCTCTTCGCAATGCTTAAGGCCGTGGAGGTAGAAATCAAGAAGGAGCATCAAGTGTTGATGGTTAACAAGACCACTAGTTTCAAGAAAAAGGGCAAAGGAAAGAAATGAAACTTCAAGAAGAACGGAAAAAAAGTTGCCGCTCCCATGAATAAGCCTAAAGCTGGACCTAAACCTGAAACTGAGTGCTTCTACTGCAAGGGAAATGGTCATTGGAAACGGAACTGCCCCAAGTATTTAGCGGATAAGAAGGATGGCAAAGTGAACAAAGGTATATTTGATATACATGTAATTGATGTGTTCCTTACTAATGCTCGTAGTAGCGCATGGGTATTTGATGCTGGTTCGGTTGCTCATATTTGCAACTCGAAATAGGAGCTGCGGAATAAACGAAGATTGGCTAAGGAGGAGGTGACGATGCGCGTCGGAAATGGTTCCAAGGTCGATGTGATTGCCATCGGCACGCTACCTCTACATCTACCTTCGGGATTAGTTTTAGAACTCAATAATTGTTATTTGGTGCCAGCGTTGAGCAAGAACATTATATTTGGATCTTTTTTATTGCGAGACGGTTATTCATTTAAGTCAGAGAATAATGGTTGTTCTATTTTTATGAATAATATCTTTTATGGTCATGCACCCTTGAAGAATGGTCTATTCTTGTTGAATCTCGATTGTAGTGATACACATATTCATAATATTGATGCCAAAAGATGCAAAGTTGATAATGATAGTGCAACATACTTGTGGCACTGCCATTTAGGTCATATTGGTGTAAAGCGCATGAAGAAACTCCATGCAGATGGACTTTTGGAGTCACTTGATTATGAATCATTTGATACTTGCGAACCATGTCTCATGGGCAAGATGACTAAAACTCCATTCTCCAGAACAATGGAGTGAGCTAATGACTTATTGGAAATAATACATACCGATGTATGCGGTCTGATGAGTGTTGAAGCACGCGGCGGGTATCGTTATTTTCTGACCTTCACAGATGATTTGAGGAGGTATGGGTATATCTACTTGATGAAACACAAGTCTGGAACATTTGAAAATTTCAAAGAATTTCAGAGTGAAGTGGAGAATCATCGTAACAAGAAAATAAAGTTTCTACGATCTGATCGCAGAGGCGAATATTTGAGTTATGAGTTTGGCCTTCATTTAAAACAATGTGGAATTGTTTCACAACTCACGCCACCTGGAACACCACAGCGTAATGGTGTATCCAAACATCGTAACCGTACTTTATTAGATATGGTGCGTTCTATGATGTCTCTTACCGATTTACCACTATCATTTTGGGGTTATGCATTAGAGACATCTGCATTCACATTAAATAGGGCACCGTCTAAATCCGTCGAGACGACACCGTATGAACTATGGTTTGGCAAGAAACCTATGCTGTCGTTTCTTAAAGTTTGGGGATGCGACGCTTATGTCAAAAGGCTTCAGCCTGGTAAGCTCGAACCTAAATCGGAGAAGTGCGTCTTCATAGGATACCCTAAGGAAACTATTGGGTACACCTTCTACCACAGATCCGAAGGCAAGATCTTTGTTGCTAAGAATGGGTCCTTTCTAGAGAAGGAGTTTCTCTCGAAATAAGTGAGTGGGAGGAAAGTAGAACTTGATGAGGTAATTGTACCTTCTCTCGAATTGGAAAGTAGCACATCACAGAAAACCGTTCCCGTGATGCCTACACCAACTAGAGAGGAAGTAAATGGTAATGATCATGAAACTTCAGATCAAGTTACTACTGAACCTCGTAGGTCGAACAGAGTACGATCCACACCAGAGTGGTATGGTAATCCTGTCCTGGAAGTTATCACTACAAAAAAATACACTTCCGTGATGATACATGTTTGTCACAGTAGGTCACGTTTTCTGTCATGCATGTACATCCATGACGATTTTATGACATAATCAAGATAGTCATACCTGTGCTATCGTAGAAGTGTTCCATGACATTACCAAAATTATCATCACGGAAGTGTCCACTTCCATGACGATAAATGGCGCGTCCTGGAAGTGCTTTCGTCAAGGGAAACCGACACGTGTCATCCACCGTAACGGGTCGCCGTTAAGCTATCGGGTTCCAGTTTGGATCCGATAACCCGTTAACAGCCCGGACCAATGGGGATTTTCCACGTGTAAAATTCTCAATGGCCAGAGGAACCACATGTCGGCTCAGCGTTAGGACAGATGTCATCCACTCATTGGACGGGAGGCGCCTATGATACGTCGACACGTGGCACGGCCCAACAGAGGCCCATTCAGGTAAAAAGGCCGGCCCATTTGACTTGGTCAAAAGGTAGCGGGCCGGCCCACGAAAAGCCTGTTAACTGCCTGTTCACATATAGCCCATTTACAGCCCGCTAACTCACGGCCCGTTATGGCCTATCCGAATTGGGCCCAGTAGCGTTATCTGGGCTGTCCAATATGATTCCAGCCCGTTGTAACTTCCGGCCCATGTATGGCCCATGACGTCTTTCGGCCCATACGAGGCCCTTTGTAAATCTTGGCCCTTTAAAGGCCCGTGGTGAAACTGGCCCATAATGAACAGTGTAACGCTTTACGCCCATTAACGGCCCATTATTCCGTCGGGCCGTTTCCGGCCCATGTTACCTTTCGGCCTTCCAAGGGCCCATTTATTCTTGGGCGCATTTCCAGCATTCGGTTACTTACGGCCCGTTACTGGCCTGTTCTGCTTGTGGGCCAAATTCAGCCCGTGGTTACAGTCGGCCCGTTTGTGGCCCGTTAACCCGTCGGGCTGTTTTCATAGCGTCATCAAATACGGCCCATTAATGACCCGTGATGCATGTCGATAGAATTAAGTGTGTTATACATTTCATCCTATTAACGGCCCGTTATGGTCGGGCCATAAACACACGATTTCCACTCTAGCCCATTTACGGCCCATTTTGCGGACCGTTATTGGTCCACGAATAATACGGCCCATATAAGGCCCATTGAATATACAGCCCGTCAAGGGCCCATGGATCCTACGGCCCGTAGGAGGCCCATGGTCACTACAGCAGGTAGCAGGACCATGGTTACAACGGTTCGTATGTTGCCCATGGTTATTGTGGCCTAGTTATAAAAAATAGGTTATTGTGGCCACTAGAAAAACGCAGAAAAAGAACTGAAGTGACTACAAGCAAACAACTAAACAAGACAATAAGGAAATAAATAAGCAAGCAACTAATGCTAGGCTATTATGGCTATTATACGCATTACATCCACTGGGCATCAAAGTTCACCACCAGTGCAAATATATGGAACAAAGCAGCATATCACATACACTGGTTGTCAAAGTTGGCGACCAGTGCAAATAAACGCCGCAGCAAAACAAGTCCAGAACTGAAACCACTTCAGAAGAGCTCAAGAAACAATATCCTGGGTACCCAACATGCTGGCAAGATGCTTAGCAAGCTTATTAACTTTCTCTTGTTTGGCGCTTAAATCCTCCAGCGCTTGTTGTTGCACCAGAAAGTATGCATCTGAATTCTGCAGGGACTTCCTCAGTCCTTCGGCTTCATGTCGTAGCACATCTGATCGATGTCTTTCAACTTGAAGTTGAGACTCAAGAAGACGAATTGATTCAGGCAGCGAGTTCGAAGAGCTTGTGCCAGCAGTAGTGGCCAGTAACTCGAACACTACATCAAGACAGGACTTTTGGATTGTCTCACTGTCGTCAAGATAGTTTTTATCAGCTTTCTTGGAGACCAACAGGGATGTCTCACTATCTTGAACCTTATCTGCATTACTTCCTTTACCATTGCATAACGGGGTACTCTTCTCCAATATTTTGTCCGCATTCTAAAAGAGAAACAAGCAGACACATCACAGGTTTACCATGTTGTATATGAAACTCATTTTGGTAAATCAGTTCAGTAGTAAAGTGGACAGGATAACAGCATGAAACAAACATATATCTATGTACCATGGTCACTGTATGGTCTATAACATTCTAGTTTTTGTTGCCAAATCAAGATAGAGACACAGTTCAAATAATATCTGTTTAAGCCAAAGCAGCATACACAGAATATAAGTGTGGGAAACTACACAGCAATAACAACACTTGTAATGTGCATGACATGAGAACAAAACTGTTTATTCAATTGAAACTGAAATCAACATAGAGCAAGTTACAACAGCAAACTAGTTAAAGAAACAGGTTTAAAACATACCTGTTGCGCCAATGGAGTTTCAATTCCATCCTTCAAATTTGAAAATAGTTGGTATGAGTAAATACAGTGATGCAAGAGCAAAGAAGTATGAACCATAGCTACAGAACCTGGCCTGAGAACAATTCTTCTTCTGCTTTAAGCGTTGAGTTGGGGTTCAGAGTGGTGGTCCTCATGCTTTGGGCACTGCAGTTGCCTTACTAACTGCTCGTGTTTGGGTGCTCTGTGGTGGAGACATTGCTGTGTCAACTGGAACTGGGTTACTATCTGCTGGGGTTGGGGTTAGAAGGGGTGTAGCTGGTTCTCTGTCCAACTGGGTAGGGGTACAATCTGCGAGAGTCTGGGTTATGCGTGGTGGGGCTGGTTCTTGGTCAAGTACAACCATGGTTCTATCTGCATCGACTGGTAGCACTATCTTTTCTGAAGACCGTGTTGTTCCTCCCTTAGATACTGCCATCACCCTCTCCAATTCAAATGGCTGATAAACAAGAAAAGTAATTGAATGTACAGACATTGTATGATAGACAGGTGCAATGGATAGTGGGGAATAAAAGAGGGCATGAAATAATTCACATTTATGTTGTCTAACCAAACAGGATAGCATGACACAATTTCACATATATGATGGCTAACTAAACAGGATAGCATGACACAATTTCACATATATGATGGCTAACTAAACAAGATGGAAATACATAGTACAAATATGATGACTATGTAAACAGGATGACATGATATAACTATACAATGTGTTTATTAAATAGGTTGGCATGCCATAATTCACATACATGCCGCCTATGGAAACATGATAGCATGATATAATTCACGGATAGAATGACATAATTCAAAATATGATGACTGTAAACTCTAAACAGGATGAGATGATATAACTATATGATGTCTTTATTAAATGGGTTGGCATGCAATAATTCGGATAGATGCTGTCAATGTTAACATGATGGCATGATATAATTCAAATATATGATTTATATACTAAGCAAGTAAGCAGATGGCAATCGCATATATGATGTAAAAACTAAGCAATGCAAGACAACATATGCATGATATGAGTAATATAACCTTGCCAAGTTTGAGCATAGACCTCAGGGGGGAAATAGGACTGGTCATCTGTCTTTGAATCCTCCTCTGAGGAGCTATCTGTAACCAGCAAGATGTCTGCTTCAGCGGGTAGCATTATCTCCTCTGAAGACCTTGTTTTCACTCCAGATACTTCCATCACCATTTCAAATGGCTAATGAACAGGAAGAGTAGTTGAATATACAAACATTGTCGACAAATGGAATACGTAATACAAAAAAAGGATAGCATGATATAATTCACATATATGATGGTTGGCTAAACAACATGGCATTGCATAATTCGCATATATAATGCCTTGCAACCAGATAGCATTGCATAATTCACATATATAATGTCTTGCAACAAGATGGCATTGCATAATTCACATATATGGTAATTAGACACTAAACAGGAGGCATTCACACAAAGCATGCCTAAACTAAGAAAATGACATAGCAATGCAAGACACCATACGCACGGTATGAGCAACATAACCCTGCCAAGTTAGAGCATACACCTCATGGGGGAAATAGGACTGGTCATCTGTTGTCGAATCCTCCTCTGAGGAGCTATCCGTAACCAGCGAGATATGTGCTTCGTCAGATAGCATAGTCTGCTCTGAAGACCTTGTTTTCACTCCAGAATTTTCCATCACCGTGTCAAATGGCTGATGCACACGAAGAGTAGTTGAATGTACTAACATTGTTAACAAATGTAATACGTAATAAAAAAAAAGGATGGCATGATATAATTCACATATAAGATGACTAGCTAAGCAGGATGGCATTCCAAAATTCACATATATGATGCCTGGCTAAACAAGATGGCGTTACATAATTCACATATACGATAAAGAAACTAAACAGATGGCATTCACACAAAGCATGTCTAAACTAAGCAGATGAAATATTTGATGTATAAAGTAAGCAATGCAAGGCACCATATGCATGATATGACCAACATCAGCATGCCAAGTTAGAGCGAAGACCTCCAGGGGTAAATAGGAGTGGTCTTCTCCTTCTGAATCCCCCTCGGAACAGTTATCTTCCTCTTGATTACAATCTGAAATGGGTGGAGGGGGGCTGCCTTTGCGCCCACCATGGAGCGACGTCTGCATGAAATTTTATTGCCACGCAAGGCTCGTCTCTTTTGCTCTACGTGTTCAGTCCCATTGTGTACAATAACTGACATGCATAGGAATAAAACATAGTGAGATTATGTAAGGAGTGCATGCAGAAATCCAGAGTGATGGTAGCAACCAATGCATAGACCCAAAACCAATGATAGCAGGCTGATAATGGCTTCAGTTAAAAAATACAGATAATGGCTTCTTTACTGTTTGTTTCCCGCCCAACATGAAACTCATAGTAGACACCAGAGATTAACCAGATAGTAGACACATACTATTGATTGCGGCCTCGATATGTACCCCACAACCATTTAAAAACTCAAGTTTGAGTATTAGTTTGGAGCTGACTCAGAGTCTAATCGGTGAATAGGACAATAAAGTAGCATGTAATATTAAGCGATGCATAACGTAAGCAGACACGAAAGAGTGCGACCTCTCTTGCGGACCCGTGTAGTCCTCGAGGTCATCTGCTCAGTTGATGATGGTAATGCAGTTGTCGTGGCTGCCGGCGGCGGGGAAGAAGATCTAAGGCGGGGAAAGACGGTCTGGAGGGTGGATCCCTGCTGTGGTGGACCCTTCTGTCGTTGGAGCAGCTGAGCTGGGGTGGACGACAGCGCAGCAGGAGCGGGACAAACCACACAAGGTTTTCTTTGACAACTATCTATAAGAGAAGTAATACTGTAAGGGCTCGTTTGAATTGGAGGATTCTAAGGGATAGGAAATACACAGTAATAGGGTAGGAATGCATGTGCAAAGAATTTAAAATCACAGGATTTCTGTCAATCTGGGTGTTTGGTTCACAGGAATTGGAAGGTCACAGGAATGCAAAGAAGCATGGTCAAATTAAGTCAAACCACAAGAAAATGTACAGTTATAATGCTATTATGCTACTATCACTTAGTCTTGTTCTTCATGAATAGGAATTTGAAAAGGAGGGCCAAGTGGATATTAAAATTCCTACGGTTTTTCTTTGAAAGAGACACTAAAGGAACAAATCCTACAGTTTTCCTTTGCTCCATTCCTTTGAACCAAATGCATTAATAGTAGTACCATAGGAAACTTTCCAGTTCCTATGTTTTTCCTTCACTTTTCCTTTCAACCACTGGCAATTCTAGTAGGCAGGCTTGAATAGGCAAAAGCCTACACCCCAAAAATGTTTTTGTGCTAGTTGTACTACTTTGGACCCAGGCCACTGCCCTACTAACTCAACTCCTAGCCCATCTACACATGCACAGCTCAAACACGCAGAAATAAATAATGATGGCTTTCGAGAGAGTCCATCACAGATAGCTAAGTTGCCTGGTACCTCACTGCTTGTCATATAGTAGGAGAAACTAATCATATTTCACGTTACTACGTGTGCTCAGTGGACAATATATATAACATGTAGAGTAAAAAAGTGATGCAACAAGTGTACAACCTCTTTGGCGAAGCCATGTCGATCTCAGCATGATTGGGTTGGTCGATGAGGATGCTCCGGCTAATTTGGTTGTCGGAGGAGGGGAAGAAGATCTTACACGTCTGGAGATGGAGCCGGGGGTACTGCTCCGCTGTGATGGAGGGTTTCGTCGTTGGAGCAGCTCCGGTGAGTTGTACGACGGCGAGGCTGAAGCAGGACAAGAGAGACAATGTTAACCTGAGTGGAATTCTAATAGCATCTCCAATAGATGATGTAAAATACATAACCACAAAGTGCTAGATGTAAAATACATCAACCGCTCATCTCTGAACTTAACTGTCGAAACTGAATTTTACTGTCGAAACTGAATTTTGCTGTCAAAACTGAATTTTACTGTCGAAACTGAACGCACTAGTAGCAGAAAAGCAGTAGCAGCAGCTGCAGCACCCGGAGCAGCAGCGCGTGCGAGAGCCGGGGCAGCTAGTCGTGTAGCAGCATCTCGGGTAGCAGCTGCAGGGGCTCGAGCGAGAGTAGGATCTGCTGCTCATGCAGCAGCAGCGCGAGCAAGAGTAGAGCAGCAACGCAAGCAAGAGCAAGAGCAAGAGCAGCAGCGTGAACAAGAGCAAGAGCAGACCAAGCAGGGGACCGAGAGCAAGAGCAGAGCAGCAGCGCGAGCAAGAGCCAAAGCAGCAGCAGCTCCTACTGATGTGGACGTCGCTGCCGAGGGAGCGACACCGTGGAGGAAGTGGCCGGCGACGCCGCCGTAGATGGAGCCACGCCATGTCGGCTCGGGACCGAGCGCCGGCAGCACCGTGAGATCGAATCAAGAAGAAAATGCAACGATTAGTGTAGAACCTCTTTGGTGGCACCGATTAGGCCTCAGCTTCATCCGAGGAATCGGTCATGATGCTACTCTTCTGGTGGTGTAGGTGAAGACGGCGGTGTGAGAATGGAGGTGGCGCGAAAGACGAGGGGAACGTCGGGGCAGCTCCTTGGAGGTGGAGGACGGGGTGGCTAAACCGGTGCGGTGGATGAGGGACGTCGAGGTGTTGTTGTTGACGACGTCGTCGGGGAAGAGGCTCCGGCTGGGTGGGCAGACGGAGGAGGGTGTGGGGCTTCGCGGGTTTTCGCGGCCTCGGTGTACGAATGGGGGCGGAGGGGATGGGAGGGGGAAACCATGGCTTAGGGACGCGCTTGTCCGAAATGTGGGGTAAGTTACGAAAGTAGCCCCACCGATTTGACCTAGGTGGTTCTTTCGGTTCAGGGGTGTGATGCCTGGATAGTTAAGCTACAGTAACCCTCTGCTAATGATGCCACATCATCACGATTACTGTTGTTAATCTCGCATTAGTTCAAAACCGATTCAAATTCAAATTTAAAATCAAGTCAAACTTTAAAAGTTTTCAAATGTCAAGACAAAATTGTTCGAAGTGTGGCAAATATTCTCTGGATATTTGTCATATCAAAACCACATTTTTATAAAGTATTTTAATGCAGTAGGTCAAACAATTATTTAAATTCCTTTTGAATAATAAACAAATACAAACTATTTATTAATGTGCCAAACTTTTTGTGGCAATGCTATATATTGCAGTGTATTTGTCTGGCACAACTCCGTAATTTATAAAAGTCATTTGGCACAAGAATTAATGCAAGACCGAGAGCTAAAAGAAAAACCAGAGAAATGAATAAAAGAAAAGAGCAAACGTGCACTGTGCACTTGGCCCGGGTTAGCTACAGGCTGGCCTGGCCCAAAACCGGCCAGCCTTTCATCCACCTCCAGCCGCGCACTGGAGGCAGAGGCGCCATGGCCGCACGCTCACTCGATGCCGCACGTGGCGTGCATCGCGTGGTCGTTGGGTTAGGTTAAGAGCAGCACCAGCCCTCCTCCTCGCGCCCCCATCTCGCCCCTCTGCCGCTCGTCGCCGCTCGCCGAGGACGCCGCCCCGACGCCCGTCGCCACGTCGCCGTCGCTCGTCCCCGTCCCCTCCTCGCTGGCTTCCTCGAGCCTCGCCAGCGTACATCAACACCGGGAGTGAGCTCCCCGTCCCCGCGTTCGTCTCCCCGTCTCCTCTCTGTCCGGTCGTAGGACATCGTCCACCGTGTCCCCTCCGCTCGCCCCGCTCCCGCATTGAGCTTCGGCTACGCCCGCGACCCGCCTTGCTCGCCGCCGTTCTCGCTCACTGTCCGGAGGCCGCGCCCGCGCCTCGCGCCCGACTGGCCCGTGCGCGTCCACAGGCGCCCGCGCCTCATGCTCGCCCCTGGCCGTGCCCCCTGCTGCTGCTGCCTCTGCTGCTGCTGCAACGCTGCTGCTGCTACTGGCCATGGCTTGGCCAAGGCCAAGGCCATGGCCGTGGTGTGTGAGTGTGCTGTGTGTGTGCAGCGTGGTGTGTGAGAGTGTGCTTTGTGTGTGTGAGTGTGCGTGTAGTGCGTGGCCGAGGCCACCTCTGCTCACCCCCCCCCCCCCCCCCAACCTCCGGCCTCCCCCGCCGTTGACCGGCCTCGCAGCGCCCTCGTCCGCCGCTGCCCCGCGCTCTCTGCTGCAGTGCTGCTACAGTAACATTCAGTTACTGTAGTGGTAGCTAGCTTTACAGATATTACACTGCCTAGTCCTCTAAACTGCCCCTAAACAGCGACAAGACAAGTCCTAACATGAGTAAAAATTATATGGATCGAAAGTACACTTGACAAACTTCGCCTTACCCCACTGGACCAGTCCATTTGATGCACGGTTTAATTCCTACGAAAATCACAAAATGCTAAGTTATGTTAGCTGAAAGACTGAAAAACAGCTTTATTTTCATAGCTACTTTAGAGCTGTTGATGATCAAGCAAATGAACTCTAATATGGATGAAAGTGATACTAACCTGTAGATCGCAGAAAATGCTTGCAATTGATATAAGGCACTAATCCATAGGATGGACAGAACAATAATTATAGCCTTTGAAAAAACAGCTAAGTGATGTTTAAAACCGGCGAATTCTCAGACTTAGCAAAATTTCAGGGGTTTTTCTGGATATTGCTAAAACTTTAGAAATTCGTAGAAAATTATCCGTAGCTCGGATGATAAAGTTTTGTACATGTAAGTTGATCAGAAAAGCGAGACGAATCCGAACACGCGATTCGTGCGTTTGCCACATGCCTCTAACTATCCGAACATGCAATTGTCCCCCTCCGGTCATCCGTCTGACAGATGTCCGGAACCGGGAAAACTTTCCCGGATGGGTTCCCCCTTCATCGGTAACGTGTAGCACTGCGTTAGGTCACACCCGGCACCGCTTATCGCCATGTCTTGCTTTGTGTTACAATTGTCTGCTTTATATTCATTGTTTCTTCCCCCCTCTTCTCTCCGGTAGACTTCGAGACCGACGCCGACGCTGCTGTGTATGACTACGTCATCGACGACCCTTCTCTCTCGACAGAGCTTCCAGGCAAGCCCCCCCCCCTTGATCAACCCGATATCGCCTATTCCTTCTCTCTACTGCTTGCATTAGAGTAGTGTAGCATGTTACTGCTTTCGGTTAATCCTATTCTGCTGCATAGCCTGTCTTTGCTACTACTGTTGATACCTTACCTGCAATCCTAAAATGCTTAGTATAGGTTGCTAGAATTACATCAGTGGCCCTACACTCTTGTCCGTCTGCCATGCTATACTACTGGGCCGTGATCACTTTGGGAGGTGATGACGGGTTTATATTATATACTATTACCTACTTATGTTTCTGTTCGGAGATGGGGGCTGAAGGGGCAGGTGGTTCCATCCAGGCAGAGGTGGGCCTAGGTTCCCGACGGCCCCCGAGTGTTACTTTGTGGCGGAGCGACAGGGCAGGTTGTGACCTCCTAGGAGACAGGTGGGCCTGTCCCTGGTCGGCATCTGCAGTTACTTCAAAATAACACGCTTAACGAGATTGGGTATTTGATCTGAGTCTGGCTACGAGCCTATACACACTAACCACCACGCGGGAACAGTTATGGGTACTCGACGTCGTGGTATCAGCCGAAGCCTCCTAGACGTCAGCGACCGAGCGGTGCGCGCCGGGTTGGACCGCGTAACGCGACTTCCTTTGTAATGGAGGTTGCTAGGTCTGCTCACCGGCCGCCCACGCAACGTGCAGGTGTGCAATGGGCGATGGGCCCAGACCCCTGCGCGCATAGGATTTAGACCGGCGTGCTGACCTCTCTGTTAGGCCTAGGTAGGGTTGCGACGTGTTGATCTTCCGAGGCCGGGTATGACCTAGGAAAGTGTGCCCGGCCAGAAGGATCGAGCATGTTGGGTAATGTGGTGCACCCCTGCCGGGAAGTTTATCTATTCGAATAGCCGTGTCCCTCGGTAAAAGGACGACCCAGAGTTGTACCTCGACCTTATGACAACTAGAATCGGATACTTAATAAAACACACTGTAACATCCCAAATTTTTAATTTGGAATGTTATACATAGATCATTCACTGCATGTCATATTTTATTGCATTTCATTTTGCGATCCTCGAAAATTCTAAGCAACTCAAGGACCCACGGAGAGAGTTGGGATTTCACCGTTTTCATATTTGAATTTTCTCAAATATTGAAACAGAGATCAAATTGGTTTAATTATTTTTCTCTCCGAAAATATTTCATATTAAAAATATATGAGAGGAGATAATATGACTTCTCCAAAATAAATGGAATATTGGAGGAAAAATATTAAAAATCAAATAAATATTTTATTTGGATTTTTATTGCAATTTTATTTGAATTTAGAAAAATATGCATTTTTCAAAATTTGCATTAGAGTCCCAAATAAATGTTTACCTTGTCCGGGAGATTTTTAGAGGACGGGAAAAATTTATTTCGGGAATTTTGGAGTCCGTTTAGTATTTCTTTTATTTGTTTTTCCGCGCGGAATTATTTAAAAAAAAAAAAAAACTTCGTGGACCGAACTGGGCCGAAGCCCAGCCGGCCCGGCAACGCCGCCGCCTCCGCTCGCGCGCGCCCCTTGCCCGAGCCGGACTCCGCCGGAGTCCG